>JAUESE010000020.1:17197083-17207619 GCA_032274725.1 Malacoctenus triangulatus
TGAATGCATCGTAATGTTGGAATGGATTATTAACCTGATTGAAAAACACATGATGTGTTTATTAAAACAGGACAAACTCTGGACAGGAGACTCGATGTTAAGCAGCAGGAACAGTCGGATGAACCTTCGTGATGCTTGTTACTTTTCCGTCTCTGTTGGTCGAATGGAGAGCTGCTCGCTCTCTCTGCCTCTGGTTTCTGAGCATAACGAGGCTAACGTGTCTCTGCTGCGGTTATTTTTAGATCGACAACAAGGGGAACCATCTCCTGGTGTCTGAAGAAGCCTCGATCAATGTCCCCGCCATCGCCGCCGCCCACGTCACCAAACGCTACACCGCCCAGGCCACAGACGAGCTAACCTTCGAGGTAACATAGAAAACGTATATATGTATGTATAGGGTGACCGAAATCAATAGTTCTGCTATTTTTGCTTCAGGAGCTTTCACTTCTCTCATGAGCTCAGCTGTGATCGTGATCGACTCTCCCTGACACGTTTTGTGTTGCAGGTGGGTGACATTGTGTCCGTCATCGACATGCCTCCGAAAGAAGACACAGGCTGGTGGAGGGGCAAACATGGCTTCCAGGTAAACACCTGCTACACACTGCGTATGACATAAACCCGGGCTCGTCACTTCTGTGAAGAGAAACCAATAAAAGGAAAGAAACTGAATCCTTGGGTAAATAAAGATTTGCTCAAAAATGTAACCAAGACCAAAATAACTCCATGACATGATCTCTAATGCAGAGACCCTGGTAGGTTTCTGTCACCAGCACCTCCTCAGTATGACAGCTGGATGGTTTTTGGTAATTCCATGAGTTGCTTGTACCTAGTACAAGGTACTTTCAAAGAAAAAACCTGTTTGTTGTTATGACTGAATGAAAACCTAAGAATCCTTATTACCATAATGCAGGCGAGTGGTTTTGAGCCTGAGGCGTCTTGTAGCCTCATGCTTCCTGACCTATTTCTGCACCTCCTCTCGACAACACTCTGCCGGAGCATTAAAGAGCCCCGAGGGTCTTTTGAACCTCCATGTCCACCTCCATATCATCATCTGTGTCCCCCCCTCTTTAGCTTGCACCATCTCTCCCCTTTCTCCTCGCATAGGTGGGTTTCTTCCCCTGCGACTGTGTTGAGCTGATAAATGACAAGATTCCCCCCAGTGTTCAAAGCTCGGTGCCGAAGCCAGGTACTCCTCAGACTCTGTGTGTGCGCATGTGCGTGTGTGTGCGTGTGTGTCATCCCTTGATGACTTATTTAACACTTGCTCCCAGGATATGAGTCAAATTGATTTAAATTGAATGTGTGTGTGTGTGTGTGTGTGTGTGTGTGTGTGTGTGTGTGTGTGTGTGTGTGTGTGTGCGTGCGTGCGTGCGTGCGTGCGTGCGTGCGTGCGTGCGTGTGCGTGTGTGTGTGTCATCTGTATCAGTGTGTAAGAAGCACGGGAAGCTGGTAACGTTCCTGAGGTCTTTCATGAAATCTCGGCCGCCGCCACAGAAGCTCCGGCAGCGCGGGATCTTGCGAGAGCGAGTGTTCGGCTGCGACCTGGGGGAACATCTCCACAACTCAGGACATGAAGGTACAGAAACACTCCCTTGAGATTTTCTTTCATTTCACATTTTCTATTGTGTAATTTTCTCCTGCTGACACTTCCCATTTCACTGGGAACTACCGATATGTAGGACATTTTTTTTTGCCAAAGAGAGAATAACTGTGAATCAGAGATCAGGCACAACGCAACGTGAGAACTAAACATTTAATTTTAGCCAGCTGCAGCAATAAAAGCTGGTCTACCAACAAAAGTCTGAAGAGAAACACACAGAGAAACTCTCATTATACTTTTTGGGGATAAAGTTATTGTTTTTCATAACAGATTTTTTTATATTTTCAGAATGTGCTTTTATCTCATTGCACTAAAACACAGTGAAAAAGGTGTTGGTGGAAAACACTTGCACTGATTTTCCATTCATCTTTATTTGGTGATAGCAGTATCTGAGGAAAACTTGTTGTTTTATTGTTCGGGTACGTTCCTTATTCTTATTGAGCACATTTATCATGTACTATATGTTTGGATAGATATTATATCAGTTGCTGGTCGGGGGAAGCAGTGATTCATCCTCAGCACGGCAGCAGAGAAAGCTCGCATGAACTTCTCTCGTCTGTGGACGATTACATAATAATTTGCAGATTATTGGATTATATCACTTGATTGCTACTCTGAAGTATGATGGGATTCGCAAACTGTTTGACCTCTTACAACAAAGTTAATCCTCCGTATTTCCTCTCCTTGAGAGAAGGGAGGCAGGAAGTACCATTGAACCCAGAAAACTGTGATTTGTAGGGAAATGAGTTTTCTTGGCACCACTGATACAAACCTCGTGATGCCTCGGATTCGTTTTTAACAGACTTATATAGATTTTGATTTGAAAAATTGCGGTAATATATCGGGAGGATGTACTGGTATGCGTTCCCATTGTTCTGGATGTGTGCACAAATGGGGCAATATTTACAGTATTTGCAGTAGAGGAGACAATCACTGATCAATGCTTGTTTACAACTGAAATCATCATGTGAGACATTATGACACACGAGTGTGCTATCACATTAAACATACATTCATCAGTCTTATGATTAATATCACAACATTTCGACTTGAATTCACCTGCTGACTCCTCCATCATCTCCTGCAGTCCCACAGGTTGTTCAGAGCTGTACGGAGTTCATCGAGAAGCACGGAGTCGTGGACGGGATCTATAGGCTCTCTGGGATCTCCTCCAACATCCAGAAACTGAGGTTGGTGTTTGTTTCCTGCCTGATTTTGATTCAAACCATAACCGAGTGTCAAGCAGCGCTGCAGCCCTCAGTCGAACCTGCCACCTTTTGCCCTCCAAACGTTTAAAGAGCTGCCTGCTGCACACCTTCCCATTCAGCTGTCTAGTTTAAAATCCATCTCTGAGCCTCGGTGGGACTCCATGCACAAAGGTGGAGCACATATGGACAGACAAACAGCAGTGTTCTCCAAATAATCATCAAGTCGGTGTGACGTTGAGTCCACCACCAACGGTTGCCAACAGCTGTGCTAAATGCAGTTTGTCTTTGAGCTGTTTTTTCTGCTCGGTTTCAAGCTGTGCAGCTTGAATGGCTGTAATGGACCACTCATCTGTTTTCTACTTTCTGGGAGGAAATCAGGAAACAAACTCTGATTGATGAATAAATTGGGTGGGGGAATTAACTGGTGGGACATGACTGCGAATCAACTGAAAATCTCAATTGTCACCACATGAAAAAGACTTTTGACATCATAGAAAGTACTTCAGATTACAAGGAAACCGATGTGTTGATTTTTCTCTTCAGACTTGGCTTTTACACAGTATTTTGCAATGAATACCGAAACTCTGTTGTAGAAACTTGCTAAATGAATTATTTACCCTCAGAAACATACAAAAAAGATCCCTGTCTATTGTAAGAAAAGCTGTCATAGCTGTCGCCATACATCAAACAGCCCAGAGTTAGATCAATAAATTAGCACTAAATGGTTTGGTACAAAGGAAAAACTTGTTTTGTGCACTCAAAAATAAGTACTCACATGGTGAAGGTAAAAGATGATGATTAATTGCTGATTTTTTAGAAATGAGGCTCACGCCCACCTGCTAACTCATGAGTGCTATGAACAAAAAGAAATATATGATTTGAAAATCTCTGGCTTGGGTTTTTTTGTGTGTTTTCCTGCTCACAGATGGGCTGTAGGTTGGCGCCCACGCTGTTATATATCTTTCCCTTTTCCCTTGGTTCTCTGTCCAGGCACGAGTTTGACTCAGAACAGATCCCAGACCTCAGCAGAGACGTCTTCAGACAGGACATCCACTCGGTGGGCTCCCTCTGCAAGCTGTACTTCAGGGAGCTGCCCAACCCTCTGCTCACCTACCAACTCTACGACAGATTCTCAGTAAGAACCGCAGCCGCAGAGCTGCAGAGACTTTCTACTGGGGGTTGAAGGAGGAGTGGGAGCTGGCAGAGCGTCTTGGTCAGGTATTGTGAGGAGAGGAAAAGCTGCAGGCGGCTTAGCTCCAGTTCCTCCACGATAATAAAAGAACAGTCGAAATTATTTCAGACTTTATTTTTTGAAGTGCTGCTCAAAATGAGGTCATTGCATTGCAACGGGCTTTCTAAGAACAGCAGGGGATGTGCATGCTAAAACCGAATAGCAGATTAGGCCCACTGAAACACTGGCTGCTTTGAATATAAAAGAGGGAAGAACTGAGTGGGGATGTTATGGCAGCTCCCTCTGCCGTGATTATCGGCCTCGCAGTGATGTCTGTGCTTTATCTTTTGCGTTCACAGGAGGCCGTATCTGCAGCCACAGATGAGGAAAGGCTCGTCAAAATCCACAATGTCATTCAGCAGCTGCCTCCTCCTCATTACAGGTCAGCCTCAGAGCTCACTGCTGCGCCCTGGTGGCCAGAGGTGGTGACGGAAAATCGAGAGAAATACACTCTCTCTCTCTCTCTCTCTCTCTCTCTCTCTCTCTCTCTCTAGTGTTTGTTTTCTGCAGTGTGTCATAAGGGTAAATTTAACCTTTTGTTTATGGATACACTGAGCCAATCGGTTGTGACTCCCTCTGCTGGTAATAGGCAGTATAACAGAGATAAATGACCTGAATGAGCCTCATTGCCTCAACTTCACAAATTACGATGATAATAGTTTTAAAGTAAATACAATTGTTGAAGTCTTGAATTTCAAATTGAAATGACAAATGTACATTTCTCTCCCGCTCTGCAGGACTCTGGAGTTTCTTATGAGACACCTCTCTCGCCTCGCCACCTTCAGCACCACAACGAGCATGCACACAAAGAATCTGGCCATCGTCTGGGCTCCTAACCTGCTCAGGTGAGCAGAGCTGTCAAAGCTCCGTCTGCGTTTTCGACACCGTCTCTTTGCAGCCTTTCTGTGACAGTGAAGTGGAGCAGGTCTCAGCGGTCCGGAGCTGTGAACTAGGTTGTGCTGTCCTGTAACTGTGTTTCAGGTCCAAACAGATCGAGTCGGCCTGCTTCAGTGGCACAGCGGCCTTCATGGAGGTGCGCATCCAGTCGGTGGTGGTGGAGTTCATCCTCAACAACACGGAGACTCTGTTCAGCTCAAAACTCAACGCCATCATTAGAGAGAGCACAGGCAGGTCATCTTTAATGGAAGAGCTCTCCGCAACTGCAAGCAAAAACCTGATTTCATCTCAGCTGTTCTTCTGTTGATTCTCCAGGTAACAACACTTTATCCAGACCCAAGTCCCTGATGGTCTGCTCGCCGTCCACGAAGCTGCTGTCCTTAGAGGAGGCCCAGGCTCGCACTCAGGCCCAGCTGAGCTCGCCAGCGACCACTCCCTGCCTCAGCCACAGCGACTACATCGAGGTTGGCGAGGGACCGGAAGCGCTTTTTGGCAAATTTCACACGGTCATTGAGCTCCCAATGGAGAGGTGGGTTGAATAAGGACCACAGCTGTCCTCCGCGTTTGAACTTGACTGAGTTGTTTTGTAGTGTTTGTGATAAGTCAAATTCTTCTTTTTGTACAGTTTGTACAGAAAAAAACCCCAGTAAGCTGTTGCAACCTTCATTTGTACCATTTCTTTTTGTTCTTCATCACTTGTACTTTTGTTACAAACAAGTGCAAGTGTTGGAAATGATTTGTGTCTGTGTTCCAGCGGCAAGCGACCTCCTGCCAAGGCTAAGAAGTCTCCTGTGGGGAACTGGCTCTCATTTTTCCACCTGGGCAAGTCCCACTCGATGTCCAAACGTAAACTAAAGCGACACCCCAGCGAGCCTAACGAGATAAAGAGCATCGCACTGCCAGGTCGGCTCACTGCTGCTGTTACTTCACCCGCAAACCTTCTATTCTCAAAGCCACTTTTTCGCTGTGAATTGTTGCACTGATCCTCACAGCTGAAGGTATTGTTGCCTTTGGATTTTGAGAAAAAATGCTTTGCTCCATCTTCTTCAGGAGGAAGAGGAGACAGCGGCACACTGCGTTCTACCAAAAGTGAAGAATCTCTTACCTCTTTACACAATTTTGAAGGTAAAACCTCACGGAATTTCTGTTTTCTGCAAATTTCAAACAGACTTGTGAATTAAATTTACTTGTGAATTTTCTGCTTGATGAATTCTCATTGACGTTTTTCTTTGGGACATTTTTCTTTTATTCCAGTGGAACCTAAAAGTTACCATCCCCTCAGACCTCGTTCAACCAGTGAGGCCGTTTCTGCTGTCAGCAGAGACGACCTGCACAACACCAAGGCTAAAGCTGACCGCAGAACGCCGCTGAATCAGCGCCATAATCCCGCTGATCGTGTCTGTGCAGCGACGTGTGTTTCGCCGCCACACCAGGAGGACGACCTCGACCTCTCTCCGCCAGCTGCGGGCATCTCCACGTTGGACTTTGACCCCATGTCCTTTCAGTGCAGTCCAAACTCAGCGACCCCGGGACCACAGCGCAGCAAAGACGACAGCAAATGGAGGAAGAGTGCCGGCTGCTCCAGCGAGTCTGACCCCGTCTCGTCTCCGAATAACAACTTCAGCTGCTCACAGTCTCCAGATATCAGCCCGGATCTGGCAGAAGATGGAAAGAAGGTAACCTCCAAGCAAGTCTCACCCAAACTCAGGAAGAAATCTTTTAAGACACAAGTCGATGTACAGTCTCCATCCAACACTCTCCCCTGTCTGCCGTCTTCCTCTCCCCTGGTGAATAAGTGTGAAGGTCCAGTGACAGATGGAAAAGAGCCCAGAGCGTCATATCAACACTGCAGCCCACTCAGCACAGCGAGCCAGGCATCAGCCATCACAGACCTCAGTCCATCTGCACAGAATCTGCCTGATCCAGGTCAGTGCCACTCATCCATAACCTTAGAAATATTGATTGCATGTTGTATAGTTAGTGTGTATTTTTAGAAAAAATATTATTAATGCACCCTGTAGTTTCTTATGAAAGCTTTTGTGTTCTGTCCCATCATGTCTTACCATAGCTTTGTTTGTCCTGTCATACTGTAGCGTTGTTTGTCTTATCCCTCCCCAGGAACAGATAGACTTATGAGTTCAGTGTGTGTTCTCCCTCCTCACCCTCCCCTGACGAGTGCTGCACGCAAGCTGGCCTTGGCCCTGGCCGAATCTGCCCAGAAGGCCAGCAGTGGCTCCCAAAGAAGAGGCAACGTCCCGCTGCATCTTCTCCAGAGACAGGAGGCGCCCCACGCCCAGGACAGGCTGCCGCGGCCCTCCGTTCTCGACCTCGAAATGTATCCTCAGGAGTACCACGGCCCTCATGTCTCAGCTGTTTCCCAGTGGCCAGCAACGGTGCACAGCCCCGTGGAGACCCACTGCTGTCCTCCTCCCGCTCGTTTCCTACCTCCACACCTCTGCTCAGAGCCGCCACAGGTCACCGACGGACAGGAAAGCCTCAGCAACTTCACCCCTAATGTCAGCCCGCTCGGGTCAGGCAGCCTGGACGACGACAGCGCGGAGAGGAGGGAGTGCAGGGAGGAAAAAGAGCTCAGAGACGCCGCACAAGCAGAGCACACCTATCACAGTGTTGGAGTTTCAACACCCACGCCTGTCTGCTTGGCTCAGAGCCCGACAACTTCTCCTGTTTATGTCAACACGGACTCCATCAATGTTTTTAACTTCCGTGCTGTTCTGGCCGAGACCTCGATGCCTGCCTCCATCGGAGAGGTCATCCCACGACCGCTCCAGTCTTCCTTGACCCACCGGTTCAGCCCAGAAGAGGAAAGACCTGTGGGCATGTTTGAGGATGTCTACAACAATCACCGTCATCATCATCATCATCACCGGCCTTTTCCAGCAGCACGGATACCGGCACCTCACTGCCCTCGGCCTGACGCCCTCCCACCTCACCTCTCACCTCGAGGCCTGTACAGGCAGTCCTCTGAGGGCCGGTACAGCTCCTTAGGATTAAGACACCCTTTATCACCTCAGTACAGACGTTACCGTAGAGATGACCACCTCATCAGTGGCGGCCACAGACAGCACGGCCCGTGGCAGAGGTCAGAAGACAGAGGGGCTGGGCACCCCGCCATCCGAAGGGCCCGCTCCTTCCACGCCCCTCACATTAGCCACTACGAGCTGGCAGAAGCAGAGCTGCTGCCCCCTGACTCCATGTTTTATGTCAAACAGACGACGAGCCAGGAGGTGCCCTATCAGAGGATGATTCAGGCCGGTCTGCACCCCGTGAGGCCGCAGTTCGAGAACACCCAGGTCGAATATCACTACAACCCCTATCCAGACATGAACCCAGGAGATGGCGCGCGCTATTACGTAGAGCCCAGCCGTCAGGGTGGCATCAGACACAGTCAGTCCTACACCGTGCGCTCCACAAGAGGAGGTGGACAGTCAGATTACTACAACTACTCTCCGCGCCACGTGCCTCCTGTGAACAGAGAGCTGTACATAGAAAGCAGGGACACCGTGGTCTACGAGGCCAGAGACGCGGAGGTTTTCGAAAGAGTTGTGTATCAGCCAGTCAAGCAGGAGAGCAAGTCCAGACATAAAAACGTGTTCCCTGCTTCAACTCCGTCTCCCGTCTCACCCCCCGAGACAAGAAACAGGGACATCATGCACACGAGAAGCAAGTCTGACCCCGGAAACGCCAACCTCCTTTCTATTGACAAGATGGGGGGCCAGAATGTAGATACCTCCCCAACCTCTCCAGTGTCCCAACATGCAGACCTTGAGGCCGCCAGGCATGAGTACGGTCATCGCTCCAATGCAGACTCCAGAGCATCCAGGAGGATTCAGATGAAAGGAAGCTCGTCGCAGCAGCCACTCCTTCGCAAAGTCCCCTCTCTCCCAGAACGAGCCTGTCCAAACACCAAGGACACCGAGCACAACGACAGAAGCCATACGCGAGGTCACGGCCAGGATCGATTACAGATGACCAACGCTGTCAACAGCTACTCCGGCGTTGTGAAACCCGGCATCCTCAGGAGACCCGGGCGGTCGCAGAGCACCAGAGAAAATCGTCACTACTATCATTATCACGCTAAATCCCCTTTGGATCCTGAACATCTGGGATCCTTTTCCACTCAGCCCAACAGAAGGACTCAGAGCACTAAAGTCAGGCCCACACAATATGACCACATGGAGGGGTATTATGCAGCACACAAACCTAAACCCACAAGATCTGGTAAAGCCGTGGCAGGATATTTGCCTGGCCAGGGCTGCATGTCTCCCCGCGGGCACAGACTCCTGTCCAAGGCTCTGGGTCATGAGGCTTTTTATCATGCTGCACTGAGATCAGAGGCCGGAGTCTACGAGTGATTCTGACCACTGGTCTGGTTTTTATCTGATTCCACATCGGGGCCAAAGGAGACCTGCACTTTATCCTCAGCCAGACCAACAGACTGTTTAAAGTGTGTTTGTTTTAACCTTCAGGAGCTGCTAATAAAAGAGTGAAATGGGGCTGCTGCTGGGGACCATACTGTCAGCATCACTGCGAGTTTCATTATTTGCTGTGGCTTTTACAGGAAGTTGAAAGGGAACACATGAATCGTATGCAGATATTGTCTTAAATGTAAATATCTTGAAGTAACTCTAAGAAGCATGTTTGAGAAGATAACAGTTTAAATATTTTGTTTTAATGTCTAAACATGACAAGGTAAATTAACCATTTTTATTGATATGATTTTAAAGTTTAGGAATGTGTATAAAATTACATTCATTTGAAATGTATTATATTTGTATAAATAACACACAGCTAACATGTGGCCAATGTACTGTATATTTTGTTTTCTATTCTAGTCTGCTCAGACTTCAACAAGCACTTTTGAGGATAACTGTGTATGAAACACATTGTCTTAACGTGGTGTACATGAAGCCTCTTGATATACAGCATATATATTTTTTCTGTAAGGACCAGCTTGCTCGAAATCATCGTTTCTTGCTGAATTAGCACTTTTGGGAGGATGAAGTTGATGATAACCTCATGGTTTCTAACTTTTTGCAGTTTTCTTGATCACATATTGTACAATGCAATTTTATTTTGTAATTGAGTGCTATGATTTCTGTCAAAATCAATGCTACCATCATGGCAAAATATGCTTAGCTTCGATGCAAATGAGCTTATTCAGTTAAGTGAAAAAGTGTATTTTGTATGGCATTGTGGTTTTTGTCACAAAAATAAACAATTATTTCCTCTTTATAGGGAACTTTTAACAATGTGGTGTTTTACCTGAAAATTCTGTTGTTTTAATTATCAAGCATATTATTTCAAATCAAAACTTGTAGATGAGAATATTCTGTTAAGACATGGTAAATGCGTTATTTTAGTGATCAAAAAAATAAAGCTATATTATCAATGGTTGTATTGTTTTGACTGTTTTGTTGTTTGTATATTTAGGGGAGATGGTACTTGTCTAAAAAGATGTAATATCAATCTCAAAAATGTTTTCCTTTACCAGAGTTCAAACAAAATTGCAGGGGGGATATTCACAAAATAGTTTGAGCCAGAAACAACTTACTACATAAACTAAACGCAGTTATTTAGTT
>JAUESE010000020.1:17220656-17235208 GCA_032274725.1 Malacoctenus triangulatus
CACACACACACACACACACACACACACACACACACACACACACACACACACACACACACACACACACACACATACACTTGTAAAATTATTATATTTTGGTCCTGGGTTGACCATGTAGGTGATTTGCGATGCAGAAAAAAATCATGTTTAAAGCAAAAGCACACACAGCAGGCTTTACCAATATCTAACAAATAATACATTTTAATAGGATTTTATGATCGATGCAACAGGATCAGCTGTTTTTTTTCTTTTTTTTCTTTTTTTTTTTTTTTTTACAGACTTTACAATGTGTAAGAGTGAAAATCTGATCCTCTCACCAACAATGATGCCTGCTGTCTTACAGGGAGTCTTCTGGGCTTGTACTCATTAGAGGAGGTTGGAAGGAGCTAGCCTAATATCGCCCTATGATACAATGAAGCGTGAGTCAAGCGCAGGCCGCTTGAGACTCCATTTCCAGGTTTGATTCTAAACTAAGCTAACCCGCTGCTGCCTGCACCCTGGTGTTGGCGTACAGACATGACAGTGGTGTCAGTCCTTTCTAAATCCTAGCACAGAAAAAGCATTTCCCTCACTCTGTCCAACTGCTCTACGTTACCTGCTATTGTCGATTTCTGTCAATGAGATAATCCTGGTACAGACCAAAAGAGAATATACTGTTCTGGTTTTTCTCTGTGGATGTTTCAGCTCCCTATCGCTGCACAGGATGTCTCTGACTGCACTCTACAATAGCCCACACAAATACCAAACTGACTTCACATCGACTAATTGTCAGATCTTGAACCACTGAGAGGTCTATTGTACTTTGTGGTTTTGGTGTGAAATGATGTGTGACGGCACTCCTACTTCACTTTCTCAAACAAATACATTCTATGATGAGTATAATTACCCACAACTGTTACACAAGTAATCAACACAGTGAACCTGACCTCGAAGGGGCCAAATGAAGTCTGCGCTGGATTGTGTCAAATCAAATATCAGACCTTCATGAATGCGGGGGATGGGATGGATTTGCAGGCACTGTGACCCAGTGGGGAGGAATGTGTTGACACTGTGCTCCAGTTACTGCAGATTACCACAAAAAGGTGCAGATGAGCTGGCTCCTCAGATCTGGGTACATGAGCTAAAAGCTAGCTGCAGCACATAGACAAACACCAGACCCATTTAATCTCCTCCGAAAGCCAAACGCAACTAAGGATCAGGTGGAGTATATGAAAAATAGAATCGAATCCAACAAGCATGTGAAGGGAAAACAACAAAACAAACAAAAGAAATAGAACAAGGCACAAAATAGTCTGTAAAATAATTGAACTGTACAGAATAGGCCCCAGCAGTCCAGGAAGGGTCGGATAGGAGACTCAGCCTCTTCTTACCACATGGCCATGCCAGTCCTACTTTCCACTTTTTCCTTCTTCTCTTCCTCTTTAAATTTCGCCCTCCCCCCCCAAAGCTGTCTCGTAACCAATCACAGTCAGACATAATGCTCCTACAGCACCTCTATCACCACCAGCATCCCCACCCGTCTCTCCTGGCCTGTCCAGTTTAGATATAATACTCCTTCTTCTCGTCTGTGTTGTTGTGTCCCCCCTCTGCGTTGATGATGGCCGTGTCTGCGTCGGCTGCATCGTCCGCTCCTTTGGCTTCATGTGTGAAGTAAGTTCCTGTGAAGAACAAGTAGAGCTAAATTAGCCACACATCCCCTCGGCCCCCCCGTCCTCTTCAATTCTATTACACTCCAGTCGCAACAAAAAAACACTTGAACCCTGAGATGTGTTCATGATCAAGTATGATTGCACTGGAGGTGCTTTACCTTTGTGTCTGGCAAAGTATCGACCAAGAACAATGAGTGCACAGAGGATGGCAAACATCACCACGGCAACCACTCCTCCGATGACAGCATGGTCAATTTTCTGTGGTGCCCCCTCGCCGGCTCTGGAGTCTAAAAACAGGACAATAGCCATAAATACTTTCATGATCAGCAAACCCTCTCAGCCATTAACCAAACTAATACCTTCACACAGACGCAGACTGCACTGGAAGCAGTGGCCATTAAATCATTACACTGTAGAAATAAACTAAATTGGTTTGTTTTGTCCCTAAGCATTTTAGTATGACCCAACCACTGAATGGAAACAATTGAAAAAGGCTGCTGAGAAAAATACCAGCTTACATTGTTTACCAATAAAGATGAGATGATACCACAGCCCAGGTTGGACTGCAGAGGATGGTGAATGTTTCACAATTTGTACTTACACACCCCACAAATGAGCTATGAAGTATTTGATTTATATTTACTGACAAAGGCTGCAAACCACCGCAGCAATCCTGCTCCAAATAACAAAGTATAGGCTTTTCATTCTGTGTGATGTTTAATTTCTTCCTCACTAAAATTCCCTCCATTTGTAAAAGCAGCATAATCATCATCTCATTGTTCCTGAAATTGTTCAAATCAGTTCAACTTCAACAAACCAATTCAATACAAGTGGAAAGTTTAGCATTATTGACTTCACTTTACAAAGAAAATCAATGCCTCTCTTGTGCTTGATAGTGAAATTTGGAGCTACGCCTGCAGCTGTGAGCTTAACATTGGATACAGGGAACCAGTTAACCAGGTTTTTGAAAAGGGTTACAAAATCCAGTGACCTCTGAGATTAACTAGTGATTTATGAGTGGAGCACTTAGTGCAAGTCTTTATTGAAAATATGGAAGTTATCTGTGTGCCAATAGGTTTTTTTGGTTTTCACCCATGTTTGGTCCATTGGCAGCAAGAACAGAATAAGTCAGAGAGCAGCTTTTCCATGCAGTCCATGCAGTGTTTTTTTTTTGGTATTTCAAGGGCACAGAGGAGCATGCATTATTTTGATAAATCTTCTTTCATAATCGCAACCGAGGTGCAAGAGCACACCTGGCTTTTGGAGGAGCTGAGGGTTAACACTATTTTCTATAGAGTGCACTTCAATATGTCTGCAGTAAAAAATGGCAAAAGTAGAACCCAGATTCACCTAATAAACTTTAACCAAACGTTTTCTAACCTGCAAGATAAAAAAATTAAACTGGACAGAATCAAAGCTTGATACAGCCAGTTTCTTTCTTTTTTCTAGTCTTTATCTGAGCGCAAACCAAGTATCTGCCTCATCTGCTGTACAGACAGGAGAGTGATTGTTGGGCTTCACAATAAATCCTTGTTTGAAGAAGTAAACACACATTCACTTGTAAAAACGTTTTATCAGTCTTTAAAAAATAGACATCTGTTAGCGACAGGCTTTTGTGAAATGAAATGCCTCCTTAGGTTAAAGACCATACATTTGTAGAGTCGCACTGTTGAACCTGACTCATTACATGAACATTTGTAGTGCTCCTATAGCTGAAATGGCTGCCTGAACTCCTTGAGTGAGCGATGTTGAAAAATGTTTTAAGACAGTTATTTCACCATGAAACAGTAGACACCGTCTGCAATTTCAGCGAGAGTTCACACACTGTAAAATGCACTGTGATTTAAGAGGCCATTTCTGGAAGTTATAGGGCTCAATCATCAGAAATAGACACAAGTCTGGAGATAAATTGGCGCCTGGTGTCCCCATGCAGAGAAATACGCGGCAGCCTCAGGTGTCAGAGAGTATCACTGTCTAGCACTTAGCCAGATTTATCCGTGCACCACAAAAGAACAAGGCAAAATTCGAAGCCTTTAAATTTCCAGTCTCAGAATAGTTCAGAGGCATTTATCAATAGTCTATATCTGTGCACATTTGGACTGATGGAGGAGTGGCGGGTGAAGGAATGGCTGCGCTGTTCTGTGCTGCATGAGAGAGCAGCTCAATTTTCCATCAATCTCACTAGTCATGCTCTGAACTTGAATGATTTTGATAAAAGACGAGTGGAGAGTGCAGAATTTCTCACCACTGCGAGGGCGTCAGGAGTCGAGTTGAGGGGTCCAATACAAGTTACACGGTCGTAATCTGGGGCCTGAAAAGAGCCCCCTTTAATTTGAGTCGCATTCGCAGAGCAGGTGGACAACTTAGAAGTAACAATGAAGCTAATTAATGAGAGAAGTTTGGTTTCGGTTGATGCACCCTCAAAATGGACTTGTCTTCACGGAGCAAGCGGCTGCCATGCGTCGGTGTGCGTGAGGCAGGGATGTGTGCGGCGCAGTTTGTTTACTGTATCGGGGATGTCAGCTAGCACGGCTCATTCCCAGAGGGAGAGGGAGCGGCCCATGCTCCATGCTAATGAACATGCACCCACTAAATGGCCCGTGCTCAGTCCTGTCTCCTCTCCTCTCCTCCCTCCCCACCCCACACCTTCCTGCCCTCACCTTGCTCCCTGCTGTCTCCCGTTTGACACATCCACAAGGAAACATGCGGGGTCTCGGCCGCCTCTGCACACCGAGGGAGACTTTAATTTAACAAGTAGAAAAATTCGCCCAGAGTAAGCACCGAGACTCCATCACAAAAATGTCAGCGAGAAACTAAGAATCCCATAACACCCACAGTATCAACTGTTCTGGTTGGTTGCATTTCATGTTGCCTGCATTAAGTACACTACTGAACACTGGATTTTCTGTTTATCAGTTCTGTGTTTACTGCACAGGAGGGCTGCAAAAACACATGGCTTCACATTCAATATGCATTCAGTGAAAACCATAGTTGGGCTCATTTCCATTCATTTTGTGTTTGCAACTAAAAAACTCATTGTAAGGAGATTAGGAGGCATATAATGCAATGCAACAGAGAGGGCTAAGGTTTGTGCTAAGATTGTTTCAAACATAAAGGTCAGTAGTTCTAGGGAGTAATGCTCAGCCTTGCATACACATATTCAGTGTTTCACAAATTAATATCATGCCAAGCAGGGAGGGAGAGAAGATTCCACTGGTTGCATGAGTAGGAACAAAAAGTAGCAACGTTTTAGGAGTTTCGCTCATATTGGGGACTTAAGCAGAAGAGAGAAAAACAGTATTTTGTAACAGAAATTCACATTTTATGTTGCGTAACTGTGGGAAGGTTTTTCAGAGTTCATCAAGCTAAATTTAAAACTTTTTGCCCACATGAAATAATTTGTTTCTTATTCGTACCACTTACTTTGCGGATAACAATAGTTGCATTAAAACAACTTGATCCCAGATAAGAGTAAGGCAGAAAAAGGCTGGGTTGAATTATTGAACTTCACAAATTTGAATGAGAGCTCATTCACACATTATGATGTCAAGAAAAATAGGAAACACAGCAATCTATCTAAAAAAACCCAATGGTACAGTTTTTTGTGGTCATAATGTAGTGAGCAACAGTTTGTAGTTAATAGACGATGATTTCCTGACATCACATCTTCTCTATAAACCAAGTTTGTAACTTCTCCTTCAGATCGTGACGAGCTCAGTGGATTCACCCAGAAAAACTCCCATCAGCTGTGGAAATCTGCCCCAAGGAGCCGGAAGCTTCCATAAAGTAAGTGAATTTTTGTCATGGGCATATCTGTAGTGCTTTGCAGAGGTTATTCACCGCTTCGTACCTTTATGTCAAACCTTAGAAACCATTAGGTTCTGTGTTTTGATCAGAGACACTTTGACATGTGGACATGAGGGTCCGCATCAAACCGCACCACCCTTGTGATTATTGAACGACCCACTCTGAGCTACAGCCGGCTCTAAATCTGTCACGTCTGGGCCTCCCAGCTGTGTGGACGTGCAGTCATAAATTGTTGCGGCGTGCACCTGCATGAACCGTCACTCTGGACATGCTCGTGTTATTTTGTCGGCTCTTCCCATTTGGGTAGCAGAGTGAAAATGGAGGTTTCACCTGCAGAGGGGGGATGATCTGTATGACCCTGATTTTTGACCTCAACAAGGGCACGTCTCTCTCTCATGCAGTGTTGGATTGTCATTACAATCGTTCTTCCGGCGTGGATTAGTTTGTCATTCAGCTCTGTAACACACCCAGGATCAAGAGTGTGATTCCCTGTGGCCAGCCATGTTCAGTGTACATGCATTTGTAATATCAGGAGGTGATTGGGGTAGAAAAAAAACCTCCAAATGACAGACAGTATTATTACAGCAGCCTTTGTGGCCTCTCACTTGAATTAAGTAGAATTTGATTATGTCTGTAATGTGGCTGGTGTCCATTTCGCCGGCACGGCTCGGCTCAAGGCTCGATCGGGGAATGCTGACATGCCCACACCGGCGTCCTGACAGCATGTGCACAGCCGTGGGGATTTATGGGGGAATAAAGAGGATTTGCAACTGATGCCTGCGTCTGCACAGCGGTGAAATCTGCTCCGCTGAACTCCTCAGTACCACATGCTTTACAGTCGCACCTTCTCCTCTCTGTACTGGAATGACTAATTGGCGCTTTGGTCAGGAATGGAGCATCCTATCAGGCTGCTGCTGTCAGTGTGGACATCGGAGCCAGTTGTCAGACTCATTTCATGGAGACACATATTCTTTTTTTTTTTTTTGCTATCGATAATTTCGCTCTCACATAACAAAGCAAATCACCCACACATGCACCATCCCCCACCTGCAAACACATGGCAATTTATAGATGTAATTACAGACACATAATTGAAACAATGAGTCTCTCACATGGAAAACCTTCCCTCGGTCTCTTTACCTTCACAGTAACTTTTTATGGACAGTGTCTGGACAATGGGGCAGTGCTGCAAAATAAACTTAAGCACCGTCAATAGCTGTTTTGCAGCAGTGAACTGCTAACATCCATGGCTTTTGTATTTGTTGCTTTTTCGAAAAGGAAATGAATGTAATGAAATGAGCATACGTGGGCAATCTCCACCAAATCATTTTTTTATATTGCTGTTGTCGCAGACCATCAACAGAGCACAACATTGTCCTGGGCTGAATTCCAATGCCACCGCCTGCCCGCTAAATAGATTCCCCACGTCCTTTGTAATAACCCAAACAATGATTCGAAGATGTACAAATACAACAGTGACATTTAGCGGAGGTGCTGAGATGCAAGTGAAGGTCTGACTACTGCTAATAAAATGGCAGCTGAATGGAAATCGTGACAGTGAACTTGAACTCCTCAATGACAGTTTATTGTGTGTTTTGAGATTGACAAAATTCCCAGCACAAAAGACAGAGGAGCACCCATCTACCCTTCATCCTTCCTCTTGTGTCTGCTTTCAGCCAAGTGGAGATCAAGGCAAAGAAAAAGGTTGACAAAATAATGGAAATCATTGCGTGCTCCCTCCAGTTGCTGCAGGGACAGATTGCACAGAGCTATGTTTTATCAGCCGGTAACGAGGACACGGTTTGAGTTCATTGGCACGTTGCATACAATCTTCAAACCTTAATGCCTGAGAAGAGCTCTCATAATCATTTACAACTGTTCCATGAACAAAAAAAAACAACTGCAGTGAAATATTCTTTTAACTTCAGGGAGGGCTGGAATTACCAACTGGTTCCCTTGAGACCAATTAAAATGGACCATTACAATATTTTCTTTCTTTAATAACTATTTAAAGAGAGTAAGAATATTGCAGGTCAGAAAATTTTTTTTCAGACTGAGTAAACAAACATGAGGGGAAAAATTAGCATATCTAAATGATTCCTTAATTTTTCCAATGAAGTACTTCAAAGAGAAATTATACATGTGAGAGTTAAAAAAAACTCTGGTAAACGTTTAATGACTAATTATGTTGCATACTAAATGCACTCGTAACAGTCTTTGCTGAAGTCAATAGTGTACAAGGAGTTAAGACTGAAATCCCACCGCTAAACAGCAGTGGAAACCGGCCAACACCTAAAATGCACCGGTGCTGGGGGAGGAAACAGCAAACAAAACATGTCTGCAGACCTGCCAGAAATGGATTCCTAAAATACCATCTGGCACTAAATCGCATGAGTTTTTCACTTGAGGAAAAAAGAGAGAAATCCCATGTGTTCTGTCAAAACAAAAACATGACAATAACCCCCAAGTCATGTGTGTATTCTTTGCACTGCATGGTAAAGACATAACGATTTACAATTTCCAAACAGCAAACAATGAATAACTATATTTTTGTTAGAATGACAGTATTAGCAAGTTTAACGGGACTAAAACAGAACGAGGCATGACTCAGGTGCTTGTACTGTGTGATGGCTGCTGGCTTTAATTCTTTGTGTTTTGGTAATAAAATTTGCAAAGGGAAACATGGGAAATATGTCATTCTTCAAGACTGCATCAAAATATTTCAAGACCGTTAAAGATAAAAAGTAAAGACAATCATTTTTTTCCCCATGAATTAATGAAAACAGTAATTAAAAGTCATTAAATAAAGACAACTCCAAATTCCCACTCATCATTTGCATCTCAAATAATCAGCAGTTATCCCTTTTAAAGCATGTTGAACAACAATTTACCCTGGAACACAGATCTGTGAAAACATAGGGTGATTTCAATCAAGTCTACAACATAAATCCTCGTTCCATGTCTTTCCGCTGGCTCGTCTCACCAGGCTGGGGGAGAGGGGGGTTTACTGGAGGCTTAGTCAGGATATGATGTCCCTGCCTTGGATCATCTCTGAGCATCTGACGAGCTGGAGCATTATCTCCACAGACTCCCTTTATTCCCTCAGAGCTGAAGAATCTTGGTAAATTCCCCCCCACTGTCCGGGAGAAGCACACCCACTGAAAAAAAAACTTGTGTTGGGCAGGACTGTGGTTTTGATTTGGGTTTTTTTGGAATGTGATGTTCCAACCATCAACTGTCCAACCTGACGACAACATTTTACCTCATTCATGCTACAATTTCTAATTCATTTTTCAGCTGCGCTGGGAGCGATTTGTCTGAATCAAAAGTTTAGATCAATGAGTGAAAGTCACAAATATGTGCTGCAACTTTTTTTCCCCCAATACAAGGCGCCAACTAAAAGCTTTTAGTTTTAGTGTAAATATTCAATGTAAAAAAAAACAAAACACACAGAGCGAAACAAGGTCTGAAAACTTTCAAACACATGAAAGAAATGTTCTTATGAAGCAGTGACTTATCTCTCCCCAGCGGTCCACGCACACAAACATACGCACACATACACACCCTCTCTGCATCTTTAAAGACACCCGGAGACCTGACAATGTGAACTCCTGTGAAACTTTCTGAACATGAAACGGAAAAGAACACAAACAACTGTGAGTTTCTGTGCTTCATCGTGGCATTTGCTCCCCTACCGCTCTAAACTGTATTTAGGCTCGAGACTTCTGAAGCTAGACAGAGAGGGAAAAAAATTCAAGAAAAACATGGACGGCAAAGAGAAAATTTGGTGAGTTAAATCATAACATTTTCAAAACAACCATTATTATGTACTCATCATCATCATCCAAATTTAGGATAATGTAATGCAGAAAGACTCTCACGTGCTCTTTTTTATTACAGGGACAATATTGTGCCTATAAAGACATGCTGCTTCTATGGATTAATAAGTGACAGCAAAGCTTAGTGTGTTTCTTCACTGCAGTCTTTTGAACTGTGTGGAAGTCTGAGATCTGGAGTCATTTAATAATGTGATGCAAGAAGTGTGTTGAAAGCAAGATCTATTAGCCACAGTTGGAGAAAAGTGGACTGACCCTCACACAATGTGGCCAATAAATCTAATTAGTAAATGATTTGATTCACCACAAAAGAAAGAAGGAATTGCATTTATTAATGAAGACAGTTTGACCGGCTACACAAAGTCATGAGGACAAAACACAGCAGTGCACCTGGTTGCACTGGCTACTCCGAGGCTGTCGATGTGTGTAAACGCCTGCAGGCTGTTGTAACTGACTCACAAACACGGTGAATATTTAAGTGGTTGTGATTTACATCGCAAAATCGGCCAGCCATGTCGATACAACTATTACAGTGGTGATCACGTAGCCATGGTTGCGGTGGTGAACTCACCCGGAGACCTTGACTCACCCGTTTTCTCGGTCAGTGTGAGAAAATCTTGGTCATGTGTGAACAGTGTGAAGAGTATTGTCTCAGTAGGAAGCTCTCATTTTCTTTACCACATTGTGGACTTTTAGGGACTGTGTGTGACCTGTCAGTGTGTTATGAGGTAACATTTATATGACCTTCATTGACTTTCTCACCCAAGCCTCATCATGAATTCTCTCCAGAATCCTGTATTATCATCAAAGTTCAATGTACACAGACAGGTGTGTGCAAGTTTTTTGTAATAAGATATTTTTGATTTGAAAAAAGAAAGAAAAATACTGGGTCTGACTTTTTTGCAGTCTACCTGCTGTTCTTTCTGATGGGCACAATAATATTTTGTGGTTATCAGCATCCTTTTTTTTCTTTTTCTTTTTAACTGCTTATTTGTGGTAACCATTTTCCTGCATGCATTTTGTTAGACAACTACTACTACAACGACTAACAAAATGCTTTATCTTTCAGCAATAAACAGATTGTCACAAATCTTGAGATCTCCTCGATTCGGATGTGAGGCAAATTTGAATGGTTACAGCCGAAAAATTGACATATATGACCTTTAAAGGGGGGATCACCGAGACTTCAGTGACAGAAGTTATTCTAGGCTCTTGGGGTTTGTGGTCACAATAACTCACACGAGGGCTATATTGCATGAGTAAGACGTTTTGCTCTGTACTTCCTTGTTGGCAAGAAGGAAATGCTATACTGTGCTGGTATGCTGATTAAGGTAGTGCAAAGCAATCTACCGCAAGCCAGCTTAGCATTGCCCCAGTGACAGGGTATTTAGAAGAGTAGTGAACTGCAAGAAAGCTCAATTACATCCTCCCAGCATGTACTGCATAAATCACGTTAAATCCTCTTTCAAGCCTGTCTTTCGGAAATTACTGGAATGTTACAGCAGAAAACACAGACACGGCTGCATCTGGGAAGAGCTTAGGGAAAACTGCGGAGTAATGCACGACTCTGCAAAGCAACTTCCTGTTTTGGCTGTGCCACGCCCAGAGAGAGGGCTGAGATGAAGCATGCAGCACGATCACAAACATGCAGCACCGCAGATGCTTCCAGCCGGAGCAGAGGAAATGTAGGTCCAGAGGAGAGATTTCAAACATGCAGTGGATAAAAGCTGAGTCACTGTGAATACAGAACTCAAAAGAAGAGCTCATAAATATGACCCTGCCTTTAATACGCAAACACAAAATGCTCACAAATACTACTGAAAGGTGAGGGTTTTTTTTTTTTTGCCTGAGTGAAAAGGAAAATTAATGTTATTAGCGAGCTGCCACGTTAGCTGCAGTCTCAGTCTGAGTTTCACTCTCATTGTGTGTCCTGTATATTGCCTCTCCAGATATCTAAAGCGACATGAATTGCTGAGTGGCTGTGACAAAAGAGCAAAATTGCTGTATCTCCAAAGCAGCTATTGATAAACTGATCCATTCTTTAAGGATAGTTTTTTTTTTGTATTGAAATGTCACATTCTGGCATATCCAAATGTCAACTCCCAAGGTTGCCTCGCCATGTGTCTAGCCTTAACAGTGCTTTTGAAATAATAGCATTTTTTTCATTTCAGTGGTTAATATTTATATAATTTTTGCAAGAGAGTTAAATCAAAGTATGATATAGTGTGGACATATGCTGCCAAAAGGTTGCTTTGCAAGAAACATGGCAAATGAACCACCTTTCATTCGCTTGGTATGTCTTTGAGAAAATAGTTATTGATGTTTTTCGGCCTTGCAAAGACGGAATGTGACTGGCATTTGTAGAGGAGATGTAAAGGGCATTATAATATGATGGATGGGCCGGCTGAGATATAGCTGCAGATGCTGATAAGATAGCAGAGCAGCAAAGCGCAGTCTCTAAATTTTCTTAGATCAAACATGTGAGTGAAAAAAGGCTGTGACAGGTGTCTCTGACAGCCCTGCACTGCCTGTCCTCATTGTCACCTATCAGCCGCGCTATCTGATTAAAACTGGCCATCCACAGTCTCTCTTAGCTGTAGGTACAAGACCTCGTTCGCTCTCTCTCTCGCCCCGAACACCTTATCACACCTGCATGCAAGCTCGCACACACACAAGGGCAAACATACAGGTTCGCTGAGAGGGATAGTAGTGGGGGCATACAGTACCTTGCGTGTTGACTGGGTTGGTGGTGGGTGTGGGGATAGTAGTGGGAGCATCTAGATGAAAAGAGTAAAAAATAAAGAACATGTATAAGAAATAAAGAAAGACAAGAGTAAAGAAACAGACAAAAGTCATAGAAGATGAGAAGCTGCTCTACAAAAATCATAACATGCGCATGTTTTAGCTACTGTGTGAGCTCATGCGAGTAGCCATGAAGTTGTATCTAAAGAAAAAAGGCAGGTGAACACGGGAGTATCGAGACAGAGCTTGTGAGCTGCTCTCAGTCCTCATGTTCATACCGGTTCAACAGATGGTTGTCTGCATGCCAGCACGCTCACATTGAAAATGCCAACATGTTGATGTTTAGTTGTTGACCTGTCTTTCTAACACGATTGTCATAAAGTCTGTAGTTTCCACTTTTCGACTATAAAGGACCAGTTAAAGTATCCTGCTTTTCAGTGCTGCCTTCATTTTGAGTTAGTCAGTCACAAGAGTGGTGATGAATAATTCTCCATCAATCAAAAGTAAATACATCCCCTTTTGAAATATTTGTGTTTATATCCAGCAACAAGTTGGGCAAACTTTCTGGTACGAGTAAATAGAATGGATCAACTTGAGTTGATAAAGAGCAGCACGAAGCTTTCTTTCAAGCGATCGATTGATGACTGTGTTAAAACTTGGACCAATGTGAAAAATCCCCACAAGACTCATTAGGATCCGTCCTCTGGAGTCCATTAATGAGTCCAGCAGATGTTTCACGAACACATCCAGTTGTTGACACATTTAATCAAACAAAAATATTGTCACCCTCATTGTGGATCTACAAGACAAGATTAAAGATTTTGCAGACAATATCTAAAGAAAAGAAATCTTTGTATTTATTTTAATGACAGTTTGGACAAAAAGTGTCAAACCAGCGAATTCGCAGAGTTGTGCTGCGATCATGGCTAAAAACACAAAGTAATACACAAATATTTCACTGTACAGGAACTTTGTAATACTTCATTATGGCAGGCTATTGTATTTATTTTTTAGATTAATTTTCTAATTATGGATGAATAATAATGCCTTGCAATCACGCAAACGTATTGCTATTTTCCACAGTCTCAATAATTAGCCAAACTGCAAATTAAACCACTCTGGTGGTCTCCTGCTGCAGCGCAGCAGAGCCTCAAGCAGCATCCTCTGCCCCGCGCTGCACTGATTAGGCCTGTCACTAACCCCCAACAAAATAATCAGAAAAACAAAATGGAGGGCAATTCAGGTCTGCAGCAGTACTAAGGAGCACTGAAGGCTTCCTCATCAGGGGAATGTATGCTCGGCTGTGGTGCTGGGGAGAGATAGCACGACCCCTTGCTGTGGGAGAGTCGCAGCAGGGGAAATTGGCTGGCTGTCTCCATGCCTTTACTGTCTGCACTCCATCAAAAGACAGCAGTAGGGGACCACACACTCCCAAACTAATGATAAAACATCAAGGACAGCATAATGTTGCCGCCGGGGATGGAGTGTATGGCAGAGGTGGTGTTGATGGTGGTAGGGGGGTATCAGGGTATCAGGAAGAGATTCTCCTCTGACAGCATTTGAAGAGGGGGGTGGGTTAGATTTCTTTCCCTGTGACCGAAGGCAGTATGATAGCTGAAATGTCAGAGTCTGGAAGAGAGAAGGAAATTGGCCATTCAGGGATGAGGGTCTTCACAAAGGCCGGGATAGGATGTGGCACATATAATATCCAGACGAACAAGAATTCTCCATGGGCAATTTCCAGGCTGGATGACTCGGGGCTCCGCATTATGAGGGCTGAAATATGTGTGTGTGTTTTGGAGGGGCCATATTTTCAGGGAGCATTTGTATCAGTGAGGAATTTGATATGAGAAAAATTTAACCATAAAGTGAAACAATGTAGGAGAAATTGTTTATCTATGCCTGCTTAAACCTGCCTGCCAACACGACAGCAGGGAAGATATTGTACTTGTTTTAGTTTTGTCTATTTATTCCTCTTGCTTAAGACTTCCTTTTGCAGGAGGCTTTATAGTGCATCAGTAGTACGGTAGCTCACAGAAAAATGTGTGTGAAAAAAATAAGTCATTACCGTTTACTTTATAAACTTCCATTGTGAGAAATAATCCACAAGCTGAAGTGTTGAAATTGGCTCCGCACTGTGTTGCATGTTTGGTAGAATCAGTGTGATTCACAAGGACACAGTTTTCTGACAGTCTCTCATAAGAACAGGGAGACCCAAGAGTCCTGTCTGCTCGTGTTATGTCAAAACACTGATAGAACCCCAAATTTCTAGTGACTTGTGAATCTTTGACTCTTTGTCCGTGAAAGATTTATAGGTCAAAAAGTCAACTGCAGGCTGAACGGTGGTGGTGAGGGGAGCGCAGTTGTCCTGCCAACAGGCACAATGTGTGAGTTATAGCACCAGGTCGCCTCTTAGAAAAGCTTCCCCCTCTCTCTCTCTCTCTCTCTCTCTCCCCCCCCCCCTCTCTCTCTCTCACTCACCCTCTCGCTCTCTCTCACTCACCCTCTCTCTCTCTCT
>JAUESE010000020.1:17238791-17254666 GCA_032274725.1 Malacoctenus triangulatus
GGCTCACTCATGTGCTAAGACGTCTCTTTCTTCAGTGCTAAGTCTGTTTCCAGAGTACCTGAGCTTCAAGTTTACTCATCACACTTCTGCCAGATTTGCAACAAAACAAGATTTCACTTGCAAACCACTGCCAGTGTCAAAGAATCCTCCCTGTATGTCGATGTGTGAATTTCACATGAACACTGTGGAGCTCTTCTTTGTCAGCAAATGAATGTGGGGAAAAGCCTTGTATTGTCAGACTCAGCATGTGGAACATTTTGCATGGTGAGGCACCACACATCCAAGGGAAGTGGCATCGAGCAAAACACATCTTTGACTGAAGGGGGCTTTTAAGTTCGGAGCAACATTTCATGCAGTGTGGATTTGCCGTGATTGTAACGACAGAAACGTCTATATCTAGATTCAGGCAAGGCCTAATTAAAGCTTGACAACTACAAACATCACTTTTTCACAGAGTTAAGTATGTTTACAGGCAACATTTACACTGTGAAGTAAAAGAAATAAAGCTGTATTTACTGGGAACCTAAACACCAAAATCACCTCCACTGCAGATCTCGGATGTGGTCACTGGCAGACAATGTTTTTGGCACACAGGCAGAAACAAATTGAAACTTGGGAGTGAAATACAAAATGCTTTTCGAGACAGCAGGGAGCAAACGCTCCAAGGAGAGAAAGCTAAACTCACTGACAATGGCTGCACCTGCTGAAAATTTATTTTCCCCTCATCCCCATCACCCCTGCCAGCCAGCAAAAATAGGAAATTAAGGTCCGAGAAGTGTGTACTTCACCGACTTCACGTTACAAGATTTCTAAATGATGAAGTCCTTGGTGCTTTAAGGACTTCAAACAGTTACCTCCTGCTGTTTCCCCTTGGGGGTTCAAGTGCAAAGATGCCTGGCGCCTTTAAACAGTTGAGTTGTTTGGAAAGGGAAAAAAAAAGTTTTTCAGATTATGTGCGACTGCATCCAAGGAAATTTACTGGCAGCAGCCTTTGTATTAGATCCTAACTTTTTGTATCTGGGCTTTACTTTCTTTTTTTGTGAATTGCGATGTAGAAAAGAAAAAAAAACTGCAATTAGTGTGAAATGTCTGACAGTCATGCTAAGGTAAAATGAAAATGAGGCCTCAGTGAAGAGAGGTCAACCAAGAGGAGCAAACTGTCTGTGGCATTTAAAGTCAGGTCCTTGGAGAGTTGGTCCCTCTGTTGCCCTTTGCTGGTTGGCTGCAGAACACATTCAAATTCCACCCACTTCAATGTAAGTCAACAGCACCAAGGCCAGTCTTGATCATAAAAAGATGACGTCTGGGGTAATTGACAATATAGTCCGTCGCTGTGGAAGGATTTATGACCCTTTTGCTTTCACCAATAGCTGGTATGTGCGCGGGTCGCTGATGTGACATCGCATGTCTGCCTAGTCATTGCTTTGGCCGATGTTTAAAGGGCACGGAAGCTTAAAAGTTTGGGAAAAAGGAATCCATGTTGGATGAATTGAACCTAAACTGAAGAGAAGAGGAAAAAAGTTTGCAGTTTGTATGCGTGCCATCGTGAAAAAAACTTGGCAGCTCTTTGTGAGAGAAATGTCTTTTTTGTTGATATCTCAAAGTATGCAAATGTTTGTGGCAAATTAATTTATGTGCAGACAAAACAAGTGATATTCATGCTGATTTGAATAGAAATTTTGATCACTCATAATCATAATACATATTCAATGTTTAAAGACAGTCACTCAGTTTTAATTTGAGTCAACATTGACATTTTAAATTTGTGTTTGACAAAAAACCAAACAATGCGTTGCTCCTCATTCCTCTTAATCTCTGGATTAGCTGCTGCTCATGTTTCAGCGATGCTGAGTCAGATAATATGAGTTTATTCTGCTCAATCTGTGGTACTGTATCCAAAAAGTGGCTATGTGTGGGAAAGACTGCACAACGAGTAGAAGAGGCAACTGAAAGGGTCAATGGACAAGGCCAGCGAGGTCGAGTGGGGTCACAAAATGTATTCTTGAGTTGCACAAACTGAATATTTACAGAAAGTAGGTGTTGTATGAGTGCACTTGTAGCCACAGTCTGGGCTCTGCTGTACGAGACAACCCAGGCTGGTTTTTGTTTCATTTTACTTCCCTCTTTTGCATAAATATAAACCTATCAAGTTGAATCTTTCCTTTTGGTTTTCAAACATGCCAGTTCGTAGTCGACAGCCTACTTTCCACTCTGCATGCGTCAGGCTTACGTGCATTAATTGTACAGCGGCAGCTCAAATCTTCAACTGTAATACGAAGCTCGGTGGATTTGTCAACTGCAGCCACCTTCTGTGATTTTAAACCCTCCGTTGCTCCCGATAGGAAAGCGATTGTGTTTGTTGCATGAAAATGATGCAGTAAATCCTTATCGTTCCGTTGCAATTACTTACCTATCAAAGCTCCTGTCGGCCGTTAAGTCTATAAACCTTCCCATGTAAGCAGTACAGACTTTGTTCTGATGTAAAAGACAGATGGAGGCATTTAAGCATCAAGTGCTCCGCAGAGTAATACCCACCATACACATAAAGGATGTAGTCGTCGTAGGCCTCTCCCACAGCATTGGAGGCCACGCAGCGATAGGTGCCGTTGTAGGACTTGTTGAGGTTCTCAATGTAAAGATCAGAGCCGGTGACCACAGCATGAGACGGCACATCCTCGTCTACTCTCAGCCAGTTGATCTTATGGGGACTGGAGAGCACAAATACCAGACACATCACTCAAGCGCTGTCTATCCACAGCAGAAATCTGAAATAAAGGTCAAATCTGAGATCGTCTGAGGAGAGCCATTGGCAGGCCCTGTCTAATGATCTACTTTATACAGCATGCTAACAACTGGTAACATTTAAATGGTACAATGAATGTAAAGGTTAAGGGGGCGTTTGGACTGGTGGATACAGGCATATAGAGTGAGGAATATGAAACTCAACAGACATTTCAGGCATTGACATGCGCTCAGCCGTGTGAATACTCACTGTGGTTTTCCTTCAGCGATACACGTCAAATCCAGATTGTCTCCCTCTCTGGTTAAACCTTCAGGATATGTCACCACAATCTTCACTTCAGGTTTATCTGAAAATAAAAGAGATGAGTGTTTACAATGCCAAGGTGTCAGAAGTTACAGCATGGCAGACACACACACACCTTCAGCCAAAGTTTAACGATTATTGGACTCTAAAGTAAAGCGCAGAGAGAATCCCGACCGGTGAAATGAAAGAAAAACAGCCAGGAGTGAAACATAGGAGGATAAAATGATTATCATATGTGCTCAGCAGACGTCCACTAAGTCTACCGTAGCTTACAGCTAAACCATTTTTTCCCCTCTCTTATCAATGCTCACCAAAGATTGCCAAAATGTCAAACGGTTCCAGTCAAGCTTTCTCTTTTTCTTTGAAAGGTCAGACAAAACAGTTATCTCTGTCAAAAAAATTAATATTCTACCTCAGAGTACAAAAAGGTACCTTAAACGTATTTTTTTGATGTTTCACTGTGTAACAGAGTTTTTATAAGCTCCTCAATCAATGCAACATTTAAAGAGCACCCACCATCATTTGACCCCTGAGAAAAACATGCTTTTTATTTCACTCTTTTGTGATGACTGCATCCTAAGGGGCAAGGCACCAGTGTGCGCGACGATTTAAAGGTTACCTGCATGATCCACAAATAAGAAAGCAAAAAACCTACAGTCCTCCTGTGATGTAATGGTCTGAGAATAAACTCTTCCCATAGTACCAATTTAGACGGTGGCCACATGTAGTCGATAATCTCGCAAATGTAAAAGTTGTGCAGAAGTTACGAGTGCGACTTAAACAACTTGACATGACCCCAGAGCATGGTCCAGGACCCCCCGTGAGGGGCGAGGCTTTGCCTGCTGTAAGGTTTTAGAATTCTACATTGCAAAAGAAACCAGGCTAAAACATTTTCAAGAAACTAGAGCAGACCTAAGAAGTTGCTCAAATTTGTGTGTGTGTGCACGTACTATTTCTATTATGGGTGAATATTGTGATATCTGTCAAGCACTGTTGGGATCTAAGAACGAATTAATATTTTATGAGAGTACTTAATTTTTTAGCATTTCTCCTTCCCAAATTTAGTTTTCAATTTTTCCACAATAGTCCAAACACGTTGTCTTTCTTTCATTATTTACATTCAGCCTAAATTGGCAATGGACGCAGGCATTTAAACTAATCATTGGGGCCTATGTTTTAAGGCCAGGCTGTTCTTTGCTCAATAAGTCACAGAATAGTTTCCATAGTTTCAGCATTTTTGTGTTTGCCAATCATGTCTCTTGCTGAGATATAAGGATTTTCTACCTTGGGGGTCCCTCTACCGGGACCAGGTCATGTCTGGTATTAAAATGCAAGTCTGGCTTGCACTGTTTTGTGAAGGTCGCTGAGTGTGGCAGATTTGGTGAAGGATGGACGCATCGTTTGTTGTGCTTCATTTCTGGTGCATTAAATCCGGTCGACTTACCACTGAGAGTGTTTGGCATTCAGTCACACACAGTTTCCTGATTCATTGTTGTAATGCTCTTATTTAGTGTATAATTTACGGTTTTGATTTGGCTTCAGTAAAAATGTCAATTTTTGCTGGAGTTGTTCAAATGTCCCCTCTGGCCTGGAGATAAGGATGAGGGGACTTATTGTGTTTCAAAATTCTCCTGAGTGTCTCTCATCCAGAGAGCCCAAGGTTGTTTATTTTGGCCTTGCATTTGTAGAGCTTCTATTGAGTGGATTTTAGGATGTTTTTTTAGGTAGAAATTTGACAAAAATCTCGCCTTGAGCTGGAGGGGTTAAGTTAATACAGGTGAAGGTTGTTTTTTTTTCTTTTCCAACATAATGAATATTGTGAAGAACACCCCCACTCCCCCCCACTCACATCTCCTTGGATTTGAAAGATCAACAGAGCCAAATTGTGCGACCCTCTCCTCGACTGTGGCAAAGTATCCAAGACTATCAGAAATATCTTTACTTTCCTCAAGTCGCATGAATGTGCTCCTCGTCACTGTGGACAGTTTCTATGTGGTCTCTTTTTACAAGTTTAGCTGCAGATTCTTTTGTATTCTTCCCACATATTTTAAAATAAATTTGTTGACTTTTTTAATTGTAATCACTATTTGGTTCTACATTTTTGTCACTATAAGTGAAGTAAAAGGGATTCTTTACTCTTGTTAACCATGTTACAGCAAGACAAGTCAGCAGATAAATTGCCAATTAGCCCAAGAAAGCATCCGTATGTAAGGAGTTTGTCTGGTTCGAGATTGGGTGACCTGAAGTTTTGGGTGACTCACATAGCACTTCCAAGTGTCTTTGAGCCAGGAGGTCCTTTACAGCTGGATGGTCAATGATGCAGTCCACTGGCATCCCGTCATCCTCTTTGGTGACAGGGAATCTCACTCGGCTGGTGACAGTAAACATCCTGTCATACATCTCCTCAATTGTCATCTCACCTGGAAAAAAAAGAGCATCAGGAGCATGAGCGGGGGAAAATAAAGTTAATGGCTAAAAAAGCTCCCAAACAAATCTCAAATCCTGCACCAGCTGCTGTGCCTATAATGAGCATATAGTCCTGGCTATTAAGAGCACATTACCTGTCAAAGTGAAGTACTTTCAGATGGCATTTACATTTAATTTATGAATCAGTGATGTGGTGCCCGGACGAGACTTCAGAGGATTCAGACAGGCCCAAGGCCTTCGATTTTGACGAGAGCAGCGAGGAGCGGCTGGGTCATATCAAGCCCGATAATGAATGCTTCTGCTGCTTGAGGGTTGAGCATTGTTGGGGCTAACCCTGCAGTAATCTGCTGCCCACTAGGCCCTAGGCTGTCAGTGGGGCATTCATTTAGAGAGCATTACAATGCCACAGGGGCATCGCATTAGCTGCAGTGCTGAGTGTGATGGTTTACTCGCACTTAATGAAGTGAGGAAATAATTACAGCCCCACACTGACCTGCAGCACACTTTCATTTCAGCCTTGTCACAGGGGAGCCCGGCTGGACTCAGAGAGGGCAAAACACTGTTGTTCCACAGTTGATGATCACCAATACACACATATGTGGCCTCCTGATAGATATTAACCCCATGTAACATACACCCACCCACCCAAGACCTGCCTACATAAAATTTAAAGTAGTGGGATCAGTGAGTGGTCAGAGCACTTGAGGCCATTAAAATGGACCACTCTGCCAACCGTGGTAAGAGAACTGGCTGTTTGAAAAACACACTGACCATTTCTGAAGGGTAAGTGTGTAATAGCAGAAATGGAAATAGTAATAATAATAATAACAGCGGGAATAAAAAGGGGAACAGTGTGAAAGAATGCATAAAAATAAATTGCTTTCAATTCAGAAGCTGTGATTACTGGGATGCTTCACCCAAAACGAATAAAAGTATTGTGGGGTGCAGAAAAAAAGTGTAGCGTGCTTATAAATATGAATATTTATGCTTTACGCCTTGTAAAGTCTTAACTAAAGACGTACATTTAAATGACTTTGCTGCACTGAAAATCACAGCAACAACAGTGCAAACCTAAAATGCTCGACTAAAGCAGAGGGCTGTGATCAGCCGTAACTTTGCCCCCTGCCAAATAAGGCCAGAAATTTCACATTAAAAGCTGCATTGTCACCGTGCAATAACAAAACTAAAGCACAGCGTGTTAGATTATATTTGCGAGGTCAACAAGGGCATTTTCGAGTAGACCTGCCAGAAGCAGCGCCCTCTGCGCCAAAGAGTTGGGTGAAGTGGAGTGTGAATTGGAGAGATGTGGTGATTAGTCATTATTCTCTCGGCCAGTCACACTAATTACCTCACAACAATACCAGCGCTGCATTTAGACTGCATGACAACAGTTATGGTGCGCGATTGCTGTATGACACACTGTGTACATGTCGAATGAAACTCCACTTTGCAATCACACTTCGCAATGTCAATTTGAGGCGTGTCACATTGTGCAGTGAATGTCTGGCGAATGGAAGCACTTGGATGTAAATGGAGAGAAACATAAGAGAGCAATAAACAGGATCTGGCTGCCGTGTTGCTGCTTCTGTGCTGAATCAGAGGAGCATGAACCTGATCCTGGCAAAAGCAAACGACTCTTACACGTTGGCCTCTGGTACTCCATGTTGTATGGTGAATGCTTGATGTGTAGATGTAGGAAGTAGCGGCAGTCACAATGTGAGTATTTGATCCCACATCCCCCCCCCTCCCCCAACACCCCACCTCTCGTACCATAAGGAGATACATCCCACAAGGCTCTCATCCTGGACTGACCATCAAAAATGAGACAAAAATGACTCAGGGGGAGGCGGCATGAAGTGAACATATGGTGACGTTAGATTAAATTTTGAAGTCATTATCAAAGAAAAAACTGGTGGACCTACAGCCGTGTCTGTTTGCACAAATGTACGATGCCTCACACATGAAATAATCAAAGAGAACATTGAAGCTACTTCAGATTAACAGAAGTCTCTTGTTTAAAACTGTTTACATCCCAACAGCCACTCAGAAAAATATAAAACACATTGAAAACAAATCAATTATTTTAGGAGCAGTTTTTTTACTGCCTCTATATCTACCAGGCAGAGTGCATTCACCTTCATAGTCATGGCACTAGACCTTAGCTAATTAACTTGACAGTGCCGGGCTTGCTGCAGAATGTTGAGAGAACATGAGCCTAAAAATTTTGTAGCCACACCTCATCTGCTTCAGGTGCCTGGTTAAACAAAGCTAAAGCCTGAAGAAAGAACAGAGCTTCGAATGGAACGAGTTCGGATAAAACAAGAAGTTAAACCAGGAAACATTCGAGTGGCTTTTTACCAACTGCAACACCTGAAGGAGTCGTAGAAGGAGTTGCTGGCTTGTGTCGAACTTGTGATTATGCGGTATATTTGTGGAGATTCAAATGAGGTAGTTGAATGCTCTTAGCAAGGATTTTGACTGAGAATGGTTCCTAGCTGTTGTTTCACTGTGTGCATGTGTGTTTTGGAGACAACGCTGAAAATAGGAAGAGAGATTTTCTGTTAAGGACCTAACATTAAGTTTTTCTTGCTTGTTTCATAATCCTACCTTGTCAGGTTTGAAGAATGTAACCTATGTTCAAAAGCAAACCAAAGCTTAAAAACTTTGCAACCTAGTTACCTTTTTGCCCTAGGGAGAAAAAAAACGAGTTCAAAGATGTGCAATCCCTTCCTAAAATTTATTGGACATAAACAACATTTAAAATGCTGAAACTGAGAATTTTTCAATTATACTTGAAAAAAACAAATCACATTTTTTTCAGAAATATGAAAATGTGTGCTTTATAAAATCTGTTTGTTTCTTTTTCTGGCTATAAAAGTGGCACAATGCCAGGAAATAGTTGGAAACACGATCAGTTTGATCAGTTATGGTTTTGTTTTTTGCAGCACATTGTGACCTCACTCCTCCAACAGGTAAGTTTGTCTCAGCTGAAAATAAAAACCTGATCTACCTCTATGCCATGTCAAAGCGACAGTTTCTGCCAAATTAGCACTATCCGCCTTGCACTTCCTTGTCTGCATGAAGTCCCGTGATGTTGTGTCTCTCGTTTGACCTCTGCGTCATGCAAAATAGCGAAGGGACCAGCAATACACAACCCAAGGTCAGAAAAACAGCTATGAACGTGCTCATCATGATGCTGTCATAATAAAAACAAAAAAACAAGAAAAAAAACCCTTCACTCGAACTTCTAATTGCAATTATTTTGGTTGTGACTCCTCAAACTAAATTAGCTCTATTATTGGAGACAATTGAAAAACTTCTGAAAGTTCTGAGTCATGTTTTGAAGATCAGACTCATAAAGACGGAGGCATTACTGATGTACCGGCCAGCCGACGCTTGTCAATTATCGGTGTCATCCGAACCCAGATGAGGAAAACAACTGTGGATCAGGTCGCGGAAGGACTCGAATCTGAATGCAGAGGAGATTTGAGAGTTGCAGCAGAGATGTCAAATCAAACGCTCTTGTGAGCATCGAGCACTGATCAATCCCAGTGCAATCAGGCGGAGCCTCTTCTCAGGGTGACATTTTCTTTCAGTCAGTCTCTAACCTCCAGTCTTCTGCCTGCCAACACGCTGCCGAGACGCCAGTGATCAAGCACTTTCAACACGGCATCAACGGTAAACCGCTCCAGCACCGGTGGTGGTTGTGGAACGCAGGCAAAAATGAGGAGTAATATAGATTTTTATTCTCGCCAAACCCACATCAAGACAGGATAATATTTGTCCTGTTGGACTGGAGGTTTTCACACTGCGAGGTGAGCTGAGTAGAGATGTGGTGAAGCCCAGAAGCACAGATGAAAGAGATGATGAAAGACCGAGTTCGCTGCCGTAGTTTGGCCGCAGAATCGGGCTCCTTCCGAACGTGGGCAAGCAGGTGGAGCTGCAGTGACACGAGGCGCACAGAGGCTATTTAAGTGCTTCAAACCCATGCTGCTCAAATGCTGCAGTTGGTCTCAATTGCTACTCCTTGTCTGACACATAGTTTCAGATCCAGTATGTCTTGTACTTTCTAAAGATATCATTATCTCCAATGTCATTGAAATCCGCTCAGAAATCACAGAGGAGAATACACTTCTCATTACTTGCCTCTGAATAGTCAGGCTGGAGTTTGTTCACTTTCTAAATGCTCCTCTGATACTCGTTTATATGTTTATGGGTTAAGTAAAAGAAGGAGTTGACAAAGGTTGATTTTGCGCTCAGTTAAATGGAGGCAGTTTTTCAAAATATAAATAAGACAAAAAAGTGGTTGGAGTCAGTAAAAAATAACCAAGTTTTAGTTTTGAAATTGTTTTAGCTAGATTATTTTGATTAAAAACAAAAATCTTTTTGTGTGCTATGAATGAGTGCTCTCCTGTACTCCAATGCTTCTTTGAGATTTTGTTTACTTTTCTCATAAGTTTTTACTGTTTTGAACTTTATTCTCATTTTATTCATTATATATTTTTTAAATTCTTTCAAAAGAAATTTTGATTTGCTTCATGTACAAAATTTGCTAGATTAATGAGGTGAATCCATAGTTCTTCCAAACACTCCGTCTGAGATGCAATCATGAGAAAATGAACTCAAACTACATCTCATTCACTGTGACTTTGTGGCTGTTTCGGACTCTGTCTCAGACTCTTCCTGGTTAAATAGGAGCTCTTTAGATGTTGCGGCAGGTGAACAGGAGGGAGGAATATGTAAACCTTGAGTTTCAAATGTTCACTCACAAATACAATTCCCCAAGGTCGAGTGTAAAACTCTGCCGAAGCTTTTCGAAGGAAAAATAAAAGCAAAGTGTTACTTCTGATCAACTCAGGGATCCCAAAATGATTATTTTACTGGAAATTGATTGTGACCATGATTCAGAATCTTTCACAGATGAATTTGAAATTGCAGCAATAATTACCGAGTGTTTTTTTTAACACGTTTTTTCCCCTTGTTTTTCTACTGAATAAAACCAAATATTTCTAATCAAGTAAATAAAAATACAAAAGCGCAACCCAGTCTGAGAAAATCTTCACTTCTCAGCTTCACACAATCAGACGCAAATGTTGAAAAAACACCGTTAAATGCAGCTGTCCGAATGAACAAATCTCTTGCTGTACTATTGGCAACAGTAGCAGCTGAGCACACGGCTCCACTACATTTAAATAATATTGCAGCTGTCATTTATGCTAACAAGCGTTTTGCCACCTTGTGTGCTGAGTCTCTCGCAGGCCAGAGCCCGTCAGTCCCGGACCTGCCAGCATGATAAATGGTTGCAAAACCAATTCGGCCAATTTAAAAGTGTGCCTAAATTAGGGCGGCGAGTTTCTTTCTTGCCTTCAGCGACTCGTCCTGGCCGCACTCTGACGCGAGACAAACACAATCAGAGAGATTCTCTAAAAACCAGTGGGACGTGTGCCTTTGAAACTCAACACATGCAGGAGCTAATGAATTGTTTAGCACGTCCGTAATGAGAAGTGATTTGTGTTTCCTGGGGTACGGGAGGACGTGACTTTCTGGCTCTCTTTATGTATCCACTGCCACTATGGATTAGCCCCGCTCAGCATGTCAGTGGCATTTCGCTGATCTAACCATCCTGTTGTCTCTCCCTCCCCTACACAACACTCGACAACTCATAAACAGAAATTGACTTCGACTCCTGTAGGGAACACTGGAGGCACAGATGGCATTTAGCTTCAGATTCGCTCTTGTCTAAATATTTCATCTCTCAACAAGCCAAATGAATCCTCTCCATTCTAATACATATATAATTTGACAACAAGCTCAGAGACATCCACTTCGTGTAAATACGATACGACTGAATTGAATATCCTCCTTGCTGTACAATAAATATATAATGAATAATTGATGACCCCTAATCATAACTGAGAAGCAATAAGGACTTTCCACTGGTTATATAGCCCCCCTCCACCCTCCCCCCTGCAGCCTGCAGCTGGCCGAAGGCACTCGAATGAAGATGAAATTTGCAAATATGAGTTTATAAACTGTGTTTACTATGTATGGACGGATTAAAGTAAACACAAAAAGATTTAGTTCACTGATTTTAAAAACATATTGCATAAGCCGTGAAGGTGTAACTAAATGTAGACGGTAAATATTTATGCAATTGGAAATCCAAATATGGATCTTTGAATTTCACAAGATGAAAGTGCCTCTGAGGCAAATGTTTTATAAAATTTATGAGAAGCATAACCTGAGCCCGAATTGCAGCAGTGGCATAGTTTGATCATTACACACTGTAGCTGAGCAAGCAGCCCAGGCTGGGACAGCAGGAATGAGTGGGGGTGGGGGGCTGCACAAGAAATAAAGGGCAAAAATAACGCATGCACTCCTCTTGCTGGATGTGCCACTCAGGATTATTATTCTATAGTTATGTCAGTCAACATAATCAGTACAACGAGCATTAATGTTTTAGAGAAGAACTACATTTTGCTCACAGAGGAAGAGCCCCCCTGAGACCGGTGCTTGTAGGGATGTGGACAGGCCCGGAGCATGTGAAGCAAACTGGGAGAGGCTGTTATTCTACTGACCTGTCAGTTCTTCCTCCCCTTTCATCCATCTGATGGAGGCGGCTGGCTTGCTGCCCAGAGCGGTGCAGGTGAGCTCTGTCTCGTTCCCCTCGCTGACCACATCCTCACGGCTCTCGATGATTGGGCTGCCTGGCGGGACTGACCCACAGCAACAACAACAGTCAGAGAAAGATACACCGGCACAGACATGTTTATAGACGCGCAAAGAGCGCAGACATTCCCAACAATGACACTGAAACTAAAAATTTTGGGATAAATCCGTGAGGTGTTTTTCTAATATTTATTGAGATAAGAAAATATAATAATTTCACCAGATGACTTGAGAAGCGCTTTTGGAAAGAATTCCTCATGTTAAAATGACTGTGGTGATTTTGTGGGGGAGGCAGAATAAAAATAGTCAGCAAAGCTCAATTCTTGGCTCAAGCTTGCCTGAAACACAAGGCGGCTTTCAGTTTGAAATGGATACAAGAAGTCAGTCATATTCTCAGCGAGTTTAGACAGGAGTAAACCTTTGGTTGGAGTTGCAGCTTTATAATTTGCCTGGTTTTACTCGAGTTACTTTCTGCCAGACCAGACAGCGGCCCGGTCACCAGGCTGATGGACGGTTGGCATGTATTTGATGTGGTGTATGAAGAGAAGTCGGATCTTTACTTAGGGATCAGGCACACTAACAAGACCCTGGCAGAGAGGTTGGATGTACTGCCAGCAGGTTGGCAGGTTGGTGATGGACACTCTCGGACCGTATGAGCGCTTTCCTCAGTGTGTGCACGGCTTTTTGAAGTCAATCAGTCGTTTTTGTGTGTGTGTGTGTGTGTGCGTGTGTGTATGCGTGCATGCAGTGGTAATTTGCCTGACTTGACGTGGCATGTGCAGTGGGAAGCTGACATAACCATTAGCAACCGCCTTTGTCAACTGGACAATGGCTTTGAGATGTTGCTCTGTGGGAGATGTTGCAAGTAACCCAAGTTTGAAGTTTGAGGTAGTACGAGTGTGTAATCCTGCAGATCAGGTATGTTGTTTTTCTTGTTTTTTTACTGATGTTTCGGCCTTTTCTGCAAACAGATCCCACTTGACAAGTAGTTTGTGTATTGTGTGCATTCCATTTGTAGAAAACAGATAATATTTACAGGGTTTATCCGTCAGTTAGTTTTTCAAATCATTTTTTTCTTGCATTCCTTTTTGGGGAAAAACCCCACAGTTTCATATTGGGGAAGAATATGTTTTTTGTACATTTGTGTCTGTATTTGTGTCGCTCATGGACGAAATGATCACACTGCATTTTTCTGGGCTGAAACATGGTATTGGCTTCAACTGTAGAAACACTTCAGTGATGTGTGAATTGCATTTTCTCACCATTAAGAATTTATATGCCTCCAGATGTGGTTACATAGATCATCTCTGAACTATAGATTGCACCAGCTCTCCTAAAATCAGAGCTCTGCCTGTTCATATTCTCAAGAGGAGACAGTTTGAAGTTAGTGCCACAATTCTGACTTCACCTGAGAGGGACACAAATCAAGCAGCTAACTCAAGAAAGTGTGATGTTGTGACATAACAAGAAAGCCTGCAGCCGTGCTGTTAGTTTTAACACATCTCTTTATTTTGCACTTGCCATTTGTCAGCTGTTACCTGCTGGATGTTGTTGGAGCCAGATTGCTTGTGGTTTGAAGAAATGCTTGGAAATGCAATAAATACAAACTGCTGGCTCGTCCACAAATGCAATGATTTTTACACCCTACATCTAGTTTGATAAGAAGAAAAAAATATACTTTTTACCACTTTGAGACCAAATGATTCAAGATGGAGCCACTTTTCTTTTTGTAATGCTCATCCAAAATGAAAGAACCAACAAAGTTCCTTGGGTTTATTGAGACAAACTGTGGGAATGTTCTTTTAATAAATGCTGAAGTGAAGCAATGTGAATGTGGAGAACTTAATTGTGTCCCTCCTGACAAACCCATGTGTAACCTGTAAAATTTAAACAACCGCTCCTCTCAGTTGCACACTCTGTGTCTCCTGCTGTCCACACTGCAAACAGCTGTGTGTGGATGTAGAGTGGGAGTTTGGACATGATGTTCCCTCAAGGGGAAGGTCATTGATTTTCTTTATTTCAGTATTAAACACAATAACAACATGTATACCTTGGAACAAGGAAAAAGGAATTTCACTGTTATGATTCATGAGAGCAGGATGATAAATCATAGACAGTTATAGATTAGACAGTTTGGCGTTTCAAGAGCAGAGCAGCTATACCGACACAAATGCCACATGTGCACACAAGAAAAAAAAACAATACTGTGTACACGTTTCTGCAGTGGGGAAATTTGTTTAAGTGCAAATGTTGACAAAAACTCAAGATTTAATTTAATGTTTCCGTATCAATTTTTATTGTCGTTCAGTTTTTTTGTTGGAGAAAGCCTTAAATTTCCACAGTGAAATACTCAAAATTACTTTATCCTCTCCTTCTTTTTTCTTTTCATTTTGTTTATAATGCATCTTCACACCAACAACTTCCAACTCCTGCTGGATAAATTGCATTTTTTTTTTCTCAATGAAGCCTCTTGGCTCTGTAGATAGTGGTAGAATAACACCGTCGCCTGTGCCAGCTGGCGGCAGTGAAAAAGTAGTCCAAAAATAGAGTACATTTAAAGTAATATGTTTTTCTTTTCGCTTGAGTGGTTTAAATATGTTTAGCAGCCATCCACAGCAGCACAGTGCTGATCTTCAGTGTCTGTGCAGCTGCGTGCTTCACCAAACTGAGGATATGAAGACCCCCATAAGCTCCAGGTAGCCCAAACTCTGGAAACATAGCTCATCCCACCCTTTTGTCAGAAATAATCTGAGTGGATAAAGCCCACTCCCCCTTTATTTTCTGGTGTTAGTCACCATGTCAGACTTGCTGAACTCCAGTTACTTGAAAGCAGGAGAAAAAAAAAGTCAGCGGGATGCTTATTTCAAGGACTCTTAAACGCAACCCTTGGTTCAGAAATACTGCAGCTAGGTTTCAATTGTACAACTAGAGTAATTACTTTAAAGTGCTTTTAATTCCTTTCAATCCCCCAGGATGTCTGCATGTATAATAAAGCTTAACTAGAGTAATTTCACTCCAAAGCATCAAAGTGTGGCACAGCTGACTCTCAATAGGGAATCGTTTGGAGCAGCCAAGTCAACATTCACCGGGATTCACAGAGTCAACACAGCTGCCAAAACCAGCGCGGTCTGAGCCATCAGTTTCAGCATCTGCTCCTTTTCGTTATGCTGTTGAGCACCGCGAGAGCCTAATTGGCTGACATTTTGTTTCAGTAGCTAAAGATAACGGGATCAAAGATTACTATTATTTCATATTCGGTATCTATAATGGAGTGAAACACAATGAAAAAAGTGCCTGTGTGTGCGTGCGTGTGTTTAAGGTTCACGTGTCCTCACACCTACCCAGGACAGTGATGTCTGCGTAGGCTTCCTGAGGAGGATCTGTGTAGAGCTGGCACACATAGCGTCCCTCATCGGAGAGTGACACATTGGACAGAGACACCCGCAGTTCGTTGTCAGAGAAATTCACCAGCTGGAACCGGCTGTCCTTGAGAGCTGTGGGGATACATGTGAGACAGAGACAGTGAGGATACAGAGTACAGGGACACAAACACGAGACACGGGGTGAGGGAAGGAGGTAAGGAGGGAAATGGGAAGTGAAGAGTGGTGTGAATGAGACAGAGGATGGAGAGAGAGAGACAGAGGAGACACTCGGAAAAAATGAGACGGAGGAGGAGAGGGAGAGAGACAGAGGAGACACGAGCAGAAAATGAGACGGAGAGAGAGAGAGAGAG
>JAUESE010000020.1:17254766-17271777 GCA_032274725.1 Malacoctenus triangulatus
AAAATGAGACGGAGGAGGAGAGGGAGAGAGACAGAGGAGACACGAGCAGAAAATGAGACGGAGAGAGAGAGAGAGAGTGGAGCGGCCACGAGTGCTGCCCTTTTGTGGGCTTTCTCCTTAATTGAGTAAAAGAAAAGTGAGTTTCAAAATGATTCATACAAGTTGATTTATAAAGTAGCTTTACAGTCCACAGAGCACTCGCAAAGACAGGGAAGTGTGAAGAGTGCTCATGAGGACTCCTAACAAGCTAGGAACTCTTAAAATGGGCTGCGGCTGGTCATGGATGGGTGCATCAAACTCACATATTCCAGAAAAAGAGAGGCATTCAAACATGCATAATGAATTAAATCACAGTGTGGATGTAGAGAGGCTTGAATGCTCGAAACTCCAAATCAAGAGAAACCAGGGAATCTGTACACTTCTGCCTGTAAAGATTGGCTGGATTTTTCTTTTAATGTCATCAAACTAGCTTAGTCATCTCTCTCCTGAGTTTTCACTCACTGCTTTTCATGTGGGTCAGCCCTCATCCCTGAGTACTCTTTTACATAAACAGCCTCGGTTGATTTGATTGGAGCCCTTTTGATGTTTTGACCTGCCTTCTTTATTAAGTCCTCTCTGCATCTGTCGAGCTAACGAACTCCATTCAGCCCTTGTTTGGAGCGGGGGGAGTTCATTATTCCCGGCAGGCGTTACACTTAGCATCATGATCATTACCAAAGGTCTCGGGGCAGTGTCAACATGAACTCTCATCCCCCAATATAATTTGAGAGCTCTTTGGAAGTCTCTCCTCAAAGGGAAACAATGACGCTGATGCACTTTGAGAGCCGAAGCACCTGCTCGGGAGGGGAACCCTTCACTTCTGAGATGCTGAGAGCAGTTTGTACGAGGCTGCTCCATAACTGTCTGCTTACATGAAAGTGCAGAGAGTGTATATTGTGGAGAAATTGCTAGATTATGCACATTTTCAACAACAAATATGTCTTATGATTTTATTCATTAGCAGCTAATTTCTGAGTTAATCCTCTCATCCATGGTTAGCAAAGACCCTCAGGATTTGCCAAGGACAAAGGCAACACATTTAAATTCAAAGAAATCAATGTCCAAAAACTCTGCAAGTTCACACTCAAAGGATAATAAAAAGGGAAGTTTTCAATTTATGACATTAACACTGACAGGGTTTTTGCCTTTAAAAGCAATTCTAGGACCAGTAAACTGTCAAGTGACCAATACATTGGTAATTGTTTCACCTCATCCAACAGTTTTATTTCATCCTCATTGCTCACAAGGGCACAAGTTACACAGTCTAAACAGCAGCCACTTGTTAACAGTTAGCAGCTAAGCAGCCACACGTTTACTGGCTGAAAACCAAAAAGACCTGAGAAGGAAAGTAATGTAGTGTTTACAGTCACTGTACCATTCTACAGGTGCAGTTTATGTGTTCTTGTGTTGGTTTGGTATGTGAACACGTACACAGGAAAAACATGCAAACTCGACACAGAAAGGCTCTTTCTGATCATGAACCCAGGACCTTCTGGCTGTGCGGGGACTACTTCACCCTGCTGCCCAAAAGAAACTGAAAAAAAAAAAAACCCCGTACTGAATTTTTTTTTTTAACCAACCTGGTAAAATAAATCAAACTTCTGCCATTTCTTGTCACAGTCCAAGTTTTTTCCCCCAGAAGAAAAAGCTGTATTTTGTGTCCGAGTTGAACACTGTGAGAGCAGTGAGTGCAAATCAAATAAAAACTTTGTTGCCAAGCAGTTAAACAATGCACCAAGTCGCTCTGTAAAGCTCTACAATGCTAAAATGTTCTGCATTTCTGTTGGTCATTTTTCCTTACATTAACTTCTTTTTAGTTATTTCGTCACATTGTCATTTAAAAAAGATGATAATGACTTTGTTAGGAGTTAAAGCTAAGACCTCAAATTATCTGACACTTTGAACTGAAAAGAGAGTTTTTTGGCCGGGTATCAGTTTATACATAAAGTCTCCGTCAGACTCAGGACTAATGTTGGTGCATTTGCTTCACCACCCAGAGGTCCACCTGCAATGAAAATGGCTGGTTTTTCCCATTTCAGATGACAACGCTGCCAAATTACATGTCATTTTGCATATATCGGGCAGAATGAATGTTCATCCGAACAAGAGTGGCTCCGCTTTCACCTGTGACATAGTTCATCTTTATTTGCTGCAAAAGAAGCGTGTTTATTTGGCCTTCGCTGGTACTGTAAAGCTGTTATGATCTGTGTGCGTATCTGTTTCTGTGGCTGCCGCTCCGCTTGTAGCTGCTGTTCTTGCAGCTCCTGGGGTGTCTCTGTGTCACTGCTGTTTACTTCCTTGTATACAAAGATCTGCCACTGTGTCAGGCGGCCCCGTTGACAGGTAACAATGCCACTGGCTGAGGGGGGTCCCAGCAGAACCAGCAGTCCTTTAGGAACGAAGCCTAGAATAGCGCTGCCATGGGGTTCGGTAGACCCCCATTACTAGAAACACAAATACGCAGCAGCGGCCCAATAACACTTGAGCCACCTGTCAAAAAGTCTGAGATGTATTCAGATCTAATTGTAGACAAACAAAACCATTTGTTTTTTTGTCACTGACAAAAGCCCTGCATTGACTTAGGCAGAGAAAATGATGTGTTTACAGGCCCACATGGAGCAGCTCAATAAAGAGTGAAGAGGAAAAGGTTGTCTTAACCTCGTGGAAAGATTTCCTTAACTGCGCAGAGCTGATATTGATTGTTTCTTGGATGTAAGAGCTAATTATTCATTGCGGCTTTTCTTTCTGCTCCTCGGTGTCAGAATAAATATTTTTAAGGTGTCGAGCGCGACGTGATCCATGCTTAGTCCATTCTTCTCTGCCATATTCTCAAGCAGCTCGGGGTATTTTGTACAAATATGACGAAGATGTGTACCCAAACTCCCCTGATGCTCTCCGCAAGTGAGAAAATGGAACACACGTCTCGCTACCTAGACTTGTGAAATAACAGCTGGGATGCAATATAGACTGAAATGAAGGGTGTTTCTCTTTCACCTTGAATCTTGGCTCAGATCCCAGATACAAACAAGTAAAAAAGCAGAGACAAAAACTCAGTTCAAAGTAGAAGTGGCCCATATGCTCATGCATAATCATAATGTTCAATATCCTAATCTAAGAGATTATCGTAAAATCGAACAGCGACAAGGACACAAAAGTATTCCCATTATGGAAGCACATTGAATTATCTCATATTAATCTCGGAGCATTCCGAGCTTAATGACTTGTGTAAAAGTGCCCGAAAGTCAAGGACAGATGGAGTCGTGCTTGCACAGAAAATCTTACAGGAATCTAGAGCCGATCTTGTCGTAATGGCTCGTACCTTCACTGTAAGGCAAAAAAAATATGGAGATTTCTCTGTACGAGATGTGCTGACAGTTGTAACAGCTCCTCTTTTGCAACACAATTTCACAAAGTTGGTGAAATGAGCACAGAAGTGTGGACGACACACGGACACAGTACTGAGTGGAAGCGCTCCCTCACTCTGCTCTAAGACCAGGCAGGCCTGACGTTTTTCTCTAATAATCTAGTACTAATTACAACCACTGTGTTGTTCACCAGCTGATTAATTGTTTGATAAACAGGAAAAATATCGGGTTTTATTTGTATCCTAAAAAAAAGTGTTAAGACGCTGATTTATCTTCGCTTTTCACTGAGTCTAGTAATTACCTCATCACCTCAGCTATTGCTTCATTCATTGTTGAGAGAGCTACTTCAGCAGCTGACCAAGCAAAACACATAGAAGTTGTTTTCGTACCCATGTAATGCCCATTTTTCATTGCTCATGCAGTTAGATCTTCCGTCTTCCATTCTACTATTTGCATGCTTTGTTTCTTGTTGGCATTGAGTAAGAGGCATTAATGCTGAAAAGCTCAGCTTTATATGCTTTCTAAGCTGCACTCGTGGGTCTGCACTGTAACTTTATCCTTTTAATTATTCTTTACAACATTCATTATAGGAGAACTTTAATTTTGCATTTAAAACAAAAAGCCTACAAATTCATTTCAATTCAACAGAAAGATTCATTGTCTCCTCTCTGTTTTTTAACACCCCCCACCCCTCATCCCCAACCATGGAGTGGGATGATTGGCATTCCACCACATGGCATGACAGTATTTATTCATGGATTCTTGTTTTTGGTAGACTTGAGTACCCCCTTGGTACCCCCTGGAATGCCTTCAAGGACCCCATGAGGCACCCATACACCTACGTGAGAACCAATGGTTTAAATGATCTAGTGGGTGTTAAACTACAGGAGGCTGAGGGGGCTAAAACAGATGAAGATTCCTGAAAGTAGTTAGAACAGTGGAACCAGTGACAGCAGACTACGAGACAATGAGTGCAAAAAAAAATTGGTAGCAACTTATTCAAGCATCAAGACAGAACAAAAAGTGGATTTCATCCGTCCCATCTGCTTGTGGTTAAAACCTGCATTCGTCTCAGCTTCTGTGCGAGGGCCATGCGTCGGCTTGTTGAGGCGTCACGCTTAGATTTGTTCAAGATGCAGTTATAACATTGTGTGGAACATCGTGGCACTCACGTCGAACATCTTTGAAGTAGATGGTCTGTCTGTTGGGGTTGAGCAGCTGTATGACGGAGTCGTCGTTGTTCTTCACTCTGCAGCTGATGGTGGCCATTTCGCCCTCGATCACCGACACGTTGTCAGTCGCCAGGTTCTGACCTTCAACTTCACGGGGCAGAAAAAACACAAGCGAAAGTGAGAGGGAAAATTTGAGCAAGAAAACTGGCAGTCCTGTCTCGATCACGGCCTATTAAATATTTATATTCCTTACAACAGGCATCACATGTCAACACATGCACAGTGCAAAGATATGTGAATAGGCCGTGTAGATTGTCTGCTTGCAGCCATGTCTAATCCTTTTAATATAAGAGCCATGTGCAGTGTTTGTCACTATTGATCTCCCCCAGCTCAGAGTGGGCCCTGTGAGTCAGTGCCAGATGGGCTGTAAGCTCTGCTGCCCACGAAGGTAGAGAGGGAGAGAGGCGAGGGTAGGAAGAAAAAGAGACAAAGAGCGCGTGTAAGAAAGTGGCAAGTAGTAGATATGGGCGGGGTGGAGGAGGTGAGGGAGAGAGGGGGAGTTAAACAGAGCACGAGAGAACAGAGAGAAAGAGGAGAGATAGATGAGCCGAGCTGGATGCTGTTTATGGTTAAGCTTTATCAGAGCCCTCCATCTGAGGTTCCATGTGACCAATGTGTGCTCAGCGCGCTCAGCGGTTCTGTTCAGTATCTCGAGGAATAAAAGTGCTGTAAGCATCTGAGTCACTCTCTGTACACTGGCATTGTTGCCACTGGCAGACCCCGGACCTTGTCATCGTAACTTACACCTCACACCGAACCACGCACACAAAGAGCCCGGCTTTGTTTCCCTCCATCTTCACGGAGAAAGAGGGAGAGAATCAAAAGTCACCTTGTGCTATATTTATCTGGCAGGAGCCAAAAAAGCGTAAGGAGAATGGAGAATACGTTTTAATGCCTCAGACTCACACCAGCGGAGGAACAACACTCTCAGCCACAGCCCCAAGAAAACATCAAAAGCACATTTGCATGCCCGGGTTGTCAGACACCTCTATTGCATTCTGACATTTACAAAGTGGAGGGGGGGGGGGGGACGCCTGCATTTTCAGATAGTGATAATGGGAATAGACAGCCAAACTAACATGATTCAAAATGAACTCTGTGAATGTGGCAAGCAATAAGAAATTAACCTCCTGTGGAGAAAAGCTCCTCAGACCTGTCTGATGCAATGAACTACCCATTTCATTCCACTCTGTTGCCAGGGCTCAGGTTCACGACAGAAGGAAGGTAAAAACAGCCACAGATCATGTTCAAAGTGTTTCCTCGATGCAGCCAAATAAATGTTCATAGTCAATCTATGACATGTTTATGGGCCACTGATTATACTGCTGAATCATGCTATGGGTTGAACAATGTTGAATGATGCAGACTGAAAACACTGGCAGTGGATGATTGTTGTCGTACTGCCGTGCCACCACTGGGGGCAGATGGGACAACACAAAGCAAGTATGTAAATGAGAAGGGTTTGTGAGTGAATGCTGCAGCTCCCAACATTGTTTCTATTGATGGCTGGTGACCCATTTGACCATCAACTAAGAGCTTGCTGGTTAGTTACTTTAAAGATCGTCTTGGCAAATTAATTCTCTGCATTCAACGCCTGTCGTTCATAGTTACCCTGAACCAAACACACTAAGAGCAGTGGGCTGCTGCAGTGCAGCAGCCAGGGAGGTATCTGGATATAAGGGCCCCCCTCAAAGGCCCACAGTGGTGCCGACAAGAGTGGGGACAAGCTGTGGCCTTCCCTCCCTCCACCATCATCATCTCTTGCCCTTCCAGGGACTCGAATCAGTGACCTTCTGGTTTGCTTCACAAACCTCTGGGCCACCACTGCCTTCATGTCAGGAAATAATCACAAAGCTTTCTTCCTTTTCAGTGCTTTTTGTAAAACTTTCAAATGGAGTTTTATTTTAAAAATACCCAGATTATCAAGAACTTCTGACCTCAAATTTCCAGGCAAGAATGCTAATAGGGGACAATTCAGTGTTTTTTTTTTCCCTTTTGACATGCAGCATCGACTGCACTCTGGCACCAAAGTATTGTTGAAGACAAGGACTTTCTGACCAATGGGTCTGGAATTATGTGAAGCAAATAGTTGAAACAAAATCTGTTGAAACCACTTTCTGCCTGTTAATTATTGTGAATATGAACTGTTTATTGATGGCTTGACAATGCTTCAATCTTCCCATCCTCACCTTATTTTCGCAGCATACATTTTGAGGTGCAAATGAATCTTATGTAAATTAATGTCATGTCTCATCTGATGATCTATATTGGACTGAATCCTCGCAGGTTTTCATGGGGGTTGTAAATGCACAGAAAGCTTGCATTAGGCCTGAATTTTAGTGTTTGAAATCACGAAATGAGATTACCTCATCTTTTTTAACAGAAGCAAGAAAATCTGCTGGGTCCTTATTAGACACAAGGTCTGGTAATGTGTCAAGAAATAAGTGAAATGAGGCAGCAGCATTTCAGTGACACAGTATTGCATGTAAAATCATAAAAGACAAAAAGTATAATCTAAGCATCAAATCGAAATAATCTTCATGTGGAGAGCTGAAATTTGTAAGGGTGTAATGATATCAAGAGTGGCTCCTCTGTACATGCACTAAGCGATGAAGAAGATGAGGCGAAAGCAATGTGAAGTGTTTTGATGTCTATTTCATTTCATTGCTGTAAAAGTAATATATTTGGCAGTCGAAACAGCAACATAGAGCAGCCTCAAAGCAAGGTTATTCTGCTCCCAATCTGTTGGACTGAGAGAAAGGGAACGCAAAAAAAGATAAATTCTCCATAAGGTTTAGCAGCCCCAAGCAAGGTTGGTTCCCCTCCAATATCCTAGCCTAGGCTCATCTCCAATTCAAAACACACATAAATAACGTCGCTGTGATTAGCAATCCCATCAAAGTGAAAACAGGCCACTTTGTGGAACATGGAGGGTTTTTGCAATTGAAGTAAACATTTTCAATTGCCTCGGCATCCTGGTCATGATTGGGTGCAAATGAGGAGAGGCAGTCATTAATTCTGGGTGGTGGGTGGGGATGGAGGGGGAGTGGGCAGAGGCATGGCACAGATGACTGGCTGATAAATTCACACTCATTCCAGCAGCTGTCTGGGAGAGTAAAGTGCCTGTATCTCTACACATGGCTGCCCTCCTGTTCCTGCATCACAACATACTGAATGAAACAGTCAGAGAGAAATACAGACCTTCAAAAGTGTGTGTGCTCTCTCTCTCTGACTCTCTCTCTCTCTCTCTCTCTCTCTCTCTCTCTCTCTCTCTCTCTCTCTCTCTCTCTCTCTCTCTCTCTCTCTCACCGAGGGGATGTACAATCTGGCATGAAGTGCCTGGCGTGGAGGCTCGGCTCATCAGCCGTACTCAAAATGCAAAACGGCACCAGCCCCTGACCAATTTTAACAAAAGTTGACGAAATCAGAAAACATTAGTGGACCAGCTCCTCCATCAGAAGTTGGGAGACAGGCACCTTTTGAATCTTTCTTTGAACTCCTCTCTCTTGTTTTCACATCAAAAGACATGAAAGGGGCAGCAAAAAGCAGGACAGCCAACCCCCAATTCCTCTCTCTTGAGTCACCGCTGTCTGTAGCAGTCGCGTCCTCTCAAGGAACAACCCGGCCTATAGACAGTCATTAACAATAAAAGTTTCTCCCCCCTCTCTCTCTCTGATGCTGCCTTTTCACTCTTTATCCCTCTCAGTCATTAAATCCCGATCCTCATGATGAAATGCTGTTTTAAGGATGTTCACAAGGAAGAAGGTTTGTGTCTCAGGGTATAATTAGCACCGTGCCATTTCTCCTAGACCCTTTGCATAGGAAGTTTTCAAAAAATTTCATACCCACTAATTTGAGCATCTTATTTTTTTTTTTCTTTCAAAGATAAGCTCTCTCAGAAGTTTGGTGTACTGGTGTGTGTAATGATGCTGCAACACAAGCAGAAAATAAGGATGTTCAGCCTGAGGAAACATCTTTTACCCTCTGAAATATTACAAGGTGATGTTTTTCTGATGTAAATGAATCAATGCTGTTTCGTAGGAGTTCAGAATTCAGAACTCACAACTCTGTTAAAAAACCTTCATAGATCATCTTAATTAAATAATCACAAACTTTTAGTATGAAGCACTTTATCAACAATGCTAAAAAACAAAAAATTGCTTCACGAAAGCTCAGATAAGGTTAATCAGATTTTACAACGGACATTCCGAAGTGTGTGAAAATTCCCTTTGACTGATATCTCAGTTTCCCACAAAAGAATAATTTGTTTTTAGAAAGCAATTTTTTTGTCAATTAATCATTAAATTTTCCAAAACAGTTCGAAAGCCTTTTTTAAATTCCTTTTGTTTTTATTGCCTACAGATGAAAAATACCTATTTTGTGCTAAATCTAATCAGTTTTGATGAGTTATTTGATGAAATCTCAATGTAATTAAATAAAATAACCAAAGAAAGTGGCTTTCATGAACTCTTTGTGGCTCTCATAAAGCTGTTGCCAGCATAATTTAAACAAGTTATTACCAAGTTGTGCTGATGAATAATATTTTTGAACTTCCTAAATGATTTGCACCAGCTAAATTCTGGGATTTGAAGTAAGCTCATGTGATGTCACAGGTACAATAAAGACTTCAGATGAGGAGCGAACAGACCCAGTCATGAATAGGAACACAATATCTCAGACAACTGGTGACACATTTCTTTCTTCATCTCATCTGACTGTGTCATCTGTCTCCAAAAAATTGTGTTTGTAAACTTATTGTCTGGCAGATTATGTTTGTTTGTGACCTGCTGTGTCACCTGCGAACATGGAGCACAAAGGTAAATATGTCCAGGTGGAAGATTGATGGTTGTTGGACGAACACAAACATAGCATGTTTACTCAGAAGCCCCTGTGAGAGAAGGCAAAGTAATGTAAGTGTGGTTACTAAAGCCACCAGAGCATCTTGCTGTTATCACAAAGTTATCCCGCGAATGCAGTTTGGAAGCAGCTCATTTGTGGTTTTATTTAAGTAGATTGGCTGTTTGAACCTGTCAGGATTTACGATATTACATTTTACATCCCCAGTGGGAGAAGCTCATCAGTGAGGTCCTAGTTTGGTTTGAAGCAGCTCTTGTCTACTGTTTGAGTTGTGTAATTGTGCTTTGATTTCATGATATCACTGGCTGAAGGCAAAGTTATTCACGATAGGCTTGAATGGTTCATGAACTGCTTTTGGTTAACCCCCCCCTCTTAAATTTACATTGGTGCTTCAGTCTGAATTTTGAAAATCAGCATTAATTGTGGTAAGAACAATTAACAGCTTGTAAATTGCCTATAATGTTGTTATATCATTTGAAAAAATTCAGGACAAACCAATAAGCCTATTTACTGTCTGATCTGAAAGCATCATTACAATAAATTCTATGTGGTGGATTTTACTGTCTGGAAGTTGTTGGTTTTTTAATGTGCCATTTGTGCATTTCATTCAACAAAACTAGTATTTCTGAAAATAACAGAGCTTCCTATTATTGTGGGGTCCTTGTCAGTTGGGCCACTTGTAACTCTATCCTTGGATCTTAGCCACACTGTGTGAAACTTAGAGAGCGGACTGATTTACTCTAAAGAGGATTTTTATGGCTGTTATTCAAAACTTCAGATAAGTTAGATTTCAATTGGCTGTTGTGTGACTCTGAGAGTTGAAACAACACAGCAACTTGATTAACTGAAACACTGGGCCTGTTTTCTCACTGCACCTGTGCAATGAAGCAAACATGGCGAGTACAGCTACATGACACTTCATGTAGACAGGAAACATGGAGGCCATGCTGGTCAAGTTGTGGCAAAGGCAAACATGCCTATCTGACGTTTCCTGCTTCTCAAATGCTGACCGGGAGCCTCATCTTTTTCCTTTTTTTCAAACACACCTCCGCACACAGGGGGGCACAAACCGAAGCACCACAGTTCTTGCTTGGCTTAACTCCTGCTACAGGAAACAAAAATCCAACTTTATCTTGTTTGCCTTCAGTTTTGATTTATGTTTGACAAACTGTTTTCGCTGGTAATTTTACACAAACTTGACTTTACAATCAGAGCTTCAGGTCGGATTGGACCTTTGAGTTTGGTGGTAATTTTGATTGATACCTTTATTCTGATCACTATCCCAAACTTTAATGAACTCCCTTTTTTATTTCAAGTATTTTAATTCCTTTAAAAGGTTGTTTTTGTCCCCAATTTGTGTTATCTTTTTGTTTTTTTTACTTCACAAAATTGAACTTTTTTTTCCCTCCAACAACAGTTTCCAGTTTCTTTCATAACCTTTTAAGGTGAAACCTCACAGCACCTGCGCCCTTCATAGCACTTGATGTGGGTTCTGTGTTTTGACCTGACTTTAACAACCTTAATGGTTGTTAATTCTGGTACAAAATGACTTTTAAGGTACATTATCACTGAAGTACGAAATTCCCTGGGTACAAATTGACCTACCACCTTAAAATCAGGCCGATACACTTTGAGTGGATTAGTTGTGGACTTCAACATCAAATTGCAGACGATGTGAGTTAAAGGTTACAACAAGATTTTTGAAGCTGCAACATCCCACGTCTGGATTAAGGTTAGTATAGCAAGTCACACATACTGATGAGTGTGACAAACAACATGTTGTTGGTCCACTCTTACTTTTTTTTTTTTAACAAGCAAGAAAGGTCATTAGGAAACTGTCAGCTCTTGCAGAGTATAAATGTGTCAAAACTTTAGACAAATTGAACTAAAACTCAAATGGCTTCAGCAAAACTCGAAATCTGCCGTTACATGTGGTGAAATGTTGATTTGTGAATCCCAAATAAAAACAGTGGATCAGCATTGTGGGCGCAAGGCTATCTCCTCCTTTCCGAGGAGAAATACCAACATAACCAGCCATTTATGTAAATATGCACAGATGAACAGACTGCGATGGACAGCCAATCAACAGACACAGACAGAAGCAAGCACTTCCAAATGAACAGCAGGTAGCAAAAAGAAAGAGTACCTGTCACGGTTTCAGCAGCTCCTGTTGCAGCGCAGGCGAGGACGAGAGCAGGGGAGAAAAAAAAAGAGAGAAGACAGGTTGTGAGCAGACAGGAAGCAAGCAGAGCGCCATATTCCACTGGATACAGGAAACGTATTCATAATTTCTAAATAGGCGTGTTGGAATTCATTAAATTACAGCTCCATATGCTATTTGTTTTCCACCAATTAAGACAAATACAAAAGCCATCATGATGAGTAATTTTTACAATCCAGCCATTCCACTCTTCCACAGGTGTGTGCAATCCCGACATAATGAGCCATTTTTCTCCCTTCTTCATTTCCCTGAGTGTTACATTAATATGGAGGAACAGAGGGAGTATGTGGACTTTGTTTTCTCCCCCCTTATGTCCCTGATTGAGATTCCAGCCAGCCCTGCTGTGGAGCAGCCACTGCCTGGAGACACTCCCCCGGGACCCGCAGTGTATCCTGGAGAAGAGAGCACCCATTCGGAACGGTGCCCACCCAAACTGGCATCTCACAGGGCATGGGAGACTGGCGTGTTCCCAAGTCCCTGCAGCATTGCTCAGGGCCTGTACCCTCGGGAGAGCTTCCATCATTCATTGTCTGCTATTCATAAACAACACCCCTCCTGCCACCCTCCTCCCCCTCTCTCTCTCGCTCTCTCTCTCTCCTCCCCCCTCCACACTCACACCTCCTCCCCTGCCCTCTGCCGTTCAGCCACATCTACATTTTTATATTTCACACACCATCTTTTATTATATTGACATTTCACACAGACTTTGGGGTTTCTTTACTCTGGCTGTGAGCAATGGGAGCTTTAGTGCCAGGCGTACAGTGTGCTGAAGTGACTGCTTGTCTCACTTGTCATTGCGGGCGTAATAAGGGTGTAAGGTGTGACACATGTCCTTGTTATGCTCCTTTGTGCATTTTCGACGTGTCAGCAATTCCCACAGGACAAAAAAAAAAGTGTGAGTGACAAATCACACACGATAGGAAACAAATTTTAAACATTGTCCAGGCGCCTGCTACAATATCTCTCTGGGTCTGAGGCGGCGCTTCTTAAAAAAAAACCGTGTGCCAGTCAAGACCTGATCTGTTATTATGTGATAATTCAACATAATGAGGCGTCCGGGTGATTTGAGCCAAAAGAAACGGCGAGTGATGGAGGCTGATAGTCGGACTCGAGCTTGAGTGAGCACACCGTATGTGTCCCAGTCCAACCAGCCCTCAGGACAGCCCATAATGAGGCTTTTGAGCTGCTTTAATTGCCAGGTAATTATAATGTTGTAGCAACATTATGTAAATGCCTCATTATCATCTTGTATGTGTGGTATATCTGCCCTGGTTTTTATGTTGCTCTGTCAGGAGTGTAACCCAGAAAAATGTATCACCCCCGATACTGGGGCATCTCGGTGTTTAATCTTGTCAACAGAGACCTATATCCAAACACAGAGACTTGCGATATAGTGTGGTGACACCTTCCCTAACCCTTCACTATGATCCACTTCCTGCTGGTGGCCTCTGAAGAGGCTATAAATAGCGTGGTGGCACAGGATGGTGTCTCGCCGTGCTCCCCTTTCCCTCCTCTGTACCTGCAGCACATTAGGTAGAAGTTATGAGGTGCCAGCTCGCCTGTGATTAGATGTCATGGCTGTCGCTCTGCTTAGACAGTGCTGATAGACAGATTTCTGGGGAAATGCGTGCGATGGCATTCGTGCGAGTGCACCCATTGCACCAATCTGTCAATCACACGGGATGAGAGCAGGCAGGCCGACCGTCCTCCAAATAATGTCTGTCCTTGTCTCCTCACCTCTCCTCCTTTTCATCCAAATCTCATTCTCCCGTTCGGCACAATGTGCGGCATTGTGTTCGGCGGGAGCAAAGTGAAGCGTTTCTCGCTCTCCACATCCAATGACGCTACATTTCCTTGCTCGTAACGGGCTCATCCAGAGTGTTTTAAAGGGCATATTCTTGCACCGCATTATGTTTTCTATAAGAAGTGAAGCTCTGGTTTTCGGGGATCTGTGTTCAACCCATTGCCACCCCAATGAATCTATAATAATGTGCACTATTTTTTAGTCGGCAAGGCAAACTAAGATCTCTGGAGACATCGTGTCTGTGTGGTAAGAGTGGCACATAGCCTCCCTCTCTCTCTCCTTCTCTTCTGCTCAGTAAAAGCAGTGGGGTAACACTAATGAGGCAACATTTCGTCTCAGTACTAGTGTGATGCCTTTGAATTAATGTTCCTCCTTTCAGGTAAAACATTCCCTTGCTTATTTATGCTCATGATCTGCAGCGTGTTGCATGTCAACCTAGTGTGTGATCGCACTGCATAAGAGGACACAACAGAGTCGGATGCTGGAGCTCTGTGTAGTTCCCCATAGAGACACCCACATTGGTTACCTCCGTGACTCTGTGCGAGTCTGTGGCTGCGTGTGTGTGTTGGGGAAAAAAAAGCTGTCTGGCTGTGGGTAGCCCACTGTGTTTTCATTTAATTAGGAGGATCAGAGGTGGGCTTCAAACTTTTTCTCTTCAAGGAAATCGGATGGAGAAGCGAGCTCCTGCAGAGAGGACCCAATAAACACGGGCGACTTTTGAGGTCAGGATTTTTCACAAAAGAAACCGATCAAAGTGTGTCAGCTTCCCTCCAAAAGAAAAAGAGGAAGAACTGTGTCCGACACCTCGCACCAGTCTTTGTTGTCGGACATAATTATTCTCAAATCCACATTAAAGAATCATATATTTCCAACACATATACAATATAAATGTACTTTGTTCCCACCACTGCCAGAGTTCACCTCATACTATTTTCTTCAGTTTTCTTCAGATGTTATTGTGTAATTATGATTTTCCGTCTGATTGATCTCGTATTCGACCAGGACAAAGTCCAAAGAATCAAATTACAAGAAAAAAAATTCATCAAAATTGTCCTTTAATGGAATTCAAACCAGACCTGAAAAAAATGCTTTTGGACAGAGCACTTCTAGTTTTATTTAGATGTTAAGTAAAACTAGTTTGGTTTTGGTTAGAAACTAGTTTAGAGTTTGGTTAAAAGTAACACTGTCTGAGTCCCTTTTTTAAGTGGTGTAACTGCAGAAGTGTGGCCACCATTATTCAACTCCATCCAACAAGCTGCTCAATTTTGGTCACTTTTTATATGTGCTGTTTCATTGCCACATAAATTCAGCAGGTTCAAAAGTTAGATGAAGAGACCAATAACACAACATGACAGAAATCCAAATCCATTTTTCTAAAGCAGAGCAAGGCTTGTTCGTGCAGCGCCGGTGTGCAGAAGGATAAATATGTGAGGTTTTAGTGGGTGAAAATACCACCGCTACGATTCCACAAGTGCATTCAGCTCAGTACACCGCATGGTTAGAGAAGCTCTCCTTCACCCTAAACATAATAAAAGAGTTGTGTATGCCACCTGTTTACGTACTCTCGTCTGCCATCAGAAATACCAGTGAAGGCAAAGCAAACAACACTTTAAAGTGGTCTATTCTTTCGCTCTGCCCTTCGATGTGGATGACAGAACTGAATCACAAAAGTGGAGACGGTGAGTGTGTGATAGTAAACTGGGTTTTTGCACCCAAAAAAAGATATTTTGACAATTTTCAATTGTAAATTTTGATTGAATTGAATGTTTAGATTTTTTTGGGAAAAATGCACATACAATTTGGCCTTTTGTTTGTCAGTTTGGACATTGGCAGCAGGTTAATACATTTCAGGGTTTGGAATTTTTGGGGGTGATTCTGTTTTCAACATTTCTGAAAATGACTGAATACATTTTTAAAAAATGGAATAATTGTAAAAATATGGGTTAATCAGGCTGAGTAAAGTTTAAAAGGAGAGAAGGAAAATCATAGTTACTCATAATTCACTTAAAAAAACAGGATGTGGCCTTTTTGACATGAATGATAATCAAGACAACACTCAACACGCTGAAAGAACAACTCGGTGAGTCCAAATCTCTTCGTTGTAAATCAAACCCGTGAAAAGTCTTTTAAGTTTGTAAATAAATTCACAACAGCTTTCGAGCCCACATTAATAAAGTAAATAACCCCAAACGAGAGTGGATAATACAGCTGAAAGCTCCAGAGAAAAAAAACAGACGCTTGGACCTTTTTGCCTGTAACCCTTTGAAGATTGCCCTCATTACCCCAAAACAAATTGCTGTATCCTGCTTTTTAAAATAACCAGACTAATTGAGCCGAATTTTTATTTGCACACTTAACACCCCCTTTCAACAATTATCAGCTCCCGGATACAGCTTAATCCAGCCCATCCAGCCTGTGAGATATCAGGAAATGCTCACCTGTAAACACAACCGGGAATACTCAGATTAATTCTCCCCTGGGTGAACTGAGACATAATAATCAGGTAGGCTTACAGGAGATGCAGACCACGTTTCTGCTCGATAAACTGTAACAAAAAGGAGATTTTGCAAATATTCCCGCAGAGGTGGGTAATTGCTCTGTGTTAATGGGATACGCTTTGTGAATGTCCGGTGAATGGCTTGAATGTGGGTGCAAGGCAGGGAGACATGTAGCTGAGGAGAGCTTTTCACGTTAAGAGATTAGAGGGTAATCCTTTAGAAATGCTGGCAGATAAAAAGCAGATATATTGAATTTGGTGGCCTGTCTGCTTTTAGTGAAGCGCTGTGGGCATCGAGATCCACACAAGCATAACAACAGAGGGATGTTCCTCTGAATAAAATGTTTGAATTAAGACATGTCAGGCTCTGGTTTACTTCTGAAAACAAGTGAAAGAAAATGTGTAATCTCATCGCTGTACTTGACTGCAGCCTGTCATTCATAGCACACAAGAAAGTGTTCCTGCAGCTGGAAGGAAAAAAATGCAAACATCAAGCAGCCGCTTTAATGACAACTCTGCACAGCTCAGGTAGCGTTCATCTATCACAGTGGTGTCGGGGAAAAAAACCCAGCGCTAACACATTTGTGATGACTGTGGATGCCGGGCTGCTGATGCACACACACAGCCTCACATGAGAGGCAACAAACTCTGCCGCTGACACAAATAAAACAGCCCAAATAAAAGTGAAATAAAGAGGAAGACGACAGTTGTTTAGGATTATGGTGACACATCTATCAAATGGTAATTTGACAAGGAAACGGCATTTTGCTTCTACAAGACAGGACGTCTCGAATCAACATAATATGAGGCAGGAAGAGCGTTTTAAGTAACACACTGTTAACTCGTGCTGATTGTGACAAATGTAGTAAGTTTAAAGTTCTATAAATCACCAAGCAACTGCTTTCGCTAGGAGGTACAATGATTTTCTTTTACCGACCCGGCACAATGATCCACTCTGTTATGTTAACAAGACTGGTTGACTGAGCGTGGACTTAA
>JAUESE010000020.1:17289327-17309252 GCA_032274725.1 Malacoctenus triangulatus
ACCAACCCACAGGTGAAGCTGCAGTACCTGAGCTGTTGCTGATGAAGATGTATGTCCTTGTAGGATAAAAAACAAACAAAGCCAAGAACCCATAATCTCTCCCCTCTGATTATTGCTGTCACTTTAGATTTATCCATTGAATGTGCGCAGATTTGGCAGTCAATTTCATAGCCTTAAACACAATCTCCCAGGGAAATGCTAAGGTCAAGAGGGATCCATAAATAATCCCTAAGTCTGTGACTCCTCCACTAAGCGTTATTCAAAGAGGATCGATAGGACGCTGCGATTCAAATGCAAAAACCTATTCTTTTGCTTATCAGCAAAGCTCTCTTCCAGCACTTTGTGGTGATCAATTATTAAAATCAACTTCACATGGCCCGCGCGTGTCAACAAAATGGGGAAGTCAGATTTATTCTATAGGCTAAGACTTTTGAGAGGCAATTTTTCATCTGAGTGGCCTTTAGCATTTCTTATTAAAATACATTATTGTTCTTGTAGATTTATTTATTCAATGTGATAGCTCATTAGTCAGATTAATGTAATGTACTCTCTTCTCTCCAGAAATGGTATGCCTGCAAAGCGGTCCAAGCTGCTGTATAAATAAATGACAAGAGGTAAAGTTCAAGTGTTCAGCTTTTTGCTGAAACACAGGCTTTCATTACGCGTCTATTTTTAAGGCTGCAGAAGATGCTAAATTTAACTTTAAGTACCACAGCTGAGCAGCAAGTCACAGCTTCAATGTGCAAAATTGACTTGAAGAGGCATTTTGATGACATCGCGGGTTGAGACAGGACTAATTTTAATGAAGGACCTCAAATATTACATACTTCTGGATGACATACAGCATCAGTTTGTGTTATCATTTGTTCTGTTTGGGACTTGAATGGGTGACGAGGAAGTCATGTCAGAGGTTTAAAGAAACAGGGTGGTCTGTCAGAGTCCAGAGAGTTCAAACAACAAGAAAGGTCAATACAAACTTTATCAGAACAGGAAAAGTTGTGCTCTGACTGGAGAAGAATGCAACAAAAGACCTCATTTTAATATGCCAGTCCTGGCTCAGGAGTTTTCAGTCACATAGGTCATCTCTGCAGAATGTTTGGCTCTTTTTTGCACCAATTTGGCACCACTTGCTTGACTCTACTCGGTTTCAGTTGTTCTCTTTAACACTTTCACCCCAACTCACTGTGGACGAGCTCATTCTAGCAAGGTGAACCAAAATTCGTGTGAAATTATTGAAATATAACACAGGACATCAAAGACGTTAAGGCAATATACTTACAAAGTAATCTTATAAAGTTCCCACAGATTTTATGAAACATAGATAAAACTAAAACAATGGAGCCGTATGTTCCTCGGTGTGTTTTAAAAAATGAGACACCAGAAGTCCTGAGAAGACCCAGCAAGACGTAGACACCAGGTGAGGACTGAGTATGTTCACATTGGTAACATAAATGTTTTTTGGAAGGACTGAACTGTGTTTGAGCAGAAAAACATCCTGACTGGGGGGAAGAACATCAGCATGTCACTAATTCAATTAGATCCACCTTAGAGTGTAAACACTGCCTTATTTAAACAATTAATAAACTATGAAAACAATAACATGCTAAACAGATTTGGACAGAAGCCTGTTGGCAGCTGTTGAATTTGATCTGCATAAAGATGAATGTTTTGTTATTGATCTGTGAGGACGGTGCTTTGAATTTATTTATCCGCTGCCAGCTCTTGTTTAAGGTTAGAGAAAGGTTGTTGTCTTGGTTAAACACTGAAATATTTTGGCCCATTTACTCCTAATCACATGCACTTAACATCAGGGCTAATCGCTGTGCGAGCTGCGCAGCGTTCTCCCGGAGCGTTTTTTTTTCATGGCCTTTCACTGCAGTTCCAGGAAGCCATTGATTTCCATTGCTCTGCATTCATTTTCATCCAGGTAACGTTGTTATGAGGTGATGCAGAGCAGACCCGACACGTGTTACGCTCTAGAAATATAACAATGACGAAAACCAAAGCGGACTTGATGTTCGCTCTGATGAATTACGCAAGTGGAGTTGCAGGAGTTTACTTATTGATTTTCATACGGCGCAGAAGAGAGCGGAAAAAAACCCAACGGCTGCCTGCTATTGAGAAGAAGTCTGTGATATCTGCATGTGAAAATGTTAAGAGGAGATGATATAGAGCTGAAATGTGCGAACACGCTGGTATATTCCTTTATGTCCACCTGGATCCCCTCCACAAAAAAATGTGTGCGGTACAGAAACGCAACACTTACTGGACTGAAAGTGTTGTTTTGTGCCAGTAAACATAACCCGGTTAACAAATGTGTTGATTTTCACAAGTGAAATCGCTGGAAAAAAAGAAGACAGGATTGTAACGCATCCTGCCAATGCAAGTCTGCTGTTTATACTCGAGGCCTTTGAGAGTCAACCTACACTGGCTTTGCCTTCTGGCACCATCTAAAGATTCTTCATGAAAAAAAAACCCCACTGTAAAATAATCTGTGGTCTCATCCAAGTATTCTGTATAAATAATCCTGGGCAAAAAACAAAACAAAAAAAAAAAACGCTTTAGTTTTGCAACTTTTGTTTTTTGAAGCAAGTGAACGTTTCAGTCGTCTCGCTCCAACTCTCCCAAAGCAGATAATGCGTTGCACATCTGAGCATTTAAATTGCCTCTCTTACTCCTGTGCAAAGTAGGACACGCCTTCACTCTGGGGAAACACTGCCCATCTCTACAGCTATTTGAGGAACTACTAAGTCCCAGAGGTCTGATTTCTAAAGTCAACAGTATTTGTATATAAAACGTAGCACTGAGTCATCTCCTCTCCAAATGCCAACCTCCACTCAAGGAGAGGGGAAAAAAAAGAGAAGGTAAGATGATGTCTTTTTCTTTTTACTATCTAAAAAAAAGACAGCGATTACAGATAAACACTGTTTACAAAATGTTCTAATACTGGCTGTTTGAGATGATGTGATTCCAGTGTTTGATCACAGTCCTAAGGCAATTTTTCAAATCTATCTGCACTACAAAACAGTCTGATGGAAAACGCATTTGCTGTGCTCTGATTACAGATTATTACAACCCAATGAACAAACATTTGTCTTGTCAACATCTCCAGTATGAACTACTTCCTCCTGATTGTGATCCTATTTGTGTTTCTCCACATGCTATTTTTCATGTCAAAAGTCACTCTCGCGTGTATTGCTCATCAAATGTGAGAAAAGCTGCTCTCAGGGCATCCTGCCGGCCGCCGGGTCCGAGGCAGACACCGTTTAACCAAAACATCCCTGGTTTTATAAATCCGGCCGGCTGAGGACCATTTCTGCATGTCATCCCTCCCTCTCTCTACCCATTTGCCCCGTCATCCTTCACCTCACACTGCTCGGTCCAGGCAAACACGCCAAAAATGGACTTTGCATCCAGTGACACAGAAATGAAACTACAAATATTGAAGTTGACCCACATGCATGATACAGCCACTCATGCAACTTTTGCTTCGAGCTACAAAATCTATTTTTAGTTCATCTATTGTCTTTGTTTTGGCAGGGGAAAAAATTGGAAGACAGTTTAATGAAAATAAAATGTCATAATTGTTTTCAATTTGCCTTTTCGCTGTTTGTCCCAATTTAATCTTAAAAAAGGAAATACACTGGTGGAATTAATCAGGAGACATGTGCAGACGTAGTGCTTTTCCACATATTTACAGGATAAAGGCATTATTGCATCAGCTAATTTGAAATGTTGTGCATAAATGTTGGTAAGAGTTTAAAAGCGAGCCTGCGTTGGCACCACTTCTATAAGGACTTCGGAAACATGCGTCACCGACTAATGGCCGACGATTCGCATTTGTTCAAAGATCCACAGAACAGCTCAGTTTACTTGTTTATATTGCTTCTGCAGTGATCACTGTACGCCGGAGATTTTGTCAAGTCATACCCACAAATTACTTTTAAGTAGCTGTGTGCGCACATCTACTGTGGTTTAGGCTTCCACCAAACCTTCTGCAGCTGGTAGTAATTAAGATCTTCAGTTTGATGTTTGTTATTCACATCTTTTAGCAAACATCCTGAATTTTGAGACCCACTTTACCATAAATTTATATATAGACTTTCTCATCTTTAAAAATGCATCATCACATTATAGAAAGGAGTTGTAACACGTATTTGTTCATTCAGCAGTCTATATACATACACACAATGCATGTATATACAGTTTCAAGTGGGACTGCAAGCAAACATTACTTTCCTGTCAGTAATGAACTGATATGAATAAGCTTCTGATAAGAAATACACGCATTTCACAATCGTCTACATACCAACCTATTTTATTCTAAAGTGAATGACTTTGCTGTGTTGTATTGTATATTCATAAATGCAACCTCGTGACAATATCTGAGTTGTGATGCGAAAAAAGTAATGTTTCACAGTATTAAAGGAGCTTTTGTCTCAAAACAACCTCCTCAAAAACACTCAGAGCATTCCTACATACCTTTTAATGAGTTAGTGGCGTGTTGTGCATGTGTGGAGCTTTCTTGTGCAGGACACGACTGGGCTGCACAGAGCTCCCACTTCAACCCTTCGGGATAAACCGGGAGGACGAGTGCAAGCCAGGCCTTATTGCCGAACATCAGCGGCTGACCTCGCTAATGCTCTCGAAGCTGAATTGGAGCAAATTTCTGCAGCCTGTTTCCAAAATGTTGTGGGAAGCCTGCATAGACGACTGCAGGCTGTTATAGCCGGCAGATTAAAGCCCATAGTTTTGGAATGAGGTGCTTAATAACCACTTATGCTTGGCTGTTTCTTACAGTTTATTCAGTCCACTGTGTAATAAATTGCCCTGAATGCCCCCCCTCCACCTGGAGACCTGACAGCCCCTCCCTGCTATCTTCCTTCCCTCTGCGTTTAGAGCCGTTGTGTTTTCTACAGATTGTTCTCTCTGAGTTTTGGTTCAGCTTCAAACTAACAGCGTCCAACATCCGACACGGCATTTGGTTTAGTTTGGCACGGAGCGCCACTCTCCTCACTAACACCAGGCAGGATTTATCTTTCATTCTTTCTTTTATGAGTTCACAAATAATTTCAGGCACTGGCAAAAGGGCAACACGAAATCTGTGTCAAACAGTACATTATCACAAGACAACAACAAGCTGATGGCCCTAAAAACACCGAAAGAAAGCGCGATAAGAGAAAGCAGTGCAACGGCGTGAAGGATGACTTATGCAAAACAATACGTCCCACAGGACTCATCTTATACTGCCTTAACTGAGGCTTTGAACTCAGTGAGAGAAATTAATTTCTGAAGTTTAGAGTTTCCCTGCAGGCGGTCTCACTCAGACGATGAACTGCAGGTTCAGTCGACCGAGCGAGAGAAATGAACCACGAGCCTCAGTGACCTCGTCTCTGTTGTCCTAATAATAAGAGCGGAGCCGCCTCAATAATTAATAGCCTTCCCACCTCACTGTGGTCTTTATTTATTAATCGTCAGCTGTTGTTAAATGATTTACTAAAACATGTTTACAATCCAGTGATTAAGATGAATAATTAAACTAAACAATATATAAAGACTCCAGAAGATTGAGGCTGGTTTCTGTCGTGGAGGAATAACTGCAAAGGTCCTTTGTTGTTTTTTAAGGTGTTTTGGAGGGACGGTCTTATTTTTATAGAGTTTATTTAGACTTTTAACTCAAACAAACATTTTTTTTGATTCTTACTTCATACTTGTTAGAGTCCCTACAAGCAATTTGAAGTTACCAATTGACCTGACACATTGCCGTGTTTGGATCATGAAAGTTTGCCTGCAGTACTCAAGAAACAAAAACACACTGAAGTGAGACATTGCAAACTCTAGAAAACCTCTGAGCCTGAAATCAACAACTTCTCAGTGAGGCAGAAAAATGCTTCAAAAATCTGAATAAAAGAGTGGTATTTTAACCCCACTCAGTTCTCCAATAAGCAAATGAAAGGAGAGGCAAGAGAACTCAGTGGACCCCCAAAATTTGATGTTTAATAGATGTGTGTCTGTTTCCTAGTTTTCAAAGCAAAAACTGGTTTGATCCCTCTACTCGTTCAGTATGTCAGGCAGCTCTTTGAACCCGTGGCACCACCACACAGGTAGGAAGGACCCTCTCAAGTAACTTTTAAAAAACGATGTTTGCCATGTGTGGCAAACTCATCTAATTGAGACAAGCTGCACATAAGTGTGAGCACATTAATTCGTGGCGATGCACTGAACGGCTTATCAGCTCGTGTCTGTTGAAAGGACCACACACAGGAAATGTGTTTAACCTCAGCGAAGAGGTTTTGTGGCGGAACTGATTCCCACAGCTCCTCTCACGTTCAGCGTATATGCAAATGCAGTCACTGTTGACGTTAGTCGGAAACCCTCCACAGCTCCAGCTCAGGCCCTCCAGCCGGAGGTTGCTGGTGTGGCGTTCCCTTGTTGAGGCCACCTTATTAAGCTGAATGACAAACACTTGAAATCCGGGAGAGGAGCGGAGCTGCCGGGGGAAGAGGCGTGTGCTTTCCCACATTTCCCTCACTTGTTACTTTTCCAGAACACTTTGTTTTCCCTTAGAGTCTTTTTAAAGATCACCTATTTCACTGAATATTTTACTATGCGGAGTTTGGCTGTCTGTACACCTCACTTTTATTCTTGTGACACACTTAAGTTGAAACTGTAGGTGTGTAACTTGATCTTAATGGAAATATGTCTATAAAAACCATTAAAGAAAGTCTTGGTAATATTACTTGTACATTTAGTCTTCTAAGTAGCCGATAAAACTCCCGAAAAAAGCCAGTATTTCTTTGTGTCAGAAGGTTAAAACCTCCCTTTTTAGTTCAAGTTCCCACTTTATAATTTAGTTTTTTCAGAATAATATTAACATTCGATTATTTTTGTGATTCTTCTCATGTATGTATCTGAATCCTAAATACGAATATGAGAAACAAAGCATGTAGTTTGGCTTCAACGACATAGGACAATGTTGGTTTGATCACTGTTTACTCGGGCTTCAGGACTTGTGATACACAAACACCCTGCAGTTACTTTGAGACACACAGTACAGACATCTTCAGCAGATTTCTTCATATCATGACATTATTTCAAAGCAGATTTTTATTTACACATCCTGCAGGTTCACAGCAGTATTAGCAATAATACGAGTCCAATATTCACTCTTTTTTAGGGACTGTCTTTGTTCTCTCCCATCTCCTGTGGGAATATCTGGCTGTTTAGCTGCTAAATGCTCCGCTGTGTTCACCAGCTAGTCACTAATTGTGCCTGTCTGCTGTTTGGTACAGTAGTTCCTTTCTTTCTTCCTTTTTGTGGTTGTCTCTGAAAAGGGACTTCCCGCTGTGTCCAAAACCAGTCGTATGGGAGTAAACGAAAATAGTAAAGTTGACGTGAAGGACAAACAATGAGCTGAAAGTTTGTGTGAAGCTCCAAAAATCCAGCGGGAGCTGCAGAACGAGATGATTACTCTTTGTTGAGCAGCCACTTTTTACACACTGACACATTATTTTCACATCACACAATTGTGATGATTCATTGTTATAGCAAAAATACAGAGTATCCAAGCTGAGAGTGAAAGTTTGAATGCCTGTAGTTTTGTTTGTGGTGGAGTAGTTTTTTTTCCAGTCCTGACCGACGCCGGCGAACAGTACACACTCGCCACGATATCAGTCAGTGAGAAACTCGGTGGAACCACAAAATCAATACCAAATTTGAGAGGTCAGCTAAACACTGAACTCAATCCTGCTATTTTAAATGCATTTTCTCCTGAAATAAACTGCACGTTCACGTGACAGACCAGGTCCAGACTGACAGGGCTCACGATGCTGGAGGCGCTGCTGCCACAGGAACGCACTTTAATACTTGCTTTTGCTCCAACACCAAGATATTTCCCCCACTGGCTTTCTAATTCAATGTATGACCTCTCGCCAGAGACTTTTAAAAGTCTTCAGGCAACGATCCAGCAGCTTTAGGTCTGGCCAATGACAGATGAGCTGCAGAGGCAGGAGCAAGACAGCTTGCCCTGGGCAAACCACAGAGCTTTGGTCAGCCTGCAGGGGTGAACTCTCGCTGCAGTGAGGGGAAGGAAAAGGCTCTCGTAAAAATGATTTTTATTCCACGATATGGCACTGTCCTTTCAAACCTACCACCGACCACAGCGTGTATTGTATGCAGCCTAACAGCGGGCGACGGCCATAATGCAGGCAGTCAAAACACACAGCCGACCTGAGCCGGCACCTGGAATCACTGGAGCCTTTTCATTAGCTCTGAGTGGTCACCTGCACCATAAACTGCTGGACTCTCGCGTGCAGCTTGTACTTCACTGAAATGGAGACGCGTTTAGATTAAACTTGATGATCAACACAGATCACAGTCCACAGATTCGGTGGTTAATGACACCAAAGGGAGACATTACGCGAGCAACAGGGAGACGAGCCATGCAACCCTCTGGTGTTACTAATTGCTACCACAGTTGTTTTGTTTCTCTTTTTTTTAAAGATGGATTTTTTTTTAGGAGTTGCAGGAATGAGGCAACACTCATTTTAGTAATTGGATATGCAATGAAAGAAGTGAATAATGGATCTCAAGGAGTAAAAGGCCTGTTTTGCATATGAGGGAACGCTGCTAGTTTGCATATTGTAAGTAGTACACTTAAGCATGCTGGTCATTTTGTTTTCCCATTGATGAACGAGCCTTTATGCCCGCATGATGTATGACATGCGCGGGGACACCTGTTTTATGATTAAAACACACAGTTTCAACTGCGCTTGTTTTGATTTTATGTTAAAAGGATTGCCTCCTGCTTCTGATTACCAGTTCGCGCCCCAGCACGTTGCTATGTAGTCGCAATTTATTACAGGAGGCACAAAAGACACGGATGAGAACAAAAATGCACCTGAAATGCCCTTTAAAGATGCATTTCCATCGCGATGTTTGTGAAATACGCCGCTCACTGCTGGGTTCAGCGTTGCCGTGCCTCTGTTTCTCTTTGGCTCATGCATACTGTAGATCTTTGCCGAGCACACTCGGTGCCATTGTAGTCCTGCGCTGGAGGGAGCCTGCCCTGCAGTTATGCCGTTATCAGACAGTTGATAAAATGTTAACAAAGAAGACATTAGAAAGCAAACGGGAGACAGCTGGTGCAATCTTAGCAGAGCAGAGCAGCAGTGGAGATGTCAGACAGTCGTTCTGAGTCGCTGCCAAAAGCCACAATATGGTCACTGGAATTGCACTGCATGGACAATTTGCTCCCCTGTACGAGAGGGAAAAGGCTCTCCAAGACTTGGAGCACAACAACGGTTTGTTCCATCGCTGTTTGCATGTACCTGCTTCAGCATACACGCCTTAACCTCAGTCCAAATCAACAGAAACAAGTATTTTTAAAAAAAAACCGTCTCCCAGTAATTGGGACATGATTCTTTGTCACACTGTTGTAATGCTCTGAGCGGCGATGCGCTCCTGTGAAATTCACACACAATCACCTTGAACTTCACCTGTGAATGAAGTGAGTGAACACCAAGAGGTTTCACCCCCAACGTTCAGCCTTGAAGGAAAAAAAAAATAAGAAGAAGCCTTTTTGTTTGGAGCCGCAGAACACGATCACCCTGTTACAGTGTGCAGGAGGAAGGAGCTGCAGCTCTGAGCAAATGTTTAAAAAGAGGGCACTTTGTGGTACACGTGTACAAATCTGACATAAAACATCGACATGAATTCTCTCTCTCTTTCTTTCTCTTTCTCTCTCTCTCTCCACTTCTCTGTGTTAGAGGGAGAAAAAAAATCCTCCTCCAGCTTTGTGGTAAACGTATCATCTGGCGAGGAGCGCAGATCTTGCATAAATACAGTTTTGTAGCCTCCGCTCGCTACACCTTTTCCAGGAGGAGGCGGGGGCAAAATGAAACAAGTGAGGAATCGGTGAGCCGTCCTGTTTGATCGCGGGTGGCTGAAGATAACGTGGCTCAAAGTCAATTATTGACAGTAATGGATCAAGTGGACAAAAGTGACTTTTATGATATGATGTTACACTTGAAAATCTTTCGGAGTCATCCGCTGCCCAAAGGGGGCCAGGTTGCAGAAAAGCTTAATCAATTGTGAACGACTCTCTCAGTCCTGTTGGTTGTTTCTTTGAGTTTATCTTTCGAGCCAGCAGGACCAATTTTCTGGCCCTGGCCCTGCAGCAGACAGCGGTGAGTGCCGGCAGTGCAGACGGCACATTTGTCATAATTGTCTGCAGGCGAGCGCGCAAAAATAGTAGTTACAGTTGTTGTGCTGCTTTCACAAGTAAACGTGCGGTGGGCGAACACAGCTGGGGGGGCTGGTGTGATGCACAGAGCTGGGATCCAACTTTGTTGATGCAGATAGAAATTACGGCTTAATAATAGTAACTTAGAGGTGGAAATGGAAAAAAATTGCAAAAGGCAAAATTATTCTTACTATTTATACCTAAATAAAACTGATGCATTGTGTTAAAATGTGAAATAAATAATGATGATGCTATTTTGTTGCCATTTTCACTGTATTTATCACCACAAGTGGTCCCTAATTTACCTCTCATCTTTGTGTGCGCACACACACATTCTACCTCATTTCTTCTATTGCTAAATTTCTGTAAAGATGTTTTATGTAACTTTGTCACTCTTTTGTGTCATTTTAACTCTGACAAAGCTTGGACAAAGCAATCCGATATTCACATCAGTATTCTGTGAGGACTAAAACACGGCGTTTGCTTCATGTCAAAGGGCGCGAAGGAGCACGGACACCTCGCTGTGTCGCGGTGTTTGTGCAGCTCCGGTGTTGGTGTGTGAGGGCAGAGATCTGTAATATCTTTTGTTGCATCATACAGACTGTCATTCATCAAACGCGTCTGACCTCTGGCCGGTGCCCTTAGCCACATCCACAGAGTCTAGCTATGATGGATGCCTTATTAGAGTCCTTTATTAGTGTACTTTAGCCGGGAGATAAACTTTGTAATTAATGTCTCAGTTTGAGAATATCTCATTTATTTCAATCGGATAAAGGTGACTCTTCCAGCCGACCGGAGAACAATGGCCATCGGAGGAGACAGCAGCTTGGCAGCCGAGCGGAGCCCAGGAACGCTGAATAACAATCCCTTCATCCATCATGGTATGTAAGGAGTCGGCAGACTGTGTTCGTCCTGAGGAGAAGCTCCAAGGAGCGGGAAGGCAGCCATGAGGAATGGCACGGCTGAAAACGGCCTTCCCCTCTCCCCGCTCCACACTCTGTGATGTCCCCCAAAAGGCGACAAAACCGAGGATTTGTTCTTCTTTTTGTAGCGCTGCAGCGGGGAGCTCAGACGGAAATTAGAGCATTTTAGCAGTCGAGGGGGGCAATATGTACCACTGGCATGCTGCCGTAATGTATAGTTCAATATTACACACGCGTCATTAAAATCGGGGTTGATGAATGACATAATGATGAGAGCAGCTTCAGCTCGGCTCAGCTACGGTCCGTGATGATGGCAGTAGTAATTTTCCTGTTAGGCTGGCCCCTCCTGTTTACTTAACCTTTCCGCAGTCCTCATTAACTCACCAACACCAGCAACTACGTTGGGTTGCCAAGGGCAAACACAATGGGCAGATGGAGCCGAGCTGAGACCATCACTTAACGGGGCTGAGGTCAGTCCGCTACCCTGCTGGTCCAAACTCTTCACTCTGAATCTTAACATGTCATTACATTATCCCCGCTGCTCGCCGTGCAACCGGCAATAAGCAGTGTTTCGCAAGCCCTGATTTATATTTAAGGATAAGACGAGGCGTGAATCAGCAGGGTGTTGAGGGTAAGAAATCTCACTTCCGTCTGCTGTTTTTCCTCTAGAAATACCCTTCAGTTTAGCTCCAAGAGGACAAAATGCAAACCCAGCACTGGGGGGTAATGGGATATGCAGTCATTCATTCTGCTGGTGGTTTCGCACTCTTTGGCCGAATGACATGTTGGAGAGGAGCCACACTGATACAGGAGCACCTCGTGAAATCACAGCTATTATTAATCCAGAGAAGGACAGCAGTCTGATTACACACAGCCAGACACAAAACACACACAGAGCTCGCTGTCCGTAGAAAGAAAGAAAAAAAAAAAAAGCTTTACACAGCGCTGAAAATGTGTGGCAATTAAACTTCCAGGAAATCCAGCGCGGTGATTAAAATAACACATCTTAAAGCTGCAATCTTTTACTTCACTAACATTCCTGCTTCAGCCAAAATTACAGAGCAACATTACGAACCTGTCACGCCGCTGAGCAGTGGATAATGATCTCCTAATTGAGACAGAAGTTGGACTCGGACCTGGCAAAGCCTCCAAACTACTTGATCTTACAGTGCGTTAAATATGTTTTTGGGCATATTTAGTGAGTCAAGCAGCAACAAGCAGAGTGACAGTTGTTGATAGTCTGATCAAAAACAGCTGAATTGAACGGAGCAGCGCGTACTGAGGGAGTGCATCTGAAAATGTGATACGCATCATACTCGCGTCTGTTTTACTTCACCCCCTGATAATATCTGAGAGTGATTTTCAAGCAAAAATACCAACTGATTTATTTGAATGGTAAAAGTTGCTGTATTTCTTCCCTTCATCCGGGAGTCATTCTACTGAAAGGTGGCCCGAATAGCCCAGTTTTAAGACTTCTTACTTCAACTCCCTCTTTTCTGCTTTCAGTTTAGGTTGTTTTCCACTACAATTGCATCCCACCTCAGTGTGGGGGGGGGCTTCATCATAGCAAGGGGCTGCGGCAAATAGAGGACATCAAGCTGATGGTGAGTCCGAACATTCGAACACAACAAACAACATTCAATGCCCTTTAAACGCTTCAATGTTCCTGAGACTTCATCTACAATGACTTCAGTTCATATGTTGCTATTTCAGTACAATGAGAGAGTTAGAAACGCATGTTTGCAGTTTAAATATTTGTGAATGAGGTGACGTAATGAGTCATAAGCTGACGTCCCTCCTGGTCAATGAGTGTCTGGTAGCAGGGTCCCATCACCTAATGGAAAAACATAGAAACTGTGCAGTTGTGGAGTTTTATAGTTGCTTCTATAAATGTTCCTTTAAACAAACCATGTTAATCGGAAACCTTTTCACCACAGTGGCCTCCAAACAAAGACTGCCTCCCATTTTTCTGGTTTCCACAGACTCCCAAAAGTGTCTCGAGCTGCCCTGATGTGTGTTTTTACACAGCTATCATGCATCAGGCGAGACGGTTAACACGGCAGCAGCATGCCGTCCGGCACAGAGCCACGGAGAGAGGCTTCCTCCAGACCTCTGGTACCACCATGCTGGCTTTTACACTGACACCATATCAGCTCTGTCACTGCCTCTGCTGCTGCCTCACAGGCAAAACAACAATTACTCCCCAGTCTGCCTTTTATACAGGACAGCAAGGCGCAAGAAAGACACCTGCAACGACAGGCTGTGTGTGTCAGACTTGTGTTTTATCACTCGCGACTAAAACTGACATAAAAAATATTACATGGGAGAGTTTGAGAAAATGATGACTTGATGTTATGATAGTGTTTCATGGTGCAATGTAGTAGTATAAAAGCAAGGTTTATGTTGACTTTGGGTTATTTTTTTGTTCAAATAACTTCTTTTTCCTAATTTCTTTGTGATTGTGTCATCAGGTTTTAAGGTATAATGTAGTGTCATAAAAACATGCAAGCATTTGACACAATCTTTTGCTGAAGCAACAATTTGTTTTAAACACAAGATTCTTAGAATAAAAAGAAAAGAAACTGATGTTCAAAATGAGCCTTGCCACAAACGTCTGGTACAACCTCAGCTTGTGTATCTCATAAATGTCCAACAAATTTCCGTTTGAGATTTTACAGAAGGGGAAAAAAGCAGGACAAGCTGTGAACATTATTTGTGGTCCTGCCTGAAAAAGGTTTTTTTTCTCAAAATCATTTAAAGCTTCAACTGTTAATACTGGCCCAGTGCCAACGATTTCTAATGATGTCTAGAAGGACTAATAATTTAATTTTTTTGAGCAAAGCCCACATGAAGGAGACCAAAGACTGGGGAACTGCTCGCCCAGTTTTAAGTGCCAGCGTCTGTGCCGTCCTCCCAGCTGAACAGTCCAAGCAGATGGCCAGTAATGTCAGCACGAGCAGGAACTTCCCCTCCCAAGCCCAACTTAGTCTCTGTCAGGTCCCCCTGGTTATTTGAAATGCTCACCAAAGGTCACGTCTGCCATGTTGGAGTAAACAAGAGGCCGGCCACACCGCCGTGTTTCGTCTCTGTAACGCTCTCGGCGGAGGGGCGGCGCTGCGTTTTGTTTAAGTGGGCCTGTCTCCAATCAGTTAAATCAACAGCAGCCGTTTGGAACGGGAGCCGGAGTGACAGGCGAACTGTGGCTCTGTCTGCTTTGCTTCCTCCTGTTATCAGCTCCCAGGTTGGTGAATGGCAGGACTTGAGCCACTCGCCTGTCGATAGTGAAACAACCCACAGGGACACGCAGGAAATCCATTAGCCCGGTGCCGCTGTTTGACATGCTCCGAGTGAACTGCACCTATCCTGACACGCCGACATCCGCGGCGCTCCTGTGACTGGATTACCGAGCGTACGGTGGCATCTGACTGTGGTGTACCAGAATGGGAAACGTATTAAAGTCGTACCAGTGAACTGTTCGAAAGCCCGGCTCAACCGAATTTCACAATTCCCGACTTGCCACAGACTACTGGTGACTTCTCACGCAAAGAAACCTCATGGAAAAAAAAAATACCAGTGAAACTTTTGTTCAGCTTTAGACCAAAGTAGTTTGAATAATGGACGAATATCTCACCAAGGCGACCTCCTTGTTTTTCAGTCAAGAAAAAACAACATATTCTCATATTTCTAATGTAGTTAGAGTTTTAATATATTACTTACTTACAGTTAACGTGTGAATGAAACTCCTTGGAAATATTACTTTACTTCGCTATTCAACATGTTACATGGGATTAAATCAGAAAGTATGTTTAAAATTGGCGATGTTATTTTTGCGCATCAGGTGGCAGCAGTGAGGTACTGAGGCCAAACTAAACTGTTTTCTTTGTTAGCTTATTTAAAGGGACTCCAAAATTAATGGAAGTAGTAACAAAAAACACATTGCAACTTCTAAAATCACTGTTAATTGTCACTGTTCCAATTCAGAGTAAAGATTCATCCAAAGTAATCACACAGTCCATTCAGTCTGTGAGATTTCTGAAGTTTAGTCGGGAGCATTGCTTTAGTTTGCAAGTCATCCGTCCCAAACTCAAGTGCTGTTTTCACTAAAAAAAGCAGCATTTGACAGCTGCAGTGTGGTTGTATTTAGTTACATCAACGCTTCCTGACACTTTCACACCAGAAAGTAAAAACAGCCTGCACTAAATAGGCTCCCAGTTTGTCAGAGGGAAAGGCTGGTGACTTTCATGCCATCTGGTGACCTCCTCAAAGCAACTCCCAGACATTTCTCCAGTGGCAGCCGAGCAATATAGCACCTTTGACTGTATTATTGCTTATATCTCTGCAGGTGTCCTTCAGCTGCATTTAGGTCACTCCCTCCACTGTGTTATACAAATAAAATTACGCACAGATTGCAATTCAACTGCTATTTCGCCACTTGGCAAATTGCTATGAGGCCAGGAGAAATTGAAAAAGCTGGCAAGGTCTCAGCTACCTGACAGTGACTGTGACTATGATGAAGTATCCTCCTGTTACCACTGTTGACTTTGCCAAATATCAGAGATCTCCACAGTCTCCACCCCATGCTCTGGGCCCGCCAGCTTTATAAACAGAGAGGAACCGGTGCCAGTGTTTCTATGAGTAACACCGGCAGAAAAGCCTCTAGGATCTCACTGAGAGGTTATTTCGTCTTTGTGTTGTGTTTTGCTCCTCACTTGATTCCGGGACTTCGGATGTGCATCACTTCCAGGCCTCAGTGACTTGGAGAACCGGCAAATTGGAAAGCTAACCTCATCACAAACCAAAAAACCTTGTGAATCCAAATAATGGTGTCAACGCAACGTGTTAGAAAAACACTGTGTGGGTTCAAAAGTGAGTCACAGCAAAACAGAGAATAATGAAACCCCAGAGTTATACATGCAGCATGTTAACTTTAGGAGTGGTGCGTCAGTAGTGTGTGTGTGTGTGGGGGGGGGGGGTCTCAGCCGTGGGTGTCTCATCTGTTAAACAAATAGGTGTGTGCCACTGTGACCTGCACCTGCAAAGCTGATTCGACAGTTGCAAAAGAACAAATAATAAAACAACACCTCGGGATGGCAGCAGCGAACCTCTCCATCCATCCTCTATACGACTTGATCCACCTCAGGGTGGAGAGAGACGCATTCAATTCCAGCTTCCACCGAGCGAAGGCTGGACGGACCAGTCCAACACAGGACAAACAGAGGGAATAACAACCACATCAGGGTTTCTGCAAGTCAAATTTGTGACTTTTCATGAACTAAAGCTTGAGATGAAAGATTCAAAACTACTCTTATATGGATACGGCTTTCGCTAAGCACTAAACCGTTTTTTTTTTGGGCTCAATTTGCATTTCTCTATAGGTGCAAACGAAAAGAACTGGGGTCAGAAAAGATCAAGCCAATGAGAGCCTCCGTTCCCTGCAGACACAGCGTACATTGCTTGGCGTTATCCGAAGGAGCAAATGATGCAAATGAAGAATGCACAACTTCAATAACTGCAATGTACCTCGCAATTTCTACGTTGCACAAATTACTGGTTGATAATGCGCCACTGGAGTTGACAGTGCGTCTCCTAGCAATGCTGATCGTTGCCATGGAGTGTGCACGAATTCTTTAGGACATCGTTTTCACAATAATGTCAACAAAAGAGAAGAAAAATTCAAAAACAGGCATGACAGCTACTATGCTATTTTGATTTGCTTAGAGTAACGAGATTTCTAACTAGACTGTTTTCACTTTTAATCTGTTAAATCTGTTTTCTTTTTTTAATCAGAAAGGGTGGGAAAAAAATCCTCCATCTGCAGATGTTAAATGTGACCAGAGTTTATGCGCGACGATCAACGCAGCACACAGACTCCCACACACACGCACGATCACAAGAGCTGAACTCGGAGGAAGAGACAGGTTATGACAGGAGTAAAGTGGTTATCTGAGATAAGAAATGTCTATCCTTTAACCGAAAATCATATTTCTCAGTCCACATTTTATCTGTGGCTAACACCTGTTGCAATAACAACAAGTCAAATGGATACAGACACATGAGGGGTATTCACTTGCCAATATCTGTTTAGATCCAGGGCAGGAAAATGAAGTCACACAGTATATGGTAAAAAAAAATAAAAATACACTTTGATGTGCAAATTTGTGCAAAGTCACAAAGTGACTGCAAACAGCCTGACGCACAGTAAACACCGGTGCTGAACCACTGCTTCCTTCAAACCCAGAGCAACCATAGGTAGCAATTTAATCTAATCCCACAATCACACATTCTCCACTCTCATCATAAACACACTGCATTCATCCCAGCGGAGGAAACCTGCAGGTCACCGCGGTGAGTCCATGGTAATGTCCCCTTCGCTGTCCATCGATCACGTCAAACCACTCCTCCAGCTTGGGGACATTTTGTATTTTGACAAGCCTCACTAGACTGAGCACCCTGTGTTTAAGGCCGAAAGCCTGTGTTTATGTGGCTGCTGGCAGACGAGGCCCTGAACTGCATGTGGCGCGGAAACCTGATCCATTTATCTTTTGGATTGTGAAGATGCATCTGACCTTGCTGCCCTGAGGAAATGTAGATAAAGCTTTTTTGCCTCGAAATCACGCTTGATAGCATTAACTTTGCTCTGGAGCTTTTGTGTTACACACCGGCTGACACGAGCGGAGCGTGGAGAGCGGTGTGGGATGCTATCGTGCAATGTGTGGTGGCTTGAAATTGGGTATTACTCAACTGTGTTTCCTGCCTATATAATGTAAATACAATGTAAGGTTTAGGGAGAATCCATGAAGGTGTTGAATGGAGCAAAGATGGTTTTGCAACAAGCCATTTGCCTTCATATTATCCTGCAGACTTCACCTCAGCTGTTATGATCTAAGGGTAACTCCTTGCATATATATCTATATCTATATATATAGATATAGATATATATGTGTGTGTGTGTGTGTGTGTGTGTGTGTGTGTGTGTGTGTGTGTGTGCGTATATATCCACTGCTTGTCAGATGCTGGTCATGTCTGCCATGGCTGACAAAAGAAAGGCGACATGATAAATGAGGTCACAGATAACAAGTGTCCAAGCTGTAGCTCTCTGCCCGCCTCTCCTGGCTCCCTAATTTCTGGCTGCGCCCTATGGAAGCATGTAAAGAGCGCTCCTCCACTGCATCCAGCTCTCACCTGTGTCAGCTGCTGCCCCATTAGCCTGGACTGTAAGTCCCTGCCTGTTTAAGCACCCAGTCAGTTGTCACTCTCACTTTACCTGCTTGTGCTGCACTTATCCCGGCAACCATGTACATCAGCTTCCACACCGCTCCGGCTGCTTTCACTCAGAACGTTTACAATAGGCAGATCATGTAAGTTGATTTTTCTGCTCTTCTGCATTCATGCAATGTACAGCGGTATATTGGTATTCTTTATCTGGCTTAGATAACATTAGAACTTGTAGTGAAGGGATCTTGCGTGTCGTATCTACAAGCCATTTAATCCGAAATTTTAGGTTCTTGTTCCCTCCTCAACGGTGGATTTCTGCCCGATCACATTACCAATCCAACGGTTTACCTTTCAATCCACTGCAATTATCTGACAGCTCGGTACAATCGTTTCATTCAGTATTATTATTGATCAAAGGTCACACACTCCCACAGTTGCAGTTGCACTCATGTTGCTAGCTTGCACTGGAGCTGTGCAAAGCTCTGCTGGGATTTACATGAGTTTGCCAATAAGGATGATAAAGTTATCTTGCCCTGCGACATAATAACATGGGAGCCCCCCGAGTCCTGAAATGTTATTAGTTTTGATCTCGTTTTACAAGACAAAAAAAATAATAATAATGTGTGCACACCAAACATTAGGGTGTGTATTTAAAAGACGCAAAAACAATGTTCAGGTCTTTGGGCTGTTTCAGTGGTGTTAGGAGACTTTATTTGAAAGGATCTTTAAATAGATCCCGTCTCAACAAGTTTCCTCCATGGTACACGTCATTAAAGTGAGCCAGGCTGGATTGTAGGTACACAGTGGTGTCGTTTTAGCACTTTCACTTCACAAGCATAGAAGGACCCCGGTGTATTCATGGGTTCTGCCCTTTCTAGTATAATGATATTGCATATCTTTTCTCTCAGAAGTCAGATTTTACTCCACAATACACAAGACAAAATAAGTGATTCTTAATTATACTTGAAATGTGCTGTAGTCCATTTAGTATATTGGTGATTGAAGGCAGGATCCACCATTGTGTTTCCATGACAAGATGACATCGGAGATTGTGTCGAATGCACACTTAACCTTCTATTCACAATGATACGCAGCCATTCGAGACAATGCTCATGTTTCCACCACAAGCAGCTCGGCACTGATCTGCGGACGACATGCAACAAGTCTAGTTTTGACAGAAGCTGCGTCAAGCTGTGTGTAAGAGATTGAACCAAAAGCCAGCAGATGGTATTTTATTGAATAATTAGACGACATTCAGATTTCACTGATTTTATCCCAAATGTTTGGGTTCTTATTTTGCTTGTTTGTATTGATTGTTTTACATTTTAAAGGGGTTTTGTTGATGTGAGGTGAGGAACACTTTGAAAGGTGCCTTTAAAAAAAACATACACATTTTTCTTATGAACGTTATCTTGAAATGACTTTGTGGCAACAGACCAGAATTGTGAGGAATTGAACCAATAGTCAAAAACAAATGATGTATACACTCGTTCTGCAGGGATTGGTCCAAGTTCTGTGTGAAAGCTGGATAACGCAGGCATAAG
>JAUESE010000020.1:17309352-17323010 GCA_032274725.1 Malacoctenus triangulatus
GGATGGATGGATGGATGGATGGATGGATGGATGGATGGATGGATGGAAGGATAGAAGTGGTCCTCCTCAGCCTCGTCCATCACTTTCCACTGTTGGACGCAGCTCTGGAATGACTCACTCTGTCCTCAGTCCTGAAGTTCTCCCACCAGCTGAGTAAACACTCTGACAATGAGGGGGGATCATAAAGGATGGAGCTTCCAGCATTCTGTATGCTTGCAAATCCAGATGGTTTCTCTTCTTCTTCTTCTTCTGTCGCCTCTCTTATCATGCTGGGTCCCAGAATATGGAGGCTCTGTCTTGTCAGTTCTGCTCCATGGCCAGCAACCCGATGTCACCCTTTCTGCCTCCAAACTGTGACAGCTGTCACACTTAGAGGATCGTGTAATTTGGTGAAAAATCCTGACCCTGGCAATAATCCTGCCAACCACCCTTCTCTGACTCAAGTCCTCAAGTAGAGACGCTCTTCAAATCTCATCTATTGTCCTTTTCACTCGCTCTGGATTTTTTCGTGCTGAGGCTTATGATCGCCTCTCTTCATGACAGGAACGGTGGAGCTTGTTCCACCTGCCCTGCCAGGCTCCATCTGTTGGCCTCTGTGTGTTCACACATCTCTGTAGGGTTTGGTACCTGCCCCGTCCCCTCCTGACAGGAAGATGGTGATTCTTTTGGCACTGATGAGGGCTCCAGCATCGCCGGTTTCACTCTGGGTGACTGAGCTTCCTCTGAAACAAACGCACTGACTAATGGGGAAACAAAGGAGCAGATCTTAGGATTTCTCCCTCATGATCAAACTCTTCCAGTTCCCAATGAAGAAGTGAGAACCCAGCACGCCATCAGAGCACAGATTTGCCAGGTTCAGCCCCCTCTTTCATGATCTCATTCATAACTTTGCCGCCACACTGCTCTCGGTTTGCTCCAGCACACTGCCTCCGACTATAATTCACCTCCTCCACATTGTCTCACTGATGGCTCTGCTTTCTGCCCTCCTAAGAAAAATGAGTGCATTAGTCAAATTGCCAAAAGCAACATATGTTTGGATTCGAGTGACAAAGTGACTCGTGTCCGTCAAGAGGCGTAATGATCGAGCCCCAAAGGCTGCAGAGGGAGCAGGTCAGGGTGATTAACCAGGAGATCATTTTAACCCTCACAAAAGATGTTACACGAACTTTTCCGACTGTGGATGTTTCACCCAAGTACAGACTGACAACAGCACTGAACAAACTCAACAGCATTTCATTGGGTAGAAAATTCAGATGGTGTCAAAGGAATCAAATCAGATCAAGTTTATTCACTATCTTTTTGTTGTTTAATACATATGTTGGTGGGACATTTGTTTATGGAGATGCAGGTTTTTTAAGAGTCTTTTTTGAGGTTTTACCCCAAAAACTGGCTTTATTTTTAACAGGTTTTTAAAAAGTATTTTGGTTCCCAAAATAAAAAAGCAATGAGATTTGTCCAATGGTTTCTGAACTTTTGCCCAAAACAACCTCAACAAAAAGATTTGACACTTCTATGTTTTCCCAGCGAGATGATATCTCCAACAAAATGCCTCTCTCAGAGATTTTGAGGCCAGAGGTAAAAAAAAAGGTAATCTTGGGCTAAAATCAGACAAAACCACAGTTGCATGACTTTCACTCTGCTAATCCTTCAACTTGTAAATTGATTTTGTGCACTCAAGCCTTCTACAAAAGTCTTCCCTGTTACCATGACCTTAAGAAGTGATTTGTGCCACTTGTTCATGAATGCCTTCAGGAAAAAAATATGTAAAAGTGAAAAAGCTAAGGAATCAAAAATACAGTTTAAATATGTGATATTTCTGAGAAGAACATTGAAAGACTGATGAGCTTGTCGAGTTAAAAACTGATTTTGTTTCTACCATGAAAACCTGCATCCCTTCTGAAGAAGCTGTTGACTTCAGACAAAACAAATTTGCTGCTCAAAGAAAAAGATCAACTGTTGAATAATTAAAGAAGTGTTCAGCTACATTTTCCTTTTCCAGTTATTGTTCGGTAACTCTGAGTGAAGACGTGCGTCAAGCAGTCCGAGCCGATCGACCAGAAACGTTGCAGGATTATCCTCAATGAATTTACGCCACCTGCTTCTCCAAACTGACCCCAGCAGGACACCAGGGTCTGCTCAACAGCCGGGTCTCATTATTATCTTATTCTACTTCAAATTATAAGATTAAGGATTGGATTCATTTCATGGAGAGCGGAGGATTACCAGCTCCACATGCCTCTGCAGTGATCACTTTACGTCACGTTTTGTGCTGCTACCTCTAAACTGGGCTGAAACTGAAAATCCCTCTCCAGCAATAATCCTCCCGTCCAGCAGACATCTGGCTGCACTGTTGGCAGTGAATGACCACAATTACTGTTTCTGGGAATGCAATTTTTTTCATTCAAGATGCCAACTATGTTTGGCAAAGACTTTTTTTTTCCAGTACTGTTTGTTGAGCATTGAGGCCCTGCTCTTTTGCTTTCGTTGACATTTGCATTTTTCAACCCTGGTTATTCAAGAAATAAACTGATCTACCAGTGTTTCTTTACTAAATTTGTTCAAAGCTAGCTGGTTGGTTGATACCATTTCCACAATGCAGGAACCTCAAAGCAAAGATTAATAAACACTTGCAAATAATAACTCGATTTTTCATCATTTTAAGCCAACATTTAATAACAGCTGTTAAAAATGAAAAATGCATACATTTTGATATTATTTTTAGCTTTAGGCGGTGTGGCAGTTGCCACTCTTGCCTGAAAATGCGAACATCGCGGGTTCAAGCCTCAGTCGGGGACATTTCTGTGTTTGCACTGTGATGAACCGGCAACCTGTCCAGGGATGAACTGGGATCCACTCCAGCACCTCTCCCACGACCCAGACATGGTGAAAAGCCACATGTCTAAATTTACTGGTCTTGTGTCGGTAGGTTTTTCTTCTCGATAGGGTCTTGATAGGACAGTCCATTAGCAGCGATTAGAGAGTCCAGTCGTGGTCCTGGTGGGCTCTGGCTCTCTGCACAGCAGACCAGCTCGGTGGCTGAGCGGGGAGCCGAGACGCGGCATTATTAGCACCACGCAGAGCGGCGGCGCTCTGATTTACGGTTCCCAGGGCCGGTGATTGAGGAGAGCATTACGTCACAGCTGATAGATCAGAGAGTCTTACAGCAGAGTGGAGCTCCATCAACTGCTGCTGACAGTAGCGTTAGTGCTGACAAGCCGCAAAAATGGATTTATGAAAATAAAAACACACACACACACACGCACACGCGCTTCACTGTGACACAAAAACAGAGAGCGAGCGCTTGCAGGCACACAAACACACACGCATACATGCTAACTCAATACTGTACAGGCCCATAACTCCTGAGCACAAACACACACTCTCCATAAAACACATGAAGACATTACTGCAGCAGAGCTGGATCTGCGCAACACAGATGCACCAATAAAACGCTTTCAAGCAAAGTAAAAACAAAAAAAAAAAAAAAACAAGAAGTGGCGATGTGCAGAAACACTTTGAGCTGCCAGCCTGCAGTACTTCTGTTAATGTATTTGTTATTAGTGTTGCCTGGGTGGCTGTTGATGCTGTCTCATCCAGTCTTTCTCCTGCAGTCCACTTAGATGCAGGTTGTGGAAACTAATACACCTTAATACGTCTTACACAGAGCTGTTCTTTGCAGAAACACTGCTGAACACTGGAATGCTGTTTTTTTTTTCTAAGCTAAAAACTCAACATTTGAAATATCCCTTTTTTTTTCTGTTTATCCTTTCTATTTAGTCGCTATTTCTCTCCTTTTTTCAAATGCTTGTAAGATTTTGTTCAATATTTTTTGATACAATGCCTTCATTCAACATCACTCCGCTCTAAATCTCACAAACCAGTAGCGACTTTTTTTTGTAGGATACTTCAGTACTTTTTTTTAATCATTTCTCACCATTTTTTATGTGTGTGGTATCCAATGTGACTCCCATCCAAGATGAAGAGAAATGTCTACATTTGTCTTACAAAAAAAAAACGGACAAAAAGGTTCTTGTGGATCTTTGGGAAAAAAAACAAATGTGTGTGCGCACCGCACCGATCGTCCCCTGCTGCACATGACGCTGTCAGCCAAAGTGTCACTCACGCTGGACGCCAGAGGACGAGGTCGCGCCAGTGTCTGGTTCAGATGTAGTTTAGCCAGCTCGGAGCTGAGCAGGAATGTGCCCTCCATTTCTATTACCAGCCTCTGTCTGCATCACTGTGTAGATTTGTTGCTCAGTAAGCCTGAGATCAATGCTGCCTGCAATGCTCCGTGTACACTGGCTCTATCGGGGTTATTTCTCTATTAGCAGGCTTAATGCGTACCACACAATGCAAAGAGTGCTGGAACTGTGACTTCACAAGAGAGTGCAACTGAAAATTGGCTTCAAGCATCTACTCGTTCAGTCCTTGTGAATAAATAGTTGTTATTCTTGCGTCTTCTTTGTATGTCATTAGTCGGTGAGGCGCTGAACAACATGTCCCTGGATGGACTCTGGGCTCCCTTGCAGGATTTGTGGTGTTGAAAAAATGCATTGATGGCTGTTTCATAATGGTGCATTAACACGCCAGTCATCATCAAGATGCCAGGAAAGGTTTTGATATATTCTTTCAAAAGAAACAAATAAAGAAAACTGTCTGGAAAAGTCTCATGGACTTGAAAAAGTTTGCCAAAGGTGTTTAGGTGCATGGCTCATTTAAAATGGACCTCTACATCTTCAACTTTGATTTTTACAGCAGCTAGAGGCCTCCGTTGCATAATGACTCTGTGAATTGAATAAATGTAGGTAGTGGCTTCAGTTAATAATGAGGAATGGCACTCTTTTTTCAGACTCTACATAAACTCTAATGCGCTCAAAGAACTAAGAGGCATTTCCATTAGGTTGCTCGTCACGGACATGTAACATATTGGCTAGAAAGCCGAATGTTAAATGAATCACAATGGCTGTGGCGCGGAGTTTTGACTCATCACATCCAATTTAATTCACAGCATCTTAAAGCATTAATCCATTAACCAAAACGAGATGTGTCCTCATCCTGGAAGCCACCGTCTACCCGGCAACAACAGAAGCGACGGGCTAACGGCAGCGAGCGCTATAGGCCCTGCATACCAACTGCTTATCAACACAAATGCTAATGTGACCTTTAATATTAGAAACAAAATTATGAATGAGATTCAAATTCAATAGCTGGCAGACATTAAGCATATCCTCCGAATCTGTGAGGGGAACCCAGCGCATCCACTCTGCTGTAGGTTAATTGAAGTTAGCCTTTTTTGGAAATACGAACGGGTCACTGACTTAACAAAGCCAGGCAGGTGTTACGGGGCTAATACACATTCAGGCTCATCACTTCATTACACTAAATGTGCCACATGTACAGTTGATACTTTCGTCACTTTACGAACGCATCAAATGAGTGATTCAGACAAAATGAAACATCGCAAAAGCTTCTAAAACATTCGGAGCTGTCGGATATTTAAAAACACGATAAACAAACTGACAGCACCTCTCGTGTTTAATGGTGGGATTTTTACATCCTAACACTGGTTTATAACATTGTTAAATGAATGGTGACTGTGTCAATGCCAAAAAGACTTGCTGGCTACATTTCCTGTTTTTGGAAACAGTGAATCAGAAAGTGGATGATAAAAATGTTGGTGTGAATTGTTATTGCACTTTTTAATACCTTTTAACTTAATTATGTGAGTCCTGGTAAATTATTAGATACAGACAAAATTGTTGAAAATGGAGAGAGGTTAGCATTTATAAAATAACTAAAATAATTAAATTACTTCTGTAGTTTGTAGAATTAAAGAACAACTAGTTAGTTTGATAAAACAGAGTGAACTAATATTTATTTAGGATGCTAATTCAGCACGGAAAATGCAGCTAAGCGCTATCCTTCATGTTGCTGTCAGAAACACTGATATACTGTACTGATGACAACCCATCCACAGATAACAGGAGTTCAATGAAATAGTGAAACAACTGTTTCATCTTCAATGCTAACAACTAGTTTAGCTAGCATAACAGAGAGACAACAGCAGCACTCGCATCGATGCAGCAAAGATGTTTCCATTTGTAAGAACGGGACAGTTTGGACTTTTAAATGATGAATCTTTAATGATGCTGGACTCTGATGGAAAACGCTCCAACCCAAAACAAGAGGTCGGAGAGTCTCAGCTGCATCACGAGCCGCCTCACGACTGCATAAACCGCAGGCTGGTTTAAACTCCAACAATGCATCAAATTTTATGAGCTCATCAAACATTTCATCTGTAAAGTCTCGCACTGTTTCAGGTTATCGGCAGGACAACAGCCGTCACAAGCAAGTGAGGTGTCACATGAGGAACAACTCCACTGAAGTACAGAGAGGTAAAACATGAAGGTTTGGACTCGACTTTCAGCTGTAATACTTGTATAAATCACTCCAAAGTAGGATCAATAATGACTTTGCAGTACAGATCTTATCGTAATTGCAAACGAATGCAACTACCGCTGCTTCAAAAAGTATTCCGACCTTGAAACTGTCTGTGAAGTTCCTAATATTTCATGAACCGATATTTTATCCTTTTAATCCACATTTTAAACACAGCTGAGAATATTTTTCAGCAGAAAAATTTCAGATATATGTTTACTCATATCCAATTAAAAATGAGGAGGAAAGTTTTACACTTGCAGGAGGATTTCAACAAGCAACATAAAAAAAAAGTGTCTGATCGAGTTGTGATTGTGAGACGATGGCATGTCTCTGCTTAATGTGGTTCCTCTGTTTGTGACACCTGTGTGAACTTAAAGGCTAATTGACTTTAAATACAGGCCATAAATCTCCTTGGAAGTGATTAGTTAAAAGCAACTGCAGAAAAGACGAAGCAAAGCGAAGGAAGCTCGGAGAAAAAAGGTCAAGCACCGTTTGTTTGCACACAGAGGGCCGCTGTGTTCATCAGATCAGCATAAAACTCAATTTTCCGTCCTCCGAATGAGAAACTTGTGACTGAGAACAGAAGGCGCGCAGGCAGACGCAGAAAGATCAGCGGGAGATAGGAAAGGAGAGGAGCCGCATAATTGCGAGTAAAGTAAAGAGAGCCAGACGAGGAGCAGCGGCGAGGCGCCCCCGTTTAGAGGTCAACGGGAACCATCAGATGCAACTTTACGGGCCGCTCCGAACGGGGCCGAGGCGAGCGTGCACGGGGGGGAGCGAGTGATGTGGTGGAAAAAAAAACGCTCGCAGAGAGCGAGACAGCCAGGATTACATTTGCATAAGAACACAGAGAGAGAAAACGAGAGGCAGCAGCTTTGGAGGACGTGTTTTATTTTTAGATGAGTCCAAATTCGGCCTACATGTACAAACATTTGTATGTGATAATAGAGGAATTTGCGAGGGGGAAGTTGAGGGAACGTCGCCAAGTCGACGGCACTCCGGGCGCGGTGCAGCTCGCAGGTGGGCGGGGTCAAGGTCTGAGGCCGCTCTCCCAACGCTGCGGGTCACTGCTTCTTCCTGAGGCCTCTCCAGTTTACCTCCAAGAAAGGTTGCGGATCCTTTCTTCTCTGATCTCTGATTATTACAGTGAAGCCAAATACCAGCATGCACTCCCACTCTCAGCAGCACATAAAAGCAGGACTCCGTGAAGTGTCTCGTGCTTTTTTTTTCTTTCTTTTGGCATGTGCAAGTCTGATTTTGACAACTCGGGGGGCAAGCAAAGCCTCGGGTCCCGGAGTAATCTCTGCCCCCCGAAAAAAGGGGTCCCGGACCCCGAGGTTAGGAACCGCTGCTGTAGGTGACGCTTCACAGATTTTGGATGCAGACTTGAATTAAACCAGTCAAAAGAAAACTACATGAGTGACAGCAGAGGATCTTACAGCAGGAGAGCGCAGCAGCTGTCTGCTGAAAGAATATTTTGCCCGGGAGAGAAACAGAGTGGTAGAAAGGACCTCCCAGCACCCTGACCTAAATCCCATGGAGCACCTATGGGACGCTATGGAGAAAGAAAATGTCAGCTCATTGATGCTCCGCTGTGGATGAACTAAAAAAACCTCGCCGGCTGAAGCATGGAGTGAAATTTTCATCCCAGCTATTAAAGAAAGCGGCTGAATGCATGTCTGGACGTCATGCAGTCCTACGAGCTCAGGGATGGGGGGGAAAAAATAAAAAAACTGTCTCACCGCAAATCTTTAGCAAAGCTGCTGTTTCCTGTTTGGATACTTTCTCCGGCGTTTTTCTATTTTTGCATTTCTTTCAATAAAGTATAATTCTATTCAACGCTCCCCGAACTGAAACACGACTCTAAACATTTTGCTTTTGTACGGAAAACTGTAATTTATATTAAAACATATTTTGAATTCCCTCTCATCGCTCAGCATCAACGTCATTCCTCCCTTTTTTTTCCGGCTCCCTATCAATTACTCACAAAGGGAAAAAAAACATGCACATATGCTGCACGGAAACACACAGAGGCACTTATAGTCTCAGCTAAACACTTCTATGCTGCCAAATGTACAAAATGTAATTGAGATATGTTTTAGAGGGGCTGGTCACATTTCCAATTAGCTGCACAGCTGCAGAGCAGCCGCGATAAAGGAGTCCCTTCAATTTTCTTTAATCAGATGTTCGAACACAAAGGCTGCCTGATAAGGCTTATTTCTGAGACGTTTCAATGATGACAGGCTGTGTGCACCGTGTATTTGCAGTGTGTGTATGTGCTTATTAACAGTAATCTATAGACTTCCTGAGGGCATTAGAATAGGGTGTCATTCAAACATATGGCACCCCTGAAAAAAAATCTGAGTGGGGGAGGAGTACTTTCCTCACAAATACCAATCACCCTGCTCCCACAGCTCGCAGTTACATAAAGAGATAATCTTTCCAGTTCTACATAGACACACACAAAGCCAGATTTCACCATCGCTCCTCTCTCAAGGTTGCTGCCTCTTGTTTCGCCTCGAGCTAACTCGCTTCCATCCCATCCAGGCAGCCAGTGAAGAGCCCAGCTATCCAGATTGAGGTGAGAGAGGGGTTGGTCTCCTGCCTCCAGCGCCATCTGCTCCGAAAGGCCACTTTTAGACATGCTGAATAGACAATACTGCTCGTGGAAACACAGGTGGAGCTTATCGGAGCCGTGACATCATCAATACCGGCGACGCTTAACTCCCCTCGAGATGACTCGCTAAACCAGGATTATGTGCTTTAAGTGTATCAACAATGTGATTAATACTGGAGTACAGCTGCTGTGTGTCAGACAGAAAATACACCATTTGTTATTTCTGAATTCAAAATCAAAAATACTAATTAACCGTTAGTGATCAAGAATTATTAAACATATTTCTGCCATAATGGAAGAAATACATGAATATATTTTTAAAATCATAGTTGATTTTTTATTATAATGAAACGTCAAAATACCCCAAAAACGTATCACAACTAACAAATGAGAATCGCACCATCTCCGAATCGCTAAAAAAAGGACAAGAATACCGAGTGTGAAACATTTACAATACCAACAATAGGAATTTAGTTTGTGAACCTCAACATAAGTGGAAATAAAGACATAAAACTGCCTGAGTATTCAAAATAAGAGCATTGGTCTGTTTTACTTCCTGCTTTATGATGAAATTAGATGTACAAGATGAATCTTTCAGCTTTCTCTGTATTTTGGGGTTTAGGAGCCATAAACACCAATGTACAGATAATTTAGCTAGATGAAAGTAACGGCTATCAGTTAGCATTAGCATCCGTAAATTTTTAGCAGTTAGCGAAATCACTGTTTTTGGGTGTTTGTGCCCCCCACTGGCCACTTGTTTGATTGCACCAAATATATCGAGTCACACAAAGTTTTAAAACTCAGTCGACTTCTTTTTCGTTGCACAGGCTGCATGAGGACAAATTACAGAGCATTGTGAGGTAAATGTCTATTGTTATACCAACAACATACAGCTGCAGTAACTGCTTGCTGTGATAATCACAGAAGAGTAATACATTTTGAAAGCTGCTGATTAAAGTTTCAAGCAGCAAAACACAAATTACAGTCGGTGGCGCTGATTCAGAAATGCATGAAAGCATCAAAAAGATTTCCAGACTTGACACAGAAAAGGTTGTGCATGATTATAAAGGAGATTTTAACCCTTCAAATCTCAGAACGCTTTTTGAAAAAAATCCCTCCCACCACTTTCTGCCCACCATGTTCCAAAGCTGACACTCATACCGCGCTGTGATTGGCTGTGCAGACGAGAGAGGTGAAGTTTCAGAGAATCTGTGCCTTTTTCACCACATTTAAACCACATTAGGTGTGACTGGAGTAACTATAAACCCTTTACAACACGGTCACACAGCATATTTTGTAAACTCATTTTCAGAAAGCAGAAGCCAGCACTTCACGCGTGCATCGGCTGTGTCAATAAAACTGCATTTTCCCCTCCTGACAAAAAACATCCTGCGCCTGTTTGATGCTAAAAAATTGATTCCTGTTTTGGTTTTCCATCAAATGTACCGCTGCAATGCTTTTTCACTTGAATTATTCCTCCCCAGAAATCAGTGGGTATACTGTTGCTCTGAAAGCTCATTACACCCAATTCCTGCAAGCTTGCATTGGTTTCCTGTAGCTTTGTGGAAGGATTCCTTTTTTTTTTATATTTTGCAACAACTTTACGGGGTTCGGAGTGGTTTAGCGCCTCGGTATTAAAATTGTCAAACACTACATTATGAAATGTTGCAGCACCAAAGACAGCGAGGCAAGAAAAGGCCACCAAACTGCAAACTCACCAGGCTCCCAGTGCTTTCAAGTTCCTTTCTTCTATTGAAAATTACCATTTTACAAGCCTCGTTTTAGAGTTTTTTGTTGTGATTTTAACATTGTGGATGAATTTGCACTCACAACACACTTTTTTTTCAAAAATCATGAATACATATATGCAAATCTAAATATTATGATTCAAAGAAGCATTAGCTACCTAAAATGTGTTAAATACTTGATCCCCACAGCAGCTTAAGCTGGAAACAAGCAGCGCCTGGAGGGAGGAAAATGGCTTTGGCGCTATTAGATCAGAGCAGCATCTCAACCTTTGAACCAGGAACGAGAGCGAGCCGGCCACAGAGGGGAGGGCGCGGCGGGGGTGGGAGGGTGGGGTGGGGGTGGGGGGGGGCCGGGCTGTGGTAAGTGGGATCTGAGGTGGAGTTTCCGTGTCAGCGGGCTCATCTTACAGGCTCCCTGATGGACGCCGGTGACGTCCCCCAGGGTCCAGATGGGATTCAGTGGTCAGCTCGGTGACAGCTGGTGAAGGGTGGTCAGGCCTCATGCATAATGGAGGCTCAGCAGACCACTCCACCACCTGACTGCTGCACTGATGTGTGTGAAGTAGTCCCATCTCAGTGTCAATACTGCGAGGTTACTGGAATATTAACTGCTGTTTAAGGCTGGGACCATCAGGGGGCCGCTTCCCGGTCTCACTTTGTTTGGACGTTTCGGAAAAGTCAAGAAAGTTTTCCAACCAAAGTGCCGCTTGATGAGCGGCTCCTCCACTGTCACTTTGGAGAGTTTTGGAGCAAATTTTTGTTTTCTTTTTGTTCAAATTTTCCACGCGATGATGTTCAAACTAAACTAAACTCTTTTGTTACAGTATTTTGGCCCACAGTATACTTATTGTCCTTAACTCACAAAGTTTCTCAACAACAAACCAACTCCAGTCACTGACCAACCAACCAGGAAACATTGATATCTAGAAAATTCGAAAATTACCAGAAAACAGAGAAAACGGATTGCTTCTCCCATAAACAGACTTCACCACAGCACTGAGGGTTTCACAGACTTACCAATGAGTCAAACATTTCAGTTAAAAAACACACAGAGTTAAATAACTGTGATTAAAAAGTTATCTGTAAAAAAAGGGGCTGAAACGTTGACTGTTTTCACATTTAGGGGGAATCTCCAGCCATGAAACTAAAGGAAATCCGAGTGGTTTGATTAGAGCGACAGTCATAAGGGGTTAATGACGTGGAAGTCGTCCTGCTGTTTGAGGTTCCAACCATCAGGAGCTGCTTTCCGCTTGAATTTTGTTTTGACGTTTCAAAAAAGTCAAAAGAGTTTTTCAAAGTGCTGATTGATATTTGACTTTTTTTTGCGGTTTGTCTCTCATATTCATTGCATGGCGTGTCAGTTTGCTGTCTGTTGTTGTGACAGTGTTGCACTCGGCTCAGAAGCTCCTGAAGTCTGCAGACACGACGATATCACAACAACAAAGAAGAACGGGGCGCCAAACAGGAGCAGTCAGATGATCAAACAGGTTGTAAACAACCCAACTGTTTATCCAGCTTATCAAAACCACTTGTTTGAAAACTAAAATGAAGGTGGAAATGAAAGCCAGCACCTCCAAAATGTCTCACAGCATGAAAAATATGTGCATGAAGATGACAATGGTAGAAAAAGTCGGGCAAAGACTGAAAAAATAAAGGCCACTTTTAAGTTGACATAAAGAACCTGTTGGAGAACGGTTGCATTTTACACATCAGAGCAACATTAGCGTCGACTAGGAGTTGTTTGTCCAACTCGCACGCTCCCTTCGCATGTCCCCCGAACCCCGGAGAGGAACGCCCGACTGTTTAGCCGTTAAACACTTCACTTTATTCGTCAGAAACCTGCAAACGTTGTCTCCATGGCCATCTGGTGCTGAGCAGGTAATGTGGAGTGCATGTATCAGAGCTCTTAACTGAGAACTGCTGCCTGATGCTGCAGAAAACAACGCTGATGAGCCAAAACTGTAAAGTTGCAGTCGTAAAAACCAAAACAAGGAGCTAAAAGATTATAAAACTGGACCGTGGAGCTGAAGGGGATCTGCAGAGTCGGTGGGCCGACGGTGAGGCGACACACAGACACACACTGTAAATATGACAGTATGTTTTAGAGGCACTTTAAATGAAGGTCGGACGTGAACATTTCTCCAGGGAAAAAGGGAAGTTTAATACTTTATCTGGTTGGTAATGTCCAATTTTCTGGTCTCTCTACACCAATGTAACAATACCGATAATCACAGAACACTTAATTAATTGAGAGCTTCACCGCTGAGGATTGTGTCACTGCTTCCAAGAGTTTGCAAAGGTTAAGAAAAAATTCTCTCCTGTTTAACAAGAATTGGCTTCAGAAAACTATTTCTACACATGAATGTTGCAAAAAGCTGGAAATATCTTTTGTTTGAAAAGAGACATTTGATCACAAGTCTTGTAAAAGAGACAGTTTGTCTGATATAAACAAGCACCAATGTGCTACGTATTTACCATTTGGGTAATATTACCCTGATGTGTTATCGGACAGAATCCTCAAAATATATGAATATTGAAATCGTTCCGTTGGCAGAAGTCATCAACACTACAGAGTGACTGTGGTGAAAAGAGAGTTAAACCTTCATGGAGGAATTCATTCAAATTAGTGAAAGTTGTAGTGGAATAAAAAAGTGAAATGTGTTTCTGATCTTTATTACTCTTACATTATGAACATGGTATTTCCAAATGACTTACAACTATGTTTGTTTTCACTGATTAATTCTTGTGATTTTTTCAGTTGTACATCATCACAATTCTGAAGAAATTTTAGTGGTATTGAATGTCGGCGATGACTCGAGTTTGCGGACAATCGGAGAGTTATAATTTAATGT
>JAUESE010000020.1:17339431-17354219 GCA_032274725.1 Malacoctenus triangulatus
CACACACACACACACACACACACACACACACACACACACACACACACACACACACACACACACACACACACACAACCGGAAATAAAAGGAAGTCACTGTCCTACAATCAATAACAAAGAGGTGGGGGCAGTGAGATAGAAAGCACATTTGAATGCAGAGCGGGACAATATGTTCATATTATTTTCTTATCATCCCTGCATGTTCCCAGCACATGACAACATGCTCTTATGGAGACGTTACATTTCACAGTTTTTGCATAAATGTCCAACAGCATATTCAGCTGAAATCTGTCAGAGAGCCGAAACTCGCCACAACATACTGTAGACGCATGTTTTGCATGTGCAAGAGAACATCCACTCACTATAAGTAAATGTTGTCAACATGACTCATTGCAGCACCCTGCGGCTCAGAACATACAGCCCCGATTCCAAGAAGGTAATTGGGTCGACGTATAAAAGGAGATCAGATGATTGACAATCCACGGGAACCCATTTCCCTCACAGCAGAGTGTAAACAAGTCGCGATGAAAGTCGGAGATTTTATTCCTTATTTAAAACTAGCAATGCGTTTTACACTAAGTGACGAAAACAAATGTCAAAATAGTCGAAAAGAGAAAAAAAACTAAGTAGCTGGAAAAGTATTAAAAGATCTTTGGCTCCTGTTTGAAAACGTTGAGAATGGAGAATTGAGGTTGTGCATGACAACAGAAATGCAAATATCGTCATGTCTTACTCTGAAAATCTATAGAATAAAAGTGTAAAAATAAAATACAGCGTATACATACTGCATGGAGATTGAGGTAGTTTGTGGCCGACTCGCCAGTTAAAATGAAAAGGCGACTTCGGTTGCAGGTTTCCTCTCAGACATTAAACTTAAGCAGATCGCTCTCCGAGGAGAAGCTCAGGTGTTACTAATAACTTTTAACAATCTCAAGCAGAAGCGCCACAATTATGCCTGTTAGGGGAAAAATTCTCCCGTGGCTCTGGAGCTTACTGAAGCCCAGTAACAGGTTTTATTGTAGCGTAACTGGAAGAGCCCACGTAGGCCAGAGACTACAGAGTGGCTTAAACTCATGACTCACGAGTGCGCTGCCTCTCAGAGTACGACTGCCAAAGTAAAACGACGCCCAAAGCGAAACCTGGCAGGTTTGATTTTTTTTTTTTTTTCTGGCTTGCAAACAAGGTGCAACATCTTGGAGAGGGCACGGGTATTAGTAAACAGGATAGAAAGGATTACAAGGGGTGACGAGGTGCATTTTCTCTTGTTTTTCTGTGTGTGTGTTTTTAATAAATCAAATAGTTTTAATCTGGATTTTTTTTTTTTTTTGCTAAGAAGGTAATATATTAGAATCAATAAAAAAACCAAAGTGACAGAAACCCTGTGATCTAGTGGAGCGCGGCGGCGAGGCGATACCCTGAAACCGCAGCAGCTGAACAGGATTCAGTCCTCAGTAATTTCATTATTTCCACTTGTGCTTCTCCTGCTGCGATGTGTCACAGTCTCTCTTGTGTCTCCCGCCTGTAATCTGTCATCTCGGCAGACATCTGCTCATAAAATGTTTCATCCTGTGTTTTCAAATTTTACCGGATGAATTGGAAAATATTGGCAAAACTACAAGTACTCGGGGAACGCACACCTCTGCCAAGAAACCCGTTAACCTTTCCTGCTTCAACCTCTTGCACACAGAACTCTCTTCAATGGCCAGACACTCTTACTACATGCCACACAAATGTCAATTGTCCGTCATTTTGGATCACCGGATGACTGGATCACCAGTGAAGTTTCTTCAGTTGTTCCTTGTACCACCTGTCATCTATCCTGCAAATTTTATCCAAATCTGTTAAAAACCTTTTTAGTTATTTTGAAACTAAAAAACAAAAAGACCGACAAACCAACACTCGTTGATGGAGGTAATGAAAACTTGATCTTGCAAACCAATAATGAGCTGCGTCCAGTGAAGGCTACAATGTTTGATGTTTACTGATGAGTTTCCTCTATTGTGAGCCGCAAATGATGAGTTCAGACACTTAGTTATTAGTTATAGCAGGTGTGTGACAACTCACACAACTATGGTGCTCTCCAGTGAGCAGGAAATAATAACCCTTTAACATCCACGCACACATTTGGTAGAGCAAAGTAAAAATGATTATTAAAACAATGTATTTTATTTAAATTTGCTATTTAATTTACTTATTTAGTTTTATTTTATTCAACAAGAGAATTTTACTTTTTTTTTTAAACTTCTAAATAAAACAAAATGTAGAGAATCATTCAGTTTAAGAGAATAAAAAATCATAACTGAAGTGTTTAATATTCAAATGATTAATCATTTCAAGACAAATTTCAGTCTTCTTGTTTAGTCAAATAACAGCAAAAATAAAAATAAAAAAACACACAATACTTACAGGCCAAATGTCTGACTGAATCAAGCTCCAAGAATTAAGTAAGTCCCACTAGTCAAGTTACATCAAATTTGGAGAAATTCACAGTTACTCAGGTAATATCATTGCTGAGGATGTTAAAGGGGTTAAATCATCAGTACAAAATCATTAGAAGGATGAAACAACATCAGAGTGAAACCTCCGTATAGCTGCAATCTAAACTGATGGACAGATGCAGGCGCCCACTTCTGTATCAGACGCGCGTGTTGTTGTTATGACAACAAATGATTAAAGGGACCAAATCAGATCTGGATGTAAAACGGACACTCTTTGGCACAAAGGATTAAAAAAAAGAAAAAAGAAAGCGTATGAAATAGAAGACGTCTCACAGGATGTTGCTTGAGGACAAAAAAAAGCATAAAAAACAACAACAAAGACACTTTTCTTTTCCAGGGTTTATGTGAAACCTGTGAATGCCTTTAAGTGTACCATTTGAAATGATAGCAGAGGCTCAGCGTGATGCTCAGCATGATGGGCGAGGTGTGAAGTGAGTGCGAATTGATCTTTAGTTCTTCTTAGTATTAAAGATGTCAAAAACTATGGCTGAACTATGTCTGAGCCTCTGACAGCTGTGAACTGCAGCTGCAAGTGTGAATGAAAAGCTTTTGTGTAAAAAAAAACTTTTTTTCCTATCAACAACACCGAGTCCTTGTGATTTTTGAGAAGGTCAGAGTCGTATCCTTTCAAAGTGTCAGAGTTATAACGTTTAATAAATGCAAACGAAGAGACGTTCAGGAGCGAAAAACAAAGCGAGACAGCGAGAAATGTTAAGACACTTCAACCTCATCAAATCTCAGCTGCTGCTGCGCTCGCTACCTGATGAACGAGCTTGAAGTGCAGCTCTCAGGTTGTGCGATGACCCTCTGGGCAGACCCGTCTTTGAACGGCTGTGGTGGGCGGAGCTCAGCTGTCATGGAGAATCATCTCACCTCGTCTGGCTCTGCGGTGCCACACCAAGCAGTCCATCCATCTCGTCTGTCTGTCTCCTAATGGTTTACCTCGGTTCTTTCTGTGCTCAATACCGACAACACACCACAAAACTCCGCTCACAGACTCAGAGACAGTGAATGAGCAGAGACCACGTCTCCTACAGGGTGTGTAAGACAGAAACAAGGTTGTTTCTGAGACGATCTTGCAGGAGTATAAACGAACACAACTCAACACAGTCACAGCTTGTGGGGGGAAAAAAACCTCATGAAGTCGCCATTTAGTCATGTCAAGTTTTTTATGTCAAGCGTTTCTCTCACTGACTCATCTTATATCTGCCGGAGTGTAACCCAGCTGATATTGGGCGAAAGCCGGGCACACACTCTGGACAGGAGACCAGTCCATCAGAAAACATGGAGCGACACACAATCACACACAGATTCACACCCATGGACAAAATGGAGTCTCTAATCATCTCTGTACATGATTTCTGGAATGTGGAAACCCAGAATAAACACACAAGTGCAAAGGAAAACATGCAAACATCACAGAGAGGCCTCAAGTCTTTTTCAATGTGGATCAATGTACTTATAGTGACAATGACCCTTCACTTGAGAAACCCCTGAGATCTGGACTGGGACCAGCAACTTGGCCGAATCCGATGCTGTCCAAATCAGAAAACAACACAAACTGTAAGAAAATATTTTCTGGTCTAAAACAGGCAAGTTTTAATTTGAAAGGATCCTGCTTTGGTATGTTGGTGATAGCGTGTGTTCCTGCCAGTGTTTGGCTTCACTGTAAAGTTTTGCCAAAACAAGAAGCAGATTAAAAAGCAGTTCAGAATCTTTCTTACAGGTGATTTAAAGAAACTTGACTAAAGCTGACGAGCTTTGTCCTCCAACCAGTCCTGATGTGTTGGTGAGACATCAAAAGGATCCGTTATGAATTAGAGAGTTCACAAAAAAAGTCTTTACGGACCCGGAGACTCCATCCAACAAATATTACTGCATGCTTTTCATATCACTATCTGTATTTAAATGCACCTGAGGTTGATTTAATCATGCTAATTATAAAGGGAACAGGATAATCAAATAAAGAAGCCTTCAATCGGCACTGCTGCTTATATTCAGCTTTACCCACACAGAAAGAAAGAAAAGAAAGAAAAGGTCCATTTAACTGTGACGACAGCGGCAGTTCTCGGTACTGATACTATTAATGTTTGCAAACAAGGTCATGCAAAATTTCTGGAATTAAAAGTAAGGTTAAAAAAACCAAAAACCTCACGGTAAGCAAGGTCCGCTCATTTATATGTACGTTTATTGGCTGTATTCAAGCTAAAAATGGTCCCATGCTAAAGATCTTGGTGCTGTGACGCTTCACCCTTTTGACTAAAGCTGACGACATTGGCTGATAATTAAATTCCCTCGCGACAAGTAACTAATTTTCTCCCACAACGTTTAATAATTGCATTCTGAACATGCCCGGTGTTTTTTCTCCTCTTTAGATGTCCTCTCCACTTTTACTGCTGCTAACTCCACCCAGAGCTGGGATTAGACGCTCCTGCCGCCTCTCTTACATACAGGAATTCACCGACCACGTCCCCTATAAACTGTCAGCTCGTTGCATCACTATGTGAGTACCAAGGGCACAAGGAGTAAATGGCCTGAAAATATTTGAAACTATTGAAAGCAGCAGTGATGTGATGCGACTTGGCAGAAATCAATCACTCGACGTCTCAGTGGAGATTCTCAGTCATGCAGGTTAATGGTATCCATCCCCGTTTTTTGTCTTATAAGCCAATCAATAACTTCTTTTAACACAAAAAAAACTCCAAAACATGTTCAATCGCATTTTTCAAGTGAATTCACACCAACCCCGTTCTCAAAAGGGAGAAATTCAACACCAAGCACAAAGTTTGTGGTCCTTTTTCCCTCGATGAGACGATTTTAACAGCCTCCCATTTTTACAAGAGAAAGAAGACGGTTTTTCATTTCCTCGAACAGCGTGGCTCCACCACGACAGACCTCAGCAAAACAGCAAACATATTTTGGTTTTTTAAGACTCTGCTGGGGCGCCGCGTCCGAGGAGACACAAACACATTCAACAGGTCCGCCATGAACGACACGTCTGTTCTCCACAATGGGACCGTTAAACCTCTAAATAGCCTCCTGTCACCACTGACAGCATATGGCGTTGGCACCACCGGGAACCACGACGCTCAGATCAATCTGTAAATCTAGTAACAATGGAACGTATATTGATTATAGGTTTTGGTGCATATCAGTCAGTTGGACGTCCAAAATCTTAATGAATTTGTCAAACTTCAGAATCGATGAACATCCATAAATTATTCCACTTGAAAACAGGAAAATATTGACTTGAGAACGTCAAAAACAGAGTGAAATAATCTTGTCCAACAACGCCAACAAATGCAGACGCACACGCCTTCGTCTCAACTACTTCTAGAACATTCAAACGAAAGGAGCTGCTAGCAGGCTGTGGCTAATGCTAACTGCTAATTTCTCCATGCTAACAAGCTGTCAGTTGCTCCCTGGCAGGTTTATGTCAATGTGATGTGATCACCATGTTCAGCAGCTCAGCGTGTTACAATAATAGGAATTAGAGGCCAGCTGAGACCGAGGGGAGAGTCTTGGTTTGTGAACCTGATAGCAACACGAGCAGAAATGTAACAGTATGTCACAGGTCTTCTGGCCATCTATTCAACAGTCGTCAAGATGCTAAACTCACGACGGTGCGAGTGGGATTCGTCCTCTGAGGATGATGAGCGTCCCTGTGTACTCTCCTACAAGGACCTGTTCAGATATTTCCTTCCAGACCGCCGTGGTGAACCGACCAAAATTACCATTTTCGAATCTGTGGCGTAAGTGCGTCCAAAAATGTTTTTTTTTTTTAACACTCGATGGAAAGTGAGAAGTGTAAAGTGGCGAGAAAATGACCTGCATCGCAGCTCTCTTTTTTATTCTCGCCATGGCTGCTCATAAATTGGAAGCACGTCGTGCTGCCGTCAGTGTTGATGTTGTCTCTCTGTGACGGTCTGTTCGCCTCTAATTTTGGATCGACTCTCATTATCTTTTCTTTCTCTTCAGGAACGGGTTGAGCTGCTGTTGGGTCGAAGTGGAATCAAGTCTTTTTGTTTGAGGAAATTAATTGATACATGTCAAAAAAATTAGCAAAGAGAAGCTTCTGGTTTTTTTTTAAGGTCCGTCTAAAACTGCAGGTTTGAACCATTTCTGTGCTGGTTCCTGCAGCACTTTTACCCAGCTAATCGAATAACTGATATATTTGGACCTGGTCCCCCCACCTCCCCCACCTGAAGCTCTGCCCCTGAGCTAAATGTCGGCGTTAGTCTAATTTTTGAACAGGAAAGACCAACAGACAGTGGACAGCGCAGCCCTGAAGAATCGCTCCGAACGAGCCAACAAGTCATTAAATCCAAACTACTTGGGAAAGAAAAAAAAACATCAGCGAGGAGAGAAGAGAAAATCAGTCTGAAATCATCCAGGCAAGAATTACTGACAAATCACTGCCTGCATCGCGTCACCTCCGACCACCCAAAACGCTCTCATCAACAAATAAAAATATTCTTCAACACATTCGGAGTCTACGGAGATTAAAACTAAGTGGCCATGCGAGGCGAAGCGGCTTCCATTTTGTGAAAGGTACGCGCCCGGAGACGGCGCCGAATCTCGATGACTGCTTCATCAAAATTGAAACTGGCGAATAAAACAGACTTGTAAATCATACAGAAGTCCCTCACGAGCATCAACATTTCCTTAGAAGGCTGCTTCATTTATTTTTCAGCCATGCATATTTAACAGTTGCTCTCACTTGGGGAAAACAGGCCACTTCATGGAACTCATTCCAGGAATTCATCAGCACTGTCAGGGAACATGACAGCCAAATATTTCTATGTCAGAAACACACCAGCCAAAGAGAAATCTGTGCGGGGAAAAAAAGGGACATGCTGATGATCAACCGCGCTCACGACACCATCAACAGAAAAATGAACCGTTCTTAGAAAAGAAATCGGTCATTTTCACACCATTATTCAGATGTCTGCCGATTCCAAAAGTTATACATTTAAAAGACAAAACAAACAACCTGTAATCCAGCAGCAAACACACAATCCTCTTTCCCTAAGACGGCTTTCTCTCTTTGCACTGTCACATTTTATCATCGCTGTTCGACTCTCTTTTGCAGCAAAGATCTTAAGATTAAAGCGCAGAGAGTGAGATAACAAAGAATGAACCGTGTTGTCTCCGACTGCATTACAATTCCCGGCATTACGCTCGAACTCGTGGAATTTAATCCTATCTACAAATCAAAACTCGCACAGATCCTAATCAGGAAAGTAAGAGCAACGCGGGCGCAATGATCCAACATTCATCCCCACACTCTTCATTTGTGACAACTGCTAAATTTCACAACAAAGGCGAGGCAACACAAACAATAACAAGAAAGAGAAATATTTGGTAGACGACCATGAAAGACCGAGTTCAAAGAAATATGGACTTGCGGTGTGTTGCATCATGTGGGGGGCACACCACCGAGTCATCTGCCACAGAGCTCATTCCAGACGAACCTGCAGCCGAGTGCGAGCAACCAAACCCGCAGATCCATCGATTTTCCTTGTTTTTTTTATAACTCCATCACCCCAATTTAAACAATGCGTGATACTTATGGCACATAAACAAAAAGTAGACAAATCTCATTTATCTCGGGGTCACTTCCATCAGACTCCGGTGTCGGCGCAATCAATGGCGCTGCCGACACGGCTCCCCTGACGGCTGATTGGGTAAGAAAACCATATTTAGTCGTTTCCACTTTTCTTTTGTTTCTTCCAAATTATTAGTTTAGTGGAATTAAATGACAACTAAGACACTACAAGCTTTGTTTCTTTTATTGCTCTGGTAAAGCCTCTCTCCCTCCGAGTTGCCACAGCTCATTTATGCAGTTAACTTGAAGATTGTAAAGGAAAAGCATCGGAACCTTTGCAGCCATTGCAAGTCGGCTCAAAGTAACAACAGAATCTAAGAAATCACATCATTACATAGATGTAAAGTAACAGATGTGCATGGTGAGAAATGATCCAACATGCTGTTTACCTGGACTCCAGTCAGATCATGAACATTTACCTCACAGTCTAAAGGTCGGAGGTCAGAGCGCGATGACAACTTTGTGAAAACATGTTAGATAAAGGCTTTGAAAATTTGACATTTTAAGAAGTTCGCCAACATTTGACAGAAGAAAAACACACTCAAACAGGATTCTTCATGCTGTCAGAAGAAGGTGAGTGAGTGAGTGAGTGAGTGAGTGAGTGAGTGAGTGAGTGAGTGAGTGAGTGAGTGAGTGAGTGAGTGAGTGAGCGAGCAGATATCGACATGCCATGACGCTCTTATTTTACTGGTATGGACAATTGAAAATCAAACTGTATTATTTATTTGAGTAAATAATTAGTGAACTGATTTAAATGATGTTTTTAAGTTTGTTTTTTCCCCAACATACAGAAAGAAATGCATCGAATGTGAAGAGTTTTTGAGTTTTAAGTTGTCGGTGTTGAAATGTGCTTGAATCTCAGTTTTGAGATGAACTGCTGAGTTTCCAGACGGCCCCGCCGACGGAGCATGAAAGAAAAGACGCAAAAGACAAAAACCTCCATAACTGCCATTGTGAGATTGGGGGGATCTACGTGGCTGCATCATAAAGGTCTAATTTAGCGTGTTTTTCTAAGCCCGTGCTGCATAAACACACCCACTGATTGCCAGATGACCTCCGCAAAGAGCTAAAACACAGGGTGTTTTCCCTCTGCGCAGCCATAATGATACACTGCTATTTATGTTCCGGCAGCTGGTGGGTGGCTGTGGAGGAAAAAGTCACTCAGTCTGCCTCCTTTATTTGCCCCCCTGAATCTTGCGAGGCACGGTGAGGTTCAGTTTTGTACCAATGCTTCTGTTAATTACGATGTAAATTCCCTTTTCACGAGCCGAGCGGCGGCACAAAGCGTTTCTGAGCCGTGAATATCAAAAACCGTCATCGTGCGGATGACTTCTCCGTGCGGGCGCGTTTGTTTTGTGCACTTCTGCGTGCTAAATGTTCAATGTGGGCAGCGAGACTATCGGCTAGTGATGTTAACATCCAGGGCGAAGTGGAAAAGAGAGCTGTAATGATTCAGTGATTAACATACAATTAACTTCAATCAGACTTTTCAGACATTTTTTTCCAAGTGAAAAGCCAAACAGCAGGTTGTAGTTCCTATATTTGCTGCTGTGTCTTGAATTGTAGTGAATATTTTCAGCAGCTGAACAAACCACACACTCTTCTTTTTTGAAGATGCTACATTAGAAGATACTCACAATACTGTAATTACTTTCTCACCCTCTTGTTTTGAAAAGTGTATCAAGGTTTTTACTCTCCTGACACGACTTTAATTAGGTTTCCTTTTTTGTTCTTTTCAGACTATATTATTCAACTCAGTAGTGTTACTCGTACTTGGGTGTAATTTACACCAGGTAAAGTACTCACAAGTCACAACTGAGTGTGTCAACAATGTTGAATGAAATTCAATCCCGTTGATCGAAGTTCATTATTCAAACAGGGAAGATTGCTGCTTTACGTCTACATTTCTTTACAAAACAAACTGCTGGGGTCTTTTTCTTTGTTTTTTTTCCCCCTCTTTTTAATGTTTGTCTGCAAAATTTGCTTCAAAGACGATGTTTCATTCAAATGAGCTGAATAAAATACGGAGTAATTAAGGAGTAATTTGGGAATTTTACTTTTGATTGAGTATCTTTAGCAGCAATATTATTACATATAAATGAACACAATTTAGTCAAGTAGTCATCTGCCTGAACAACTACGGCTCCACTGCTCGCATTGTACTCAAAGTTTTTTTATTTCTGTTTCACTTTCGTACAGTACTTGTACCGTTTTACATGAGAATGTGCGACATAGAGAAACTTGCTTCGACTGCCAATAAACGTCCTGCAGTTTGAAATTTATTGTTATAGTATTCGATTCACCGAAACATTCCAGTGAAGCCAAACATTGTCAGAAATACAATGAACATCACGAACAAGCAAAAGCAGGAGCCTTTCAAAATAAAAGCATTACTTTTTCTAGTGATAATTTCAAAGTCAAATTCAGAAAAACAGTAAATTAAATAAAAATGGAATCACTGAAGCTTGCTTTTTTTTAAATCTAATTTTTCATTTTAAATTTTGAGTAAAACTGCATTCCTCCTAATCCAAGAATACTGCTTGCTGAAGGTACTGTGAGTATCAGTAATACAGGATACAGTAAAACACAGATGGACCCTGTGGGGGGACGTTCCTCGCCCTCGCCGTTAATCACTCATCCATTGAACGTTTGGGCACTTTGTCCTTTTCTGTGTTTAGAGCAGAAATGTTTGCAGAGGTTTCCCTGAAAAGATCAATGTGTGAGTACGGCGGGCCGCCGTGTTCTCCCGTTTGCGCCCGGCTGCCAAGGGCACGGCGCGGCGTGATGCGTGCAGCGGCGAGCAGTGGGCGCGCCGGGCACATGATGAGAAGACAGATATGGTTTCTTTAGGCATTAAATACCGCACGCAATCAAAGGTGAAATTAGCACTTTCTGGTTTATTAAATCCCATGGAGGGAGTCATTTGATTATTCTGCTCCTGCTCTTGTGCTTCTCACCACTGTCACACCTCAAACTACAAATTAATTGGGTTAAAATGCAAAAAAGGTTGCACCTCATTTTCCTCCACATTCTCCTTTTTCGCTCGCAGACAGCGAGAGAAATGAGAAGCGCCGAGTCCTGCAGAGCCACAGTGATCACTTGATTTAGACTTTCACCTGATCCACTCCTGCTAATGTAGATACTTATATATATATAGGAGTTGTTTTCTCCTCCAGCCGAGCAGCAGAAATGTGGCCCTCCTCCACAGGTAATTAATAGTGGAATATAGTTTGAGTGGGGCAGCAGCCGGCAAGAATCTCCAGGTGTGAAGGTATTTTCTCTTCGCGTCTTAACAATAAATATCACAGAATATAAGACGTTGGAGGGTTCACGCAGGCTCCGCTCTGTACAGCACAGCACAGCAGCGGCACATTAAATGGAAAAGGCTGAATAATGTGATTATTTATTACTCAGTGGTTCCACACCTACAGAAAGAACTGACAGTTGCTTTCCTTTTTAGAAACAACACATTTTATATTAAGTGCAACTCCCCTGAGAGCAGGAGAACACAATGAAGACGTGTTTCAAAACACCATTTGTAAATATTGGAATTATTACAAACAAAAACACAGATTTACCTTCATTTAGCACTTCTAGCAGTGGCAAGAGTCTTAAACTTGCAGTGTTTTCACCAGAGAGAGTATAATTAGAAAAGCACTGTTGACAAGTGGCCCACCGCTCCGACAGTTTTAGCCCACTCTGTCGCCTCCAGTCTGAGAGCAAACTGGAACTCTTCAGTCAGATAACTTCAGTAAAATCCATTAAAGACACAAAATGTAAATATTTTATAGGACTCAAAGTGCCAAACTGTAAACCTCTGCTAACAAAGCATCGTCATTGTTCACTCATCTGAGTGTTTGAGTAGAAATACAAAACAGAGAGAGAGGTTGCAATGATATCTTGTTTTGCAGCTGCTGTCATATAAAAGATGATGAAAACAGACACAATATAAAAAAAGCAAAAACAGAAAAGAAGAATTTGTTAGTAATTTTTCTGTCATATTATGAACAAATTTCAAACAGTCTTTATATTTCAATTGTAAATTCAACATACAAAAAAAGGATCTTATCTTTTGAAGATTATATTTTTTTGGTTGTCTGTTTTTACATGATTTGTGAGTATAAATATATGATTTTTTGAAAATTTAAAATGAGGAAAATGTGTTTACAATAGGAACAAATGAAACAGAATTTTAAAAAAAACACAATTCTATTTAATTTTTTTTTTACATTTAAGAAAAAATCTGTTCAATTTTTTTTGTGCTTCTTTTTTCTATCCAAAGTTGAGTACAACAGATGTCAGACTGCCAACTTTCAGCCCTTTTAAGTGAGTAAATTATATTGTATAAAATATCAACTTCATTTTAATTGTGACCAGAGGCAATAATAGACATTGAAGCCAACAGTTTTCCATTTTACATTATGTTTGATAAAGTTTCCTTAAAAAAATACTACAATTCAAGCCAGTTTTGGAGGACTTGATTTTCTCATACACTTCAAACTGTGTTCTGCTGTGTACATCAGAGTAAAACTGGAATAAATTAAGGGTAAAACTTAAAGGTTGACTTGGGGTAAATGCACTGATCAAAAACTATGAAATATTCTTTCAGTGTCAACAAAAAAAGCAGCAAATTTTTTGATCAAGAACAAAAATTTGAAAAGTTGCCTTTTTATTCCCGAAACAATTGAAAATAATCTAATCAAAGATTCTTGAAGTTTCTTCAGCTTTTAATTTTGCCTTTTAAAACATTTAACCAAGCAGAATGTGAAATCCTCTCATCTGAGATTTTTTTTTTTTTTTAATTGAAAAATATCCAAACAGTAATTTGCTGAGCAGTACATTTGTTTTCCTCTTCTTGATTAACTGGACATAAAAAAAACGCATCGAAGCTTCAGAAGTTTCCGGAAAGAGAAAAAGGTTCGGCCAGTGATTTCCTCACACTCCCCACACACTGAGCACCAGATAAGCCTCTGTCAAACATTATCAGGGTACAGTAAACAGCTTGTCTAAGTTCAATATTGATTTCCAGGTTCCACTGTTCTCCCTGAGTAAACCTAATCTACCTATGCATCTGAGGAGCGAGGCTCCACGCACCGTCCACTCCTGTTCCACCTGACAGGCCCCGGGCCATTAGAGGAGGCAAAAACAATGCTTAACAACGCGGCTAAAGCAAGAAAAGAGAGGAGGGGGAGGGGATTGGAGGGGGAGGGGGGGAAGAAAAGTTTCAAGACTCTTTTTCATCTGCAAATTAGCCATTGACAAGATCCAAATGGGTAACCTTAATTAACCGAAGCTGCTGAAAGTCTGAACCACCTGGCTGTCAGAGAGCGAGCGCAGCAGCTGGCCCATCCGAGTGTGGTCAGCGAGAAATAGACTTAACTGTCCGTGTGTGTGTGTGTGTGTGTGTGTGTGTGTGTGTGTGTGTGTGTGTGTGTGTGTGAGAGAGAGAGAGAGAGAGAGAGAGAGAGAGAGAGAGGGAGGCCTATTCATTACAATATTCTTATTAACCAAAATAATTGATATCATCTGTATAGACTGGTAAGCATGTACCAGCCTAAAAGGCTACATCTCCCATTTCTCTTTTGCAGTCCTAATTAAACAGGACTGAAATGAAAATTGGTCATTATATCAGCAGGACGCTGTCACTGTTCACCAAAACTCTCAGTTACTCTTAGTGGTAAATGTACTTCAAGTATCAAGGGTATCAGTACAATAGTATCCTGATCTTTCAGATCAGGAGAGCTCCATCATCACGTAACCAGCGACTGGAAGGAAGCCAGAGGCAGACAATGAGAGCAGCCACATTTATGCATCTTAATGTATGGCTTCCAGCTGCTGTACTTATATTCGACTCCTGTCGAGACGTTTCACATTATCTCTGTATTTATCGTCAACTGGGTGAACAAAACAGTGCTGTTCTGCTTTAAAGCACTGATCTTTTCCAAGGCTGACTCAGTGTGGTGCTGCAAATGAGCTCCATCCCAGTAGTTCCTGTCCTGTGGTCCAGGACCCTTTTAGTCGGCACAATACTATATGTACTATATGTGACAGCTTTTGCTTTGTCCTTTCGTGCCACATTCTCAGTTTAAGATTGATCAGGAGGTTTTTTGGAAGCATGTTTACTTGATGAAAAATGAAGATGCACAGATTGGATCTCTGTCAGGACAAGCTTTCAGCGTATACACTTATGGTACCTAAACTCTATTTACTGCTGCCCACCTCCACTAATTAGAGGCTACAGCAGCAACCTCTACGCCTGACTGGCAAAACCCAGGGCAAAGAATATATAGGGCCGGCCATGTGCTTGCTGTCACTGCTGAGTGCATCGACATTATTCAAAGGGGGGAAGAGTGTCTGTGACACCATAAAAAAAAAAACCCGGCAAGACATAAAACAATAGTAATAATATGGATGAGTACCTGAATATTAAACATTCCTGGAAATAACCTTCATGTAATGGACCATTACAGATGATAATAAACTTGGTTTTCTTTCATTCGTCTGATAATTACATTCAGTTTCCAGTCTTAGTTCACTTCCTCAAACCCTTTCCAAAACTTTGTGGCAGCCCAGTAAAATGTCCTACTTATTAGCATATGGTGTCTTTGAGAGAGAGCGAGAGAGAGAGAGAGAGAGAGAGAGAGAGAGAGAGAGAGAGAGAGAGAGAGAGAGAGAGAGAGAGA
>JAUESE010000020.1:17371421-17400788 GCA_032274725.1 Malacoctenus triangulatus
AATTCTGGGTACTTTCAGTCAAAATACAACTCCTGTAATATTTCAGAGTTTGGACTTGATTTTGAATGTGGCATTTCTTCCAAAGTGACCCATTTCAGGGAATATAGAATTTATTTCAGTGCGATTACCCGGTTAAATCATGAGGGAGTTTCCATTTTGCCCGTCTCTTACTGCACTCACACAGTGTTTCTTTAAGGCTTTGTTTGTTCTCTCCAGCTGGCCTCCCTGAGAGTATTGTTCAAATAAAATTAGAGAAACATTAGGGTGCAACGGGGCCACTGCTGAAAAAGAAACAGAAACTTGGAAGGACCAGGCAATTCTAATGTTGTCCCCAAGTCTGGCTACATCCTGCTGTGTAAGGGAATAATATTTCATTCAGTCTGCATAAATGCATTTGCAAACAGCTCTCCAACGAGGAAGGGAGTGACTGATTCCAGGGGATGGTGTAAAGCAAGAATAGTGGCTGTCCTGATAACTCACTGTATATAAACAAGATATGAATCCAGGAAAATTAGATTTTTTTTCCTTTTTTTTTTTTTTTTTTATATTTTTACATTTTTACTCTTATCGCAGCAAAGTATGGCAGGTGGAGCAAATTGCCTTTATATTAGCAGGCTGAGATTTATTGATTAGTGCAGCGTTTGCATTCTGCAGCGACTCACTGGTAAGGAATACCTGTAATTTTGATTTGGTACAGAGGTGCTGCATTACTTTCACCTGTGTGCTGCTGCTTACACAGGACTCTGGGCACACAGTGATTATTTTATCAGGCTCAGATCTGCCCAAACAAGCTCAGAGAGCAGACAAAAAGGTGCTGCTCCTCTGCTGCTGCGGCTGCTGTCTCCAACGCGAGGCGAAACCGAGCCTCGCCACAGTGAGAAAGGCTCTTCAGCCTCCCAGACTTCTCCATAAGTGAATCACCTGCCATCAAACCACAGTGGACACAGTAGATAAAACTGGTCCAGTGGGGGTGGGGGCAACTCAGTATATCTCTGAATGTGACCAAAACAAGCAGCCAGTCCAACGATAAGCCTACTCTGGGTCAGTTTCCCCCAGCAGACCAGACAAAATCTCCTCTTTTTGAAAGCCAAACACTGCAGCTGCCGATTAGAGCACCAGAACCTTTTTTCATTCCAATTGGAGCAGTGGATTAGTCGGAGCTCAATAACTGAATTTATTGATTAGAGATTCAGTCCTCTCTCACACAACGAGTCCTTTCTCCTCCACATTGATCAGCCGGTATTCAGTCCTAATGTTCTGATCTGGGTGTCGTCCACTCTCGAGGGTTTTGTTCTTCTCTTCCGCCACAACAGACGGAAACGCACAGCAGAGTCTTATTTAACCCCTTTTTATCCTGCCAGTCCAAACTAAATCTGTTACAACTCACCAGATGCCGTTTGCCAAAGGTTTCCAAATATGCCATGACAACATGACCAAGGCTGAATCACACTCAGTCACATTTGGAAGAGTTACAGTATTTTTCTTTTCATGAGTTTTTTTCACTCTAAGTTACTGAAAATTAGCAATTTAATAAATCTACTCGGTTCATCTTTGGAAAGGTAACAACAGAAACTAACATTCAAATGCCTTCAACAATGGAGGTGATGTGATTTATGTAGCTGCACATAAAGTTTCTGCAATGCATTAGTGAAGCTTTCAGCACTGTCTGGGTCTACATATAAGGACTGATCCATATAAATGTTATGTGAGTTAGTTTGGGGAAGATGCGCTACAACTTTGAAAAGGGTTTATTAGCTGGCAACAAAAAGAAGAAGCAACAAATCATCGAAACTAAACTCCAAGCACGTCTTTTTGTGTTGTGTTGTGCAACTTTATGTCATATTGCGTTATCTTGTGCTGGGCTACTCCTCCGGTAAACAAGAGTTTAGCAATATAGTAGCATAGCTGCTACTCGTTTGATAAAACAGCTCAGATACTTTTCACAAAACACTGAATATCAAACACACTGCAACTGAGGCCGCTGCTAATTTCATTAGACCAATCAGTAACTAATATGAAGCGTTACCACTCACACTAACAGTCGCTGTCTTGAGTACAAAGACTTGTTCCCAACTCTGTGACAGAGTGTGTTCACTCTGCTGTATAGTTTTGAATGACAGAAATAAACAAGCTATTTTTTTTCCCCAAACCCGCTCTGTCCGGGTGACGAGGACGAGACGATTTATTATATTTTAAAATCCCCACAAGAGCCTCTTATCCATCAACGTTCTTCGTTTTGACCTTACATTTGAGAAGCGGGAATTTGAGGATGTTTTTCAGGTGTTAAAAAAAAAAGCAGCCAGTCAAGAGCTTAAGGGGCTAAGTACTTGGGGTCTTTTTGAAAAATAAAAAAATAAATAGAAAGCAGGACCTGCGTAAATAGAGGATTAAGTCACTGTCAGGACAGTCATGAGAAGGGAATATTCTTTCCCTATTTTTAGGCTGTAATTGCTCTTGCTCCCCCTAAACAGTGCAATTTCGGAGGCTTCAATGCCCTGATGAAATGGGAATCAAATCTCAGATATTGCATATGACACATGGATGAGTGAACACATTCTGCCGAGTGGCCCTTTGGGCTGATTAGCGTAATTTCTGGCGATGTGAGATGAATCCCAAACTTCTGTCAAAAATCTAACAGGTGAACAGACATCGGAGGGGGCTTCGCTTCGCCCGCTGGATGAAACTTGTGAAACGTTGTAACACTTTTATGAACCATGAAGCGACTCGCTGCTATAAAATTAACCGTCTGTTGTCGCACCGCTTGTAAAAGGACTGATACCTCAAATTATACATTCACCGTTACTGGAACCTCAAAATTTAACATATTCAGCTGCACCTGAATTTTCTATGCTACCATTTCATTCAGTGCTGATTTACACAGTTTTAATAATAGCAAGGAAGCATGAAAGAAACATATCATTTAAACTGTGGTTTTACTTCTGACCGATCATGACTTTATATGATCAAAATAAGAGTAAACCCCGTATTCGATGTGTGAAAATGCCGGTCTAAAAAATGCTTCCTCATGGGGATATACTTATTCCTCCCCTCTGTCTCGCAGCGACTTTCCTCTCATAGTCTGTCTGTCGAGCCAAAAACTGGAGTGCATTGTTTCCCGCGCCGCACTCTCATCGCATCGTTTTCAGCAGCCAACACGCCGATAAATCCTCCGTCTGCACACTACCTGCCGCACAGCGCACAGACACAGTTAGGGAGGACCTGGTGAACATAGCAAAGCAGGAAACAGCCCAGGAGCCAAGTGTCTCCCTCAGGACACGGGAGAGGCCAGAAACAGAGTGCATAGAGAGGTAATGTTGGAGAAAAAAAACAGACTCTAAATGGCTAAAATTATTCCTGCAGACTGATAAATCAACAATATCAAGTCTAAATTAAGGCTCAGATTCAGCTTTTTTTAGCCACAGCAACAAATTAACAAAACAACTTTAACTGCAGTTTTGAATAATAAAGGAATAATAAATGTCACAAATGATAGTGGTAACGTAAAAAAAGAGATGAAACAATGACAGAAGCCAAAGTGTTCTTAAAATCCTGTTAATCACCTAATCAGACATCCAAATTTTAGTCGGATTGCTTCACAATTGCACCATATGTTTTGTCTTTTTTTTTTTTTCTTATATAACTATTTACTTCGTGATCCCTTTTTATTTATCTAATACTGAACAACTTCACAGAAAGCCAGAAAACGAGAATTTGCATGAAAACTGCTGCCAAAGATGGAGAGGCTTTAAATGTACATCTTACGAAAGAAACGCGGCGTATGGTTGCAACTGTTCCCCGAGAACAGACGAGCTCTGCTTGGCTGGAAGAAATTACTGAACTTTAATTAGTGTTTTGTTCAATATTATAAACAGACGATGATAAACGGTGCAACTGCGACATCTTAAAGTCACACACCAATTACAGTAGGTTTTCCCCTCTTCATGTTCCCTACAGTATTAATTAAAAATATGTCTGGCAACGCGGCGTAATGTGGTGAAATTAAGACAAAGTTTAAAGGTGTCCAGACTTGGTGTGAAAACATCACCGTGGTTCTGCGGCAGATTTGGCATTTCATCCGGAGGAAACTCAAGATCCTCTCTCCTCGCACAAATAACCTGCTGCACATAGTACAGAAGGAATAACTGTACTTATCCAGTCAGCTAATATTAGGTATTTTTTGGGGCAGAATACGTTCATTTTTCTTTTATATGGTGAGAATGGAGACAGAGTTTCTGGTTGAGTTGCAGGAAACTGATACAATTTCACTTCTGTTTAAGACGCTGCTGAACTGCAGAGCTGATCGGATCGAGGTCGACGGACAAGATGGATACTTAAAAAACACTGCAAAAAAAAGGAGCTATGAAACCTAAATTTGACATAAAAAAGAACAACTAAAACGAATGAAATAATCCGGTCATGCATCAGTCCAGAAAATATGTTTTAGTTTCTTATTTTTGGTGTGATAAGAAATTTTGATTTTATATAGATTTTTGCAGTGAAAGAAATTTAAGGCATTTTTGTTTTTAATAGTCCTCCAAATATCAACTTAACAAGGTTTTTTTTCTAAACTGTGATTTCTATTTACTCCTTTTTGTTGGTTTGGATAAAACTTGTTTGAAATTACCTTAAATTTTGAAAAACTGTGTTTTTCCATGTTTGTATAAAAAAGCTCAGAAATAAAACCAAAGCTGAATTTTAAGTGTCTAATGATATAAAACAAAGGTTTTTGGGGGTCCGATGTTTCTTTAACCATTGTGGGAAAAAAGTTTCCACAATGGAAAAAGAAATTCTGTGTTTGTGAAAATGAGGAGCAGCGTAGTGGTGGTCTGGTTCGTGAGGGGCTTTTCTTTGTTCTCACTCCTTTTTGGTGTATTGTTGTTTTTCTTCTCTTTCAATTAATTCAATTTCCTTGCATAAATTTGATAAAAAGGTGTCAAAAACGTGCATGTTCTCACAAACCGCAACCAAAGGCGTCGTGATGTTTTAAATCTGAGGGACAAATTAGTGGTCAAATCACAGCAGCACCTCAAACCAAAAAAAACACACATCAGTGAAATTCAGGTTTTTGAAAAGCATCTTGAACTGGAGCCCTTGCCTGTTAATTTTTTTCTGTTATTATTATACATTACGAGGTACAAAGACTATCTGCCCAATGATGAGAGTTTGTCATTTAGAAAGTGCTGTGCTCTGACTGATCCACAGCCTTAATGGTGGCTTGTAATTGCTCCATCAACCATACTAATGTGCACTCCGTGTCCCTTTCAAAACAAAAAAATCACTGCATTTCCATTTTGTTGTGGTTGCGGACCTGATTGTCACCGTCTCAGCATAGCAGCCAATAGAGAGGGGTCCCTCAGATCCGGGGAACAGAGAGGGAACAATGTCATATTCATAAGCGGAGACATCAGCTCTCCTCCTCATTACCACGGCGCTGTGAATGGGAGCTTCTGTCCCCACAATCATGAAAGAACCTGTCATCTGTCTGTTTCTCCTAATTGACTGTTTACTACATTTCAACACAGTCAGACAGACACATTTTTGATCGTCCTCAGTTTGTCATTCAGTTTGACACTGCAGTACAAATCCCTTACACACAAATGTCCTCCGTTTCTTTTTTTTCCCCCCGTCTTCATATTAACTACATGACTCAAAGTGATGAGATGTCTACCGCGAGATTCCCGTGACCTTGACTAAACAACCAGACACAGTATTTACTCAAAGGTCATACTATAAAGTAGGTGGACAGAAACCCTTGTACCAGGTGATGTTTATAAGGTGAGATTGGAGCCTTTCAGAGATTGAAAAGAATTCAAAGTCAAGGGTAGAGAGACATTTTCAATTTTTCCCAACATGGACCTCTATAACCAACTTCTGTCTGTGAGTATATTGGCTGGCTCGCTGCAGCATCGGACTTGAAATACAGAGGTGAAATCTGCCTATTTGCTTTGAACAGCGAGGACCCTCCACACTTAGATCCATTTATAAGCGAGCTAAAGAAGAGAAGGAAAAAAAGAGAGTGGAGTTTGACCGTGGATTCACACAATAATTTAAATACATTTGATTCACAGACAGGAACACGGATTTTCACAGGCTTTAACTCGGGGGGGATACAGTTGGGACTGGCACAGTCTGGAGGTGCGAGCCTGGGTGAAATTATAACAGCGCAGCCTACATTACTTTCTTTGTTACATCTGCTAAAAGTGGCGAAATTCCTCGCATGCATCAGCTGCCAATTCTCCGCCAGCCCTTTGCCTCCCAACAGTAAGATTGGCTGCCACCGCATAAAGTAGTGCCATGCATTATCCAGCAATTAGAGTGAGGCTTATTAAGCAGAGTTTAATGTAAATTTAATGAGCAATAAATTCAATTTCTTTAAATAGAAGAGTATATTATTGTTACAAATGATGTACTGTGGTGATCTCACCGTAAGGGCGATGAAATACTTCACATGCGGGCACGTATCAATGGGCCATTAAGTGCTGTATTAAATTTATCCTGAAAGACTTAACAGTAAGCGTAAGTGCTATTCCATGCAGACACTAAAAAGATAGCCACCTCAGTTTGCACCATTAATAGCCGTAATGTGCTGAGATCCGACACGGTGACTCAAATAATCGATCAGTGATTTGATGTAAAACTGAATGTGCAGACATTTGGATCATCAGCTCAGAGTTACAACAAGAACAAACATGGAGAAACACAGCAAAATAGAATTGAATCTTTTTTTTGAGATGACAAATGTTATTCAAAGAGATATGAATGAATTGAAGTTTTAACTTCTAGTTGGAAAAATAAACCTCGGCCAAGAACGCATCGACTCCATCCTAAAAAGGACGATTTTACTGTGTGTTCATGCTTGAAATCAGATAATGAACAACGAGTAACCTGATTGGTTCCTGTCTGAACCTCACTTCTGCCCCTTTCTAAGGACAACTGTGGCATTTCCAAGTCCAACATGTTTTGATATTTGCGGGATAACAAGCCCCACATGTGAGCACCGTAAGATCATATCAGCCAAATTCGGGTTGCGTCCTCACAGACTGATTCATCCTTCTGGAAAAATCCGGCTTCTGACATAAAGTGCAACGTTCAGGGCAACGGAGAGCCATTCAGTGTGTCAGAATATACTAGTGCGTTTCTCTCATTTTTTTCTGGCATCTGCATTTACTCCGAAACGGTCCGAAAAAAACCAAAATAAGATCAATCTGTGTCTCTCGTCCTCAGCACAGAGCCAAACAGACTAATACATGTGCATAGAGGGGCTGCACTTATTACAGCTCTCTTTGCACTGTGGGGGTCCGCGCAGAATGAACTGCTGCACTCGCATTTTTTTTTTCCAGATGACCACTGTGAGGCTCCGCTGCTTTTTTAAAATCAATTTTCGTGACGAACTTTGATTCCCTTTTATTCAAATCGTGGTTTGTTATATCTTTTTATGGAGGCTAACTTGCAGGAAAAAAAACCAACACCTCCCTTCCAAGGACACTTCGGAGGACCGAAACTCTGTGAAAACAGGAACATTATTCCGGATATAAAAAATAACACTGAATTTTTTTCCTTTTTCTTTTTTGCATTTTTGATACTCCGAGAACATTTTGCCGTTTGAAGCCACCGAGTTTCATGAATTAACTTTTCGGACTCAGTGTTGCATTGCCACACTCCCAAGTTTCCCGATATTTCTGTTTCCACTGGCCAAGTTCTCTGCGCTTTGAAATGACCTTAATTTTTTAGCACCGAACAGAAATATGCATGCCTGTGTTTGCTGTCGGCTGTAGCTCGCACCACTGGCACGGGATAGTGAAGGAAAAGACAGAGAGAGGATCTGCGTTTGTGAGCTAACAGAGAAAATAAAGAGATGCCACCCTCTACACTGCAAAGTGAAAACTGAGAGCAGAGCTTCGCAGATGCAGATTTCAGCGGCGTCGGTTTTAAGCCGAAAGACGACCACAGGCCGCCGGAGACGAGCGTCTTCAATCACTCCCAGGGTCACATGCCAACTGGCAACCGAGAGCGCCGTAACAACTGTATGTTTCCTTTTGTTTCTCCCAGATCCTGTCCTTCAGCGGCAGCTTGAGGCTTCATGACAGCTCGTATTGATCCACTTCACCATCACTCAGTCCTGACGAATGACTCTAAACTGGCAATAAGTGGGATTATGCAACCTTCTGAAATTCAACCATCTGATACGCTACAACAGGCCGAGCCCCGGGAGACGCAGGGTGGAAGAAATACTGCTAAACAGATCCTTTGGTGAAATGCAAACTCGCGGCGTTTAATAACAGGACGCTGAGCCGAGGCAGCTCCTCACGCCGATGTATACTGCAACAACACGTCTCTCTCTCGTGATGGATCCAGATACATTGTGTTATTCTTTCTTTCTTTAATTAACCCCTGTGTACTGCTACTGTGGTGGTGAGCATCCAGTTAGTGCGACTGTTCGTCTCTCAGCAGCTGTTCAAGACTAAGTTCAAACTCACTGATTGTACATCAGTAACAAAGAGAAATCTGAAATCTGATCACAATGGCAATGAGAGACGGCGTGCTTCATCCTTAATATCCCCGTCCACACACACACACACACACACACACACACACACACACACACCCCGAGACAAACAGATAACCTGAGGTCACGTCTGACCATTTCTACCTGAACCGAGACGCCACATCCCTTTATTCCCCGGTGCTGCGGCCCTCGCTGTTTGGAGCCGGAGGGCATCACGCGTTCATGATGCATTACTTTATTGGACTCAGAGGTTAATTAAATTAATGTGACAAGGAGAAGCCAGACAATGCTGTAAATGTCATTCAACCGCTATCCACACAGACCGTAAGACATCCAACAACTGCAAGAGGAAAGCCTCATAAACTGTGAACAGTATTAAAAAAAAGAGAGAGAGAGAGGGGGAAAAGAAAACGCACACGTGCTCATAAGTAGGTTTTAAAAGCTGGCTGTCACCTCCTCTCACCACACCAACACACAGACCCCCAGCAGGCTGGGGGGGGGGGGACTCTGCAGACCTGTTGATGGCCGATGGAGATAGCACAGTGTGCAGAGTGCTGCCACTAAGACACGACGTTTCACGGGGAAGAGAAAGGAAGCACAAAGCAGTCGCTCAAGTGGAGTTTGAAACCCCCCGTCATCGCAACTGTTGCTTTGCCATTTTAACAACCGGCGAGACTGACAACACAACAACATGTCCATCCCGCCGCTGGGAGGGATTCAAAGTGGCTGCACGCTGACATTTTAACCGCTTCACGTGCGTCATATTGTCAGCAGATAGGTTTTCTAGGAAAAAGGGGGGGGAGGGAGGGGGAGGGGGGGGGGTAAAAATGAATTACACACATTTACACTCACACTCACTGACACACGTAGACGCATGCAACTCTGATGCAACCGCGGCAGGAATAACGGGGGGAAATGTTGGGATTGGGGACACGGCGCAGTGCAACGTGGAGGCGCCCCCGGTTCATGCGGGCTGCACGCCGTCACAAGCCGACAGCGACATGGCAGATTTACATTTGCAGGCTCGCTGACAGGCGGAAGAAGTGAGGACTGCGGACTGGAGCTCTCTCTCTCACACACACACACACAAACACACGCGCACACACACACTTGCATCAGGCATCGGGGGGCTGCAGTTGTGCGGCCAGAGGACACTCTGCGAGACTAGAGCTGCAATGCGTGTTTTTCCTCCAAAGCGCACCTCCAGACTTGGAGAGATTCGCAGGCGGTGGGATGAGTTGGGACTGACTGTGGAGCTTTATGCGGTAATGGGATCCAAGCACGCCGGAGCTGCGTCCTCCTCGTCACCGGAGATGCGATAAAAGCTCTCGGAAGCAATTGACTTTTACTTGCCCCAAAGTGTAAAGCACCGCTCGGCCACTTCCCTGCGTTATCCCCGGCGTTACTTTATCTCTGCGCACGCAATTGTGCTGCACAAACACTACTTTTTCCACAGCGGTCGTTCGCAGCGTAATGCAGTAAAACTCGAGACAGCAGCGTTTCCGTGTAAAATAAAGAGACGAGTAAGCGTAACAACGTGTGGAAACAACGTGAGTGTGTCGGAGTCGACGGCGGTGGAAAGTGATGCTGAGATTTGAGGGGAAGCTGGTGCGCATCCAGCGCGCAAACGCACCACAACTTCTCCCCGGTGCTCCGCGGGCTTTCGCTGTGAATGTGCGGGTAATTCTGCATTTCAGACACACACGCACACGAGACTCCAGAGAGGAAAGGAGAAAGGAAAAAGCCACAACAACTTACCTTTCGGAAGAAACGCCGCTGAAATCACGAAAACAAGGAAGGAAATAGCGAGAGATCCGCTCCCCGTGATCGCCATGTTGGACACCTGCTTGAGACTGGCGGCGCTAAATCACCTAGAGACGGCCATGGGATGAAAATGTAGACACATGAGAGGCGGAGGGAGGGCTCAAGCAGGGAGTCCGCTCTCATATTGGGGCTGCGCTGTGTTGCAATGACATCCAGGCCTATAAAACAATACAAGCATATTACAGTGACACCTTCAGAGTTTCCAAAATGTAAGAAAACTGTAAAAAGGAGGGAACATTACAGGGATTCTGTGAGAAGTGTGAAAAACCACGGAGCGCAGTGAGGTGAAGCCACTGCGAGAACCACCGACACTTTATGGGAATATTATAGTAATTTTCTTTTATGGTTATAGTGTGTTAGTTCATGCGGGTGAGACCGAAGCACACTCAGCCCGGCTGCACCTTGCTTTATAGCCGTGGCACACATAATTCTAAGATAAAACAGCATTTAGTTTATGTTGATTATACAGGACGGAAGCCAATAGTACTTTAAACTGCTGTTTGGTAAATAGACTGTGGTTTTGTACAGTTTTGGGGGCATTCAAAAGGCATAAAGTCTTATTCCACCTGGTTTTGGGACGATTTTTTGTGGATATAATGAGCCTGAAACGTTCTGGTTGAAAAACAAGTCACAGCTTTCCAAAAATGAACACATGTGCCTAAAGACAGGAGTGCTGCGTGGAACCACATTCAACCTTGTTCAATTAAAGGAAGGATTAGAAAAGTTTGGCACAACTCTGCTTCTCCAGCCCTTTTATCTTATTGCCTACACAAATAGCGCCCCCTTTTCTTCAACTCGTGCATTACATTTTGAAATCAGTAGCTGAGGGGGAGTTCTTTGTAACAGAACCAAAATCACTTCTTAATTTAACATCATCTAAAATCATCCTGAATGAAAATGAAATGTTACAGATTATTAATAAGTGTGAGTGAACTGAACTCGCTCTCCTCCCTCACTGTGCTTTATTACATCCTCCTCGTGATTCGGCTCCCCGAACTTATTCTCACCTGAAACATGCTTCATGGACACTTATCTTATGGGAATCACAGAGCTACAGAGGACCGCGCATGACAACGTTGAATCTCATTTCCCTTTTTTATTGTGTCAAAACAGCACAAAGGCTGCTAATTGCACAATCTATTCTCTGAGACTGCGTGTCAGTCCTCATTCCATGGATGAGTAGATAGCATTTAGAACTTCACTCTAATGCCGCAGCCGTCCCTATCACTACAGATTGAATTCCACACATCAAATTTATTTCAGATGTTATTATCTGTGGCAGCTTGCCAGTTCTGCCTGCCACTCACACAATGTCTCCACAAGGTGTTTTCCCCTCACAGCAGCGGCCGGCCTGCTTTATTTTCTGTCAGCATCGCAGTGGTGGACATCAGCCAGCACAGTACAGAGACTCTCACACTCACAAAGTCACTTTTTACTTTTACACATGGAGCTTTTGTCTCAACCTTCCAGTTCAGGCTCATTTCAGCTCAAACAACTCAGCCATCAAAAGTCCCTGTTTCATTCATGATTACAACAAATAGCTTTAAAGCCTTTAATAAAAAAATGCTTTTTATTGGAATGTATGACATTGTTTTTTTTCCACAAACAATCAGGTGTTATACAAGAATGTGGAATGCTTCGTTCAAGACTGAATTTGTGCATCGACCACCAGCAATAGATGACAATAATCAGCACTAAGCTGTGTCTTCCAGTTATCATTAGAATGAATATGTGGCTGAAGTGAGAGGGTCTCTTCGCTGAGGAAGAGACTGCCCCCCACAGGACCAAGTCCCCAAAGAACCATGAATCCAGCACATGGATGTGACACTGTGGGAGTGGCACCGTCCATCTGATGAGATGCCACATGTCTGGTATTGACCGAATACGCTTGTTTTGTACCCCCAGTCTCTTATATTCAATGACATGTAATCATTAAAAGAAACACCAGCAGCCAAAAGGTTTGATAAATGTGTTAGAAACTATTGGTAGCTTTTGTGTCTTTAGATGATGAAGCTATAGATACAGATGTCTGGAGCAAACTGAAGGTCCAGTGGCGATCAGAGTGAGTGAAGTGCACTTTGAAAGAAAGAACTTGTAAATCGTTCAATTTTGACTGGAATATAAGAGGAGTGTTGAGGACTTCTAATGGTTTGATTTAGCCTGATGGTTCATTTTACTTCTTGTGCACCACGTCGCCCCCAACTTTTGTTCCACTCTGTTTCTTTCTCTCACTCTCTCACACACTCTTTTGCTGTCTCAGTGATTCACTCCACTACTGCATGGCATTTCCTTTGCTCACGAGAATAGATGGGGTTCCTGGGTCTCTCTCAACCCGAGAAGAGAAGCCCAGCGTTTCTGTCTCCCCGAGCAGGATGAATAATGGATGGGAATGGATCAGATGACTGAACTGCTTCATCTGGATCCTCTGTAGTAATGGCCAGCCATAGATTTCTCTGTGTGTACGTCACTCTGCGATTGTGCACGCTCTTTTGTGTTATGCAAGAAATGGGCTTGTAGCTTTCAAACAGTTAAGCAGGGCGTTTTGTAGATTTTTGCATACGAGCCAGTCACGCACTGAGCACTGGTGTAGCCATTTAATAGGGTAGCCATCAGCATTTTCTATTTAAATTAGTGAGGAAACTAGTAATAAAAGATTTTCACCCAGGCCTCTTTCTCTGTTAATGTTTGATTAGAAATGCAATGGTTTTAAATTAAGATTTCTTTCCCCCTTGGTATGAAATCAATCAAATTAACGGAAATTGAATTATTTGAGATGGTAATCTATTTAGGCAAACCATTCACCATGAAAATGTTTTCCTCCTGTTGTGAAAGGAAGAATAATTGAATCAGACCCTTGTAAGTGACCCCCAATAGCTGAGCCAGAACAAGGCTTATTGAAACGAAATGTAGATTTTCTCATGCTTAGACGACATAAGTGAACACGCAGGGGTATGTAAAATTCAATTTTCCTCACACACTATGTACATAGACTCACATGTGTATGATATGTAACATGGCAGGCTGGAACCAGGGAATAATAAAGGGAAGCAATCATGTGTGTGTTTGCAAAGCTTCCTCTCTGTTCAATTATCCACCCAAAGTCACATCCGCGTGTTTCAAATCTATTTCAGCACAACAGCATTTAGAAAAGGGGGGAAAAGGTATTATTGCAAATTTCCGCCTCTTTTCTTTTTTCCTCCCCCATACCAAATTATTATAGGAAATGATACTCCAAATATATCACCACAGGTCATCAATTCCTAATGCCTCGGAGGGATGAAACACGAACACTCGATTGGTTTCCTGAACCTTTTTTGTCACACTTGCATACATGAGAAAAGCACTTTAAAAGTGTGTTTTTTGAGGGAGGAAGTCTGATATTTGCTTCGGGTAAATGTCAAAACAAATCGTATTTTGATGTAAGTTGATGATTTGCCACCAATATTTACCCACCAGGCAACATTTTCTGATCAATTCAAATAGTCAGTTTGTTGGAGAAAGCAAAAAGGCACTTTTTATCTGATCGTTGGAGGAAACGTAAGATGGCTTTAGTCCATTCAGTCCTTTTCTGATTTTCAAGTACAAATACATAGATGTATATGTTGAATATAGACAGTCGTCATCTCCTATATTTGCCCCGGCTCACACTGAACAAAAACAGACCTGGAAAGGTCACCAGTTAACTGTAGGACAAATACAGACACACACGAACTGTGCACAGAAAGCTCCCCTCAGGGTGCAAACCAAAGACTTTCCCAATGAGAGGCAAGAGAGCGTACCACTCGTTCACCATGCTGCCTCTTCTTTACTTGCTGTCACCAATTTTCATGTTGTGTGGAACAAGAACCAATCACAGTAGATAATGACTGAAATGCTATAGAACACCTTGGACAAGCTGTCAGACGGTGTTAACAAATATTGACAGTCAATCCCACACATACAGCTACAGACGGTTCGAAGCCATCAGTTAACAAGCTTTTTTCCTCTGGATTGTTGGAGGAACCTGAAGCACCCATTTAAGACCCGAGTGTAACTTACTCCCTCCACAAACTGAAGCTGTGAGCCTGGAATCAAACAGGGGTCTCCTGGCTGGAGTGGAGCATGCTAATCACTTCACCACCACAGTGTTTTCAGATCGTATGTGAACTGCATACAGTAATGACCTCCATCATTCTCCTCCAACAGAAAACAGGTAAACACCTAATTGTTACACACGTGCAACACATTTTAATCAGCCAGCGCGCGCACTGGCAGTTTTGCATCTGCACTCATACAGCAGGTGACTCTCATAAATCACGAGTCACATTCCTCACAGAGGTCTAATGGAAATAAATTTGTCAGGGTAGAGAGTGTGTCAAGTTGGCTGGATGGGCCTGAGTGTGTCTTTTCTTGTCTCTGTGTGCGCGGAAGACAAATATGGTTCAGATCCTCCCATTTATATCGATCGGGACTCCGAAGGAACTGCAGCAGCTTCCACTCGCCGGTTCTGTTTGGCTACCTAAATCCTCTTCAGAGCTTAAAGTGATCAAGCAGGGGAAGTGTTGTTTTCTTTTTTTCATCGAACATAATCTCTAATGACTGCCTAAACAACATAATCAAAATGAGGTAGTCACATTAAAAATGTTTGACAAACATCTTTTAGTAGTTATAAAATTATATAAGGATGAATCAGTTGTTAATTAGTTCCAATGTTCAGTTGAAAAAAAGCTTTTCAAATGTAGTGCAGTTCAAATACAAAGTGATGCAAAACTTGGCAGCTTGTGATTGGCTATCAAGGAGAATAAAGTTCTCCCCACAATGGTTGTGATTATTCAGCAAGTCAGCAACAGAACAAACAAAGCACATTAATGTATTTCACAAGTAAAACAGACGTATCGTTTCTCAGGTATCTAAAGTAAACCAACAGAGTGAACTCTAAACTCACACTCGCCCCACTGCTGTTTTAATCTATTGTGAAATCCTTTATTGAAATATATTCCAGAGGATATTACATTTTGGTTGAAGTGTTCAGCCTTCATTGTAAACTTAGTTATGAAGCTGATATTTTTATTGGTCAACAAGTTTAATACAAGGGCTCTGATCATCAATAGATTATATGACTAATGGGACCACAATAAAGTCTCTTGATTTTTGTGAACCCACAAATAATCAAAGAATGATCGTCAAAAATAATCAGTATAAGCTTTATAATATCACTATTTAAGCTTTTATATACTAAGATCATTTGTAATATTGTGGTATCTAATGTAACGTTGTAGTTTTTAGGTTTTCGTGCTTGTTTAGCAGGTGCTGAAATCGTCTGAGGCTGTTAGTGCTGACTCACTGTGTCTGGTTTTTGTTTTTTTTACAGTAATCAATCTGTAATTTCTATTTCCTCAAATTAACGAAGCCATATTGAATCTTTCCATGTACCCGCTGGCACTGGCAGAGGCGTCCCCTGAGGTAAATGCGGCCCCGGTAAAGGAATGGCCTGAGGGCCACGAGATAGCTTAAATCTTACAGAGCTGTTTGAAGGCATTTCACTGTAGATTGGATTTCAGACCTTTTAATTAATTATTTACCCTTTGCACAGATCATTAATTGTACATAATTTTTTTTATCATGATCGTGGGTGGCAGGCGGGCTCATAATCACAAAAGAGAGCCACCTCATCTCAGATTATGAGCTTTTGTACAGCAATTACCAAACTGGTACAGGTATGGGAATAAAGGCAAAGAACAGAGCAAACTGCTCTGGTTTCGTGTCGTCATAGCAACCGATGATATGTCGCTAGCTATGCTTTGCTGGAATTATTAGCACAGCTGGAACGCTTGGCTGAAAATACCCACATATAGTAGAATGAGCAGAGGAATGCAGATCCAGGATCATTAGCATCAAACTGTCCGTGTCTGTTACTGCTGGGAGGCAAACGGCTGGTGGCTACCTGCTGTTAATGAAGAATACCATGCCTATAATCTTCCACATTAAAGTCAAAGTCAATTCAATGATATAATACCAGGAAAAACATCACATTATTACAGACATATGAAGGCCTCCCTCAGCCAACGAATGCCACATGAGACCGCGTGGAACCGTCAGAGTTTGCTGCAAACTCAAGGAATTTTAAATGGGTTGTGATGTTGAGACTGCTCAAAGGCCCAAACAGATGAACAATTCATCACATTCAGTCAGTTCATACGAGGACATAAAGAGAACTGCTCTCAATAGCCTTGAATGAGACTTGGATCAGGCCACGGCCACTTGTTACTGAGGCAGATTCTTTCCGACTAAGCCTGTATCTCCCAAAAAAATCTAAAAGAACCTGACACCCTTGACTTCATACAACCTACAGTACATCTGAAGATGTGTCAGCAAACGTTACCCCGAGGTGGAGCTCAAACGAAGTTCATCATAGGCTGTTTTACACTATTCTAAGCAAGCTCTGCCAATATTTTCCCCAAGTCTGCGCTTCATTTCCTGCGATTACACTGCAAAATACACTCCAAAGACCAGTCGAGCAGGAATCAGACCTCAGAAAATCCAATAAAATGCTTTAACCTTGACAGAGCATGTAGAAATCGTCTGTAATCCCATTGGACACACAAATTAGTCTCTAAGACGACGCTTTCACACATCGAAATAATTTCATTTTTCAATTACTGGAATCAAATAGACAATATTGTGTCGTAGAAAACATCCAAACTCCTTATTAGTTTTCAACTGCAAATGTTTTTTTGGGGAAGGAAAGCAAAGGGGATTCTGTTTCCACCTGTTTGATTGAAAGAGATGAATGTCGCTGCTCGATAAGCCAGCTGAGTGGAAAATTTGCAAAGAGAAAATATTCCTAAAACAATCCCATATTTCATTGAAAAGTACATCTGAATTTTGATCTCTTTTTCATTAAGGGACATTAAGCATCTAACTGTGTGTGCCACATGAAGATCTTCGTTTTATCTATGCCACCAGCACTTTCTATAGATTTCATCGACTACTGTTGGAGCACTGACCGTTTGACCCCAGATTACATGAGTGCTTTATTTCAGCTTAGAAACCCCCCTGAAGGACCCCCAGCCTCAATTAAAGACAAAGGTGATGCTGCAGTTCCCCGCAGGAGCCTAAAAAAGTGTAAAAGAGCATAACTGTTATGACTGGCAATCCAATTACTGAAGCAAAAACAGTATTTTGCAGAGTAAGCCTTATGGAAACATGAGTGTGAGTTATTATTTGAGCTTTAATATGACGGTTTAATTAGATAGTTAGTGGCCTGTAAACTATTAAAAGGGCTTTATAGTGTCCTAATTTGTATGTAAATTTCCATTGTTATAATAATACTATACCACAATGTCATGTGTTGTCTCTGTTATGCTTAGCAGGCCTTAAGGGAGGGAGTCTTAAAGGTAAAACAGGGTATTTTGCAGAAAAGAAACTGCATCTTCACCTTTGGAGGTACGTTTCAAACAAGGTTTTATCAATACCAACATTTGATGATTGGATTGACGAATTATTTATGACATCATTGATATGTACACAGTTGAATTGAGCACATTAAATCTATGAGAGCATGTTCATATATTGACTTTCTCTGTAATGTATTCTGTATGTTCTCAGAGAAATATTAACAAATGATTCAAGCTTGTATGTGCTTTAAAGTCTTGTTCTGAAGTTGCCTGAAAATACAACTGGACATGTGAATGAAGACCAAAATACGAAAGCCTACAATCAGGAAATTGCCTGTTGCTTTTATTTTGAAGGCCCTTGCCTTCAATTTCAGATGAGTATGTTTAAGCTGTTGGTTGGCTTCACTGAATGGGGGTCCTCAACCTTTCCTTGAGGTAATTTGTGGGGCTGCAGGGACAAAAGACGGGAAGCAGACGTACAACACAAACCTATTTACCACAATATAGGCAGATTCATTCACCAATAATTGTTTGAATGTCCTTGTCTCTAATATCTGTTTATGAAGATAACACACAAATGAAAACATGCTATAAAGTGACAAAACTTTATCATGCAAAAGTAAAGTCACTCAACTTTTAACTTCAGTGTTGCACAGGAAAATCATGCGACCGTCTGAATATCACATCTCCCCTCTTGTCTTTAAAAAGTTCCCTTATTTAATAAACGAATGGAAATGCAGTCGGAGAGCCTTTATGAAAACAGACAGGATTTCATCAGGTGTGAAAAGCAGTGTGTTAGCCGGGCTTAATTGGGTCTCGTATTTTTATTTCCCTCCCTCGCTGGCCCCCAGTCGGCTGGTATGAAGAGTTCATGGAGCCAGTTTCATGGGGTCAAGAGAAATTAAAAGTTCTTCAGAAAACTAAAATTTTTCTGATTTACCCAAAACTTCTTACTGGAAAATATCTGCACTTTTTCACTTCAGTTTTTGTTTTTTATCAGAACAACTGCTGCCATTCACCAAAATGTAAGTTAGATATTAAATTGAATATGATTGAAAGTTACAATATAGAATTGATGCTTTTGCGAAAGCTTATTTATATCAACATCAGATCAGTGGACTGAGTTAGACACCTTCTGCTACAAAGCTGGTCCCTTGATTAAGCAATTTTTTTTAAAACTTGATTTTCAAACTGTTGCCAAAACTCTTTCCTTTTCCGTCTGTTCGTTAACAGACATTTCTGCCAAAGTCCCTGGGAGATGTCATTTTGGTTTTGACTCAGCCTGTAAATTAATGCACCTGAAGCGTCACTGACAGACTCTTAATGCACCACTAATGAGGAACTTACTTGTAATTTCAACTGGTTACGACTCAATTCCCACAGAAATTCAAACATTGGGTAAGATTAATAAACTTGTCCACTGCCTTGAACATCATCCACATGCAGGCAGCATTTCTAGCTGGAATCTTATTTAACTACCACAAAGCGTTTTTTGAAAAATGTACAGATTGGTGAACTTGTCGAGGTGTGTGCAGAATTAGTTATAAAAAGCGAGTGATGTAATATGTGGGCTGGAAAGAGCAAGTGACTTAACAATCGTCAGGTAAACAAGAAGATGCCCCGGATCTGACTGTTTCAACAAACCATCATCATTGCTGGGGAAAAAAGTCAAACGTCATCATCAATAACTCCATCAGTAGTTTTGAGTTCCAGGTCACAGGTCTTTTCATTGTAAGTTATAGATATATAGTTTTTATCCTTTCAAATTTAAAGCTTTCAATGTTAACCTATCATAAAGTTCCCTTTGGAGCGAGATACCTGTGGTGAGTCTCTGGTCTTGCATTGTATTTCCTTTGCATCACACTACATCGTTTCACTGAAACATCAACTGCGGCTTTGTTTTGCTTGTTGACACCAGCATGAGTGTACTCCTGAGGATTGACCTGCAGTTTTCTGCTTTTGGTGTTGGTATTCCTGTGGATCTTTTGCTCACAGTGTGTGTTACTTAATTTTGTGATGTGCCCCACAGCTGTAACGGAACACAAAGTTTCTAATGGATAAAAAGACACTTGCAACGCTGTAGCATCGCTTTTTCCTGGTCTTCTCCCTGGTTTAAAGCTTCTCCTCTCTGCCTCCCCACTTGGTTATTCAGCTGTTTCCCATTTAAACCTTCTCAAAGTGTGTGGGCTTGTGCTGCTGCAGTGTCAACAGGTGAAGGTCTTTTATTTGAACAGTCCCATTCTTCTAAGCCGCGCTGCAATCTGTTGAGTCGGCGCATGTATGATCATGGACAAAACAAGATTTTGAGCGAGGACACATCTCCTTGAGTTTGGCTTGATTCAACTTTGGTGAAAATATTTTAAGATATTAAATTCTCCCAGAAGCCAGAAGGAACACCGTCCTGTTTGTCGAATCATTTATCTGAAAAATGTTGTTTTCTGAAAAGTGGTATTGATACTAGAAATTCTTCAGGAATGTGTGTCCTTGCTGAGAGAAAGAGAGAGGAGCCCTGTGACAAGAACAGTGCAATCAATAGTGCAACAGTGGAGTTGGTAGGTCAATGCTTTGAGCATCTGTAGAGAGAAACACAAAGGAGAATAAATAGTTGTGGCTGATACAAGGTGATTGGTAGCTTATTGAATGACCTATTTCTTATAAGAAATCATTTTTCAAAAAATGTGGAGAAGCACTCGAGTCCAACACTAAGAAATGGACAGTTTCAGGTTTTCACATAAAAATATATTTCGAAACTTCATTTCTGTGACCGACTTTAAAGTCAGTAAAATAGAAATGGTTATATCCTATTGATGTCAAAACAGATGTGGCAGAGAGGAGCACGCCTGAACACAACATATCTTCTGAGTGACAGATGGCAAACTAAAGAACTTTGTCTTGAAAATGATTTTTAATCACAATTTCACATACAATTGAGCCGTGTTAACATGTTAAGGGGCATTGCTTGGACATTTTGGTTTGCTTAAAGAAATAAGTTTAAACCTAGAAAATGTTCCATAAATCAAACTCTGTATGCATTTTGTAACATTTGGGTAAATAAATCTAAACTTTCAACCGGCATCATTGCTATTTTTTCAGCATAGGCCTTTCAGTTGTGGAAGATTTGCTCAAGTAGATAAAACTCACAGATTTCTTTAAATCATGAGTGAAATACACTTTCTGTGTACTTGTAATATCTTTAACCATGTGTTGATTGAACAGGTGAATGTTTACAAGCACATGGTCACTAAGTAGATGTAGATGCTGTCCAGCTGCAGTAAAGCTGACAGGAAATATACCACCTCACAATACGTTACTGAGATAAAAACTGCAATTGCACTTCCTGATACTCACCCGCAGTGTGATGAACCAGACAGCACAATCATAGTAAATTAAACGGGGCCACGTTTGAATTTAAATACATCATGATGATGCAATGCAGTCAGATTCAACTAATTCACACAATGAATTATTCAAATCACATGCAGTGAGAGAGAGTGATGGCTTGTGTTTACACTGTGACCCTAATTATCAAAATACTTCATTAGCGGCCTGCTCTGTCCTAGTATGTTGGCCCCACAATGTTTGTCGGCTCTGCTAAATAAATACTTGTGGGGTCCATCAGAATAATATCTTGTGTAATGCTCCTGTGTTTGACTGAGTACACACTAATTACCCGTTTTAAAATGGTGCTCACATATTTTTCAGCCTTCCCCAAGCCTCACTCGTTTGACCATAATCCCTCAGACATCACAACCCTACAATGAAGACATGCATAATAACAACATACCCGAAACCACCGAAGAGAAAAACAAGCAGCTCCTCTGCCCGATGACTACAGCATATTGCGGATGTTGTTGGATGGGCTGCAGAGACTGTGCAGGTATTTGTTTTAACCACAGGAAGTAAGAGTTTAAAAAAGGAGGCATCACGTTCATAAGTGAGCTGCCCTAACGTGAAAGCATAAAGAAAGAAACGCGTTTCGACAAAGCCTTCAATCTCAACTTGAATTCTATAATGTGTTTCCTTTCAATTTTAAGGGTCCTGACTTTGCGTGACAAAGCGAGAATTTTCTCCGTGTGAGCAGGAATATTAAACCCAACTACATGTTGATTAATGCTTTCATCAAATTTTAATAGAAAATCAATTCCTGCAGATGCATTTATTAAGTCAAAAAAGGAGGAAAATGGATTCTGAGAGGTGTTTTGAGCTACGTGAACTTTAACCACAAATCTTTAACATCTTTATTTGTCTGCGTTCTTTTTCAACTCAAAAATCATCCTCTCCAAAGTTTGACTCTCAAAAGAAAAAAACCCTCTCCCTAAAACATTTACACGTGGAAAACAGGAGCCACTCTCTGGCCGACACGGGAGGAGAGCTTCTGCACTGAACTGTTGAGTGGCGCTGGCCTCTGCACCACTTCTACAAACACTCTGACTGCTCTCCAGATGCTGCTTTACTCATCTGCAACCTGACCTTTGGTTTGATGGCTTCCACCTCCGTGCCCAGTGGCAAACTTTAAAAGCAGGATAAAGCAGAGGTTCGTGTGACGCGATGTAAGCTTATTTTCTGCTATATAAACTCGATGATCCTACAATCTTATTTCAATGGTATGATGAACAATTTGTTAATAAACAGATTCTTTAGTTTGGCTGAACTTCCCATTTCTAAATATACTGTACATCCAATCTTCTACTTAGTAATCTTCATCTCGGGTTGCAAGGGATAATATCGTTCCCCAAACTACAGTTTCTACCAGTCCAATGCTGTAACTGTATTTTAAATTCGAAGTAAAAAAGCTCTGCCTCACACCACTTCCTGTTGTTTTCAAAGAAAAAAAAAATATTCTCAATGTCATTCAGCAAACAAATTACACTCGGTAATTTGTATGACTCAGAAGCTTTTGCTTTAAAAGTAAAAGCTGTGCTAAGTCTCTGTAACTGTCGAACCTGATACTCAGTGGTTAGAGGATTTTACTTTGAAAGTAAAACATCCAGAAAGACCCTGCAACTGTCAGACACCAAGCTTATTGAGAAGTGCAAAATGTGTTAAATAGGTGAAAGTCCAATAACCATTTAGTGTTTTTTCATGAAATAATATTTTTTTTCATACTGTTTTAATGCTTTTCTTTCACTTTTTTCTACCTCATTTCTCTCTGGCAACACATGTGAAGTAGGAGCTTCTATTATGAATGAATTTGGCATTTGTGACCAATAAATGTTGGTTTAAAATTTGTTTTTGTGCCAACTCAGCCTGTAAATAGTATCTTGAATAATTTATATCATCAGTCCTGCTGGTGGCACTGTAAGTTAGGAGCTCGCTGGAGTCATCAGCACACATCTTAGGGGAAACATGAATGTCTGCACAGCTCATTTAATAGCTGTTTACCAGCCAAATAATGAACCAACTAACAAAACAATGACGTTCCTGCCATTCCACGCTACAAACATTTTTTTTAGAAGCATGTAGTAAAAGGATCCTTTTTGGATTTTTCTATTTTCCTGAATGAAAATATATTCAGAAATTATAAAAACAAAAATTGGCCAATAACATCTTTGAGTATCTGACAAAGAGAAAACGAGCTAACCCATTGTAATCTTCACAAGTCAGAAAATGGAATTGAATTTAATATGCTCTCCTCTCTGGAGTGGAACTTAATAAAACCCATCACTGTTGCTCACACGCCATCAATGAACGTTCGACTGGGGATGCATTCTGCTTTATACTTCCTCTGTGTGAGATAACAGGTCACTGGGAGAAACAGTGATGAAACATGACCGTATTATCCTCCGCAGAAAACGTGGATGATTGATATGCCAATTACTCAGAGACTGTGGCAGAATTTCTCTTTAAATACCACCGTGCATAAGTAACCATCCATAACCAGCAGGTGAGAGAGCCGCGTCTAAGTGGGCATGATGTACAGCTCGCCTTACCTTAAATTCAATGCAAGATTAATTCATGTTTTAAAGAAAAATAATATTGGCAAATGGCTCGTTTTTGTTCTCAAATCATTTACAATGTTCCCCGAGAAACCTGAATGAAGATTTAGAGGTTCCCCAAAGTATTTTTCATCCATCCACTGTACTCCAATATACTGCAAATCTTCAACAATTGTTCATGTACAATTGTCTGTTTCTCACCTTGACAGACTAAAAACCAGAGAAAGAAAATACCTCGTTGGGCTGATCTATCCAGGCAATAACCTGCGATAATGGAACCACAAGTCAACAACCAATTGCTTTATTTCTAAGGAATAATTTAGCCGCTCTCGTACAAATAGTATGACGATTCATCTAGATCAGACATGGGCGACATGCAGCCTCCATCCCTATTTGTTGTGGCCCATCAGTCGTTTGCAAAGAAGCAGGTTATTGAAATAGCAGGTTATTGTCCTAAGAGGACAAAAAATAAAGAATGTAGAAATTATTTTTTGTTGGCTAGATGATAAACACTGATAGATGGGGAATTCTAGCATGGCTGCACAGCAGTCAGCTCAGCCTGCACACATTGCTGCAGAGAGTCGGGGTTGTTTCATGACAGTGGAGGTTCTAACCAAACACAATGAGCAGTCCTGAATCTACAAGTGTACCACGATCACGACATGTAATTAGCCCGTTTGTATCATGTCATGAAGGTTTGTCAAAGAGGTGTGAAAATAATAAACGTGAACAGTTTGATCGTTCAGTGCCGCGTATAAATTTGAATGTAGCTCAATGGGAAGTACATATAACATCCTATATGAAAAGAGTGACTTTGCCTGCCCATTCATCCGTCACAAAGGTGCTTACAACAGACTGCTGGTATTAACGGCCAATCTGAATAGCTGAATATATGATATCTTTATTAAAACACGTCCAGGTCTACAATCCAGCACCTGCCTATTCAACAGAGACATGCTGTTCATTAAGTCTCTCTTTTTTCTGTCAGTCATATCTCACCCTGGCCACAGCTCAGCTTGGGACAAGAGTGATAAGAGCACCATCGTGGGTCTTTTCAATTAGTTCCCAAGATGGGGAAAAAAAATAATAATCCTCATCCTTCATGCCAGGATGCTTCCTCAGATTACACCACAATCTGTATTAATCGTAAAATTTATGAACAAGAGGTCTGTGCTTGCATAAGCACTGCCAGTCATATTGTCTGGCTCTGGGCATAGAGAACTACTCATGCACAAGCATAACAAAGACAATTAGAGGCTTGGAGTGTGTATTTATGCTCTTCTTGTTATGGTCTTTTATTTTCCAACAATAAATACAAAAAAATGATTTATAGCACTTAAAGCCCTGAGGCTGCTCACGCAATATTTGCATGAAACAAGACGCTGTTCGGTGTTTGTCTAAGTGCTAATTAATATTCACGCCACATGGCTTAAGTTAAAGTAACTTGAAAATTGCTGGAAATTGCCTTGCTGCACAGCCACATGTTGTATAGAGCAGCAGGACTCTAGGATTTATTTCCTGTGCATTCAGAAATTTCTCTGATTAGAGTCACGGTACGCATGGATGGAAACCAGAAAAATTCATTGATTAAAATGAGACTGAGGTGAGAAGCAGCCATATTGCTGGTACAGGTGTTAAGGCTCTCACATTTTCTGGAAATTATTCACAAACCCGTAGCTTGTGAAAACAGTCGCTGATTCACGGGTTATTTGGGAATTCACAAAAATATCTGCAACATATTAACGCTGAAGTATGAAAACTGGAGAAAAAAATGTAATTCAAGGACACTGCTCGCTGTGAAAGTGACTGGCTGCATGCCGCGATGCTTTGGGACAACTTGCAAGTTAGGTGTTTGTATGGTCGACTGGTTTGCCCCCGTTTAGGTGGCATCGTCTGCAGAGGCGGCAGTGGCGGTGACCCTCTGCTCTTTGAACCATCTGCTGCTGTTTGTGTCTCTATTGTTTCTTTTCCCAGAATAAAAACAGAATTAAACAGAGAAACTTATGTGTTACTGAAAAATTCTTCTCTGTTACATTCACTCGACGGTCACATTGGAGCGTTGCTTTGACACATGAGCTGAGCTGTTAGCACTCTGTGGGTCAGTCAGATCACTGATAAGCTGATTAGTTTAAGCTGAAGTTATCAGTTAGTGGGAAGAAGATGCACTATAATTTGGAGGTTCACTTTTTTTCAAAAACTGACATGTTATTCACTCAATAAACAGGCAACACAGACTCCAAACAGGTGGTAAACGATGGTTAAGTATCATCAAGGCCCCACTGGTAAATAGGTGCTTTGTGGAATAGTCACAAGCTGCTATAGCTAATTCTAAAAACAACAGTTCATGAGTAAGATGGAGAGACAGCAGCTTTCCAACAGTTTTACTGGATGATGATTGAAGTGAATATCGAGCTCGAGGAAAGTCCAGTAATCGAACCTGCACAATCAATTTCATGATTGCAATCAGTAGTAGTGGCACGACAATAACTCAACAATGTATGTTGCCTCGTTCCCTACACTCATAAATAGGCAATATGTTTATTCCTTTCAGTCACACTTTCAAATCTCCCATAGTCTCTCAAATCCAAAAGAAGTACAACCAGAACTACTCAGAAAGGCTTCAAGATTTACCATAGAACTGCATTCAGATTGCCTTCAGTCTGTAACACGCACATCTATTCAAAACAGAGCTTAATGCTCATTTCCAAGGAGTCAATTGATCCAAATAAACCTCCTATAAATGCTAAAAACAAACAGTCAACAGTATCAGAATGTTGCAAACACCATCACCCAGTCGCATTCAAAGCCACATTTCTTGATCCCAAAAGAACTGAAGAAATGGGATTTGAGGTCATTTTCAGTCTCTTTTCCAAAGTCCAAAGTCTCCTTTATTCAGCCCGAGTTTAAAGAAACAACTCTATTCTATAGTAATGAAGACTTAAAACAAATTCCTTAAGGTCCAACTCTGATTTTTCTTTTCAACAAAGACGTCTGCCTAAGTCGCATATTCCCCACGCTCACATTGTACAAAGTGGCTGAGCAAACATTGCATCATGAACCCCTACCCCACTGGTGGCAAGTATCTGAATGTCTGATGCCATAATGCAATGACATACTGAAATGAAGTGTTGTTGTCGGTCCCTGTTAGACACCCAGATATACTGCAAATCCTTTTGTTCCACTTATTTGCGGTGATAAACAAGACGGTCGCTTTCTCACAGCTTTACCAGGCTTTACACGGGGGGGAGATGTAAAATATTAAAAAAAATAAATAAAAAAAGATATGTTCAAACAAACCTGAAAGTGTGGAGTCGGTTTAAACATCGTTTTTTGAAATTCTTTACCATGCAGCTCACTGCACTGTGATAAATGAGCTAAGAGAATCAGAAAATGTTTTCCAAACCATTAAGGTACTTTGTTCTCTACACTTCGTCAAGGTGACAGTGAAATTTAGTTTCAAACAGGACAAATTCTCAAGAGCAACTGTTGTTTGTACAGTCAAAGGCCTTTGATTTAGACGATTTGAAGTAAACATTTGGTGGATAAACAACTTCAGTGTTGCCTCCACATGATAGAACATACTTGTTTTGATAATTGGTACTTTGGTAATCAAAGCTGATTCTAAATCTGTTTGAATTTAGGTGAGTCATGATAATATTTTCAAGGCTGGTTGGGAACATGAAGAGGAAACACAAACAATTCAGAAACAAGTGTTACTGAATGGAGGAATGCTGCACAGCTACACAGTGTCGGCTACACAGAAAACAACACCGCATCAACACTGAACCACTGAATCTTCTGGTGACATGGTAGCGAATACACCAGGCCTGTGAAGGGTGCTTGAATGTAATATTGAAGTGTGGTTGTTCTATCTGGTGGAAATGTTTGGTTTTTAACAGGGACTTTTCTTTGGATCTCTATTTTAGCGGCACACCCACATCCAAAGGTCCTGCACTGTGCGTTTGCCTTGTCGGCCATGGAAGGACTCACTGCTCAGGTGGAGGACCAATAAACGGACCAAGTGTTTGTAACGAGCACGTGTGGTCACTCTGATCTGACATTTTGTTAAGGCGACCGCGTCGTGGCTGTTCTGGACGGGGCCTTTCACACCCACGGTTCACGCTCTGGGGAGAGAGCAGTCCATGCTATCAGGTTGGCCTTTTCCTCCATAGAAATAAAAAAAAGGGAGACATCTGTGCGAGTGATGGACAGCATCAAGCTATGCAAAATTTAGCTGTGTCGTGTGGGCTATTTTTGATTTGACACACTTCACATCAGTCTTTGTTCTGCAGTGTATTCAGCACGTTTCAAATGTGACTATCTGACAAAGAGCTCCAAATGTGATACTTGTGTCTTCCCCTCCTGTGATGAATTGAATTTGGCAGAAGCGACATGCATATGAGCGCTGTCTGAGTTCAGACACAAATTAGAGGAGAACCGAGCGATCCGGCGGCTTCCACACACGGCATCGTCAAAAAGAGCTCTGTATTGACTAGTCATTGCAGGGGTCATTTCATTTTTGGGTCTTTTTTCCTTCATTTAAAAGCCAATTTAATGGCTTAATGAGAGCAATCAATTTTTAGGAATTGTCAGCACAATGAATTGAGAAATGTACATACTGACCGTTTAACTGTAGAAATTGTGTGAAGAGAGAAAAAAAAAAAATCGGCTCCCTGAATTAGAAGTTAATGGACCAGGTGGATACACAGGTAGAGCCAAGCCATCAGGCAGTGTAATTAATTAGCACACGTTGCATTTGCATCGCAGCTACTTTGCTTGGAAAACTGAGAAAGCAGGACATGGGGACATTTTGTCCCGTGGAACGGTTACAAAGACACATATTAGTATCAAACCAGGAGGCTGGCGTGGTTATGCACTGTTTGTCTTGACTGATGCTCTTTTATCGATTCTCGGCTCGTCACACAAAACCCCCAACAAAAGAAGAGGGGCCGTGCTATTCTTTGCTGTACCTCCCAGACTTACTCAGGATCTCAGGCCATGGCTCTCCTCTTGTTGGAAATGCAATTTGAGGACTGTGATCTTACACAATATGTGCAGGTAGGATGTTAATTAGTGAGTTTTAGAGGTGCTAGTAGGTGGACTTTGTTACCTTTTGGACAAAGCCAGACGATCAGCCCACCCAGGTTCCAGTCTTAATATCAAGCTTACCAGCTGCTGGCTGGAGCTTCGTGTTTGGCATCCGGACATGCGAAAGGTACCAATTTCCTTATCTGACTCTTGGCTTGACAGCAAATGAGGAAATTCATAACAAATTTTCCTGTTATAAATGAAGTCCAAAAAGACTTTACAGACACTTTCAAGTAAATTATGTTCAATCTTCACCTTGATTTCCCTAATCCAGCGGCAGCAACCGGTGCTGACCCCCACTTTTTGACCCGACTCTGTTTGGTAATGTCCTTCACATTTATTAAACCCAATCTTGCTGCACAATATCAAAAAGCTATGGGAGGATGATTTATATCGCAAAATAGCAAATGGGGGTTTGGCCTTATTCAAGTTCTCTCCTTTTCCATTTCTGCTTGGCACAGACTGATAAAATTTAAGATTCTTCATCTCTGTCACTGCACTGAGGTCAGGCTGTTGAGGATGTGTTTGACTTTGACGTTCATCCTGCTTGAGACAGGCGTCATTCATCCTTCTCCGACCTGTGTTTCATCAATAACCTGAATTAAACACACTGAGGAGCCTCAAATGACTTTTGTCT
>JAUESE010000020.1:17411701-17432922 GCA_032274725.1 Malacoctenus triangulatus
GGGCAAGAGGCAGCAGGTCGCCTGTCCATCACAGGGCTAACACAGAGAGACAGAAAAGTCTCACACACATGCACACAGACACACATACTTTCACACTTACCAGTTTAGAGACACCAACTATCTTCACATATACATCTTTCGATCCCAGGGTGAAACTGAAGGGGGAGACCTGCAGGCAACAACAAAATGCACAAATGTCACTTGAGTTAATGGTCAGGATTAGTTATTCCATGTCTCTTTCTCAACTAGTTTCTCTGTTTGCTTAGTTCTTTCTTCGCCAACCATTTATTACTACCTTATTCATGAGAACACATTATTTACAACACCTCACTGACGATTGAAACAAAAAGTAAACAAAATGATGCAGTCTGTGATTGAGATAGCTGGAATTTTCTTTGTGGTCTACGGCAGTGGCTCCAACAATTTTTTTTCTCCCTTAGCCCGCCCAAATTGCATATAAAAAGAGCCCCTCCTTCCTTTCTTAGACTTTTCCTTTGTGGGGATATTTGAGTGAAGCCAAACACTGGCTCAAAATCAGCAGAAAAAAACTATAATCCTGAGCACCCTTCCAGGGTGTCACAGACCCCAGGTCCCTACCAGGTCCCTACCAGGTCCCTACCTGGGGTCTGTGACACTGTTGGTCATTGGTCAATTAGGAGAACCTGCACCAGTACCTGAAGAATGCTTATGTAGATCAACCCAAATTACAATGCTCGATGCTAAAGCCCGTTTACAGAGTAAAATATACACACTTGTATAAAATATATAAAATATGTAGTTGTTGCCAGTCCTGTTGATATAAATATTCTATCGTAATTTAAAATGTATACTTTCTTTGTCTGCGCATCTACAGGGTATATGAATCAAACTATATATTTATATATTCTGTAAATCGAGATACATATTTAGGGATCTCCTTGTAAGGACCCTGGCACTACTTGACGGGCGGTCCTTCATGCCGGCTGGGCGGAGTAATCGTCGTGTGTGAGAAGGCTCCGCTTGTCAGTCAGACTTTGAACTGTGCACTGGCGCTCATCACTGCTAATCTCCGACCACTGCCTGTCATCAACGACGCTGCTGCCGCTACTGCTGCCGCTGCTGCTGCTGACACTCATCACCGACCAGCTCAGATACATAGATTAGGATGAGCAGTTGCTGAGAAAGAGCCGAGGAAAACCCGAGGGCAGCACCGCAGGGAGAGACGGAGATTTAAACGTTAGCTGCGCCCTTTACCGTTCTCGGGAGTTGCGATGGTCCAGTCACGGGATATTTTTTTAGCCTTGCTTCTTGTGGGCTGCGCAGGTAGGAAAACCTCCACGTTTTACTCTGAAGTATGTGAAAACAGCCAGCTTTGGTTGTGTGCGCTCCTTCTGTGGACACCCCGTCTCTTTTCATCCTTGTTTAATTGTGGTCAGGACCGCAGGCATCTTACTCTCCTCCGCCTCCTCCTCCTCCTCCTCCTTCCTCCTCATTCACCCGTAAGCACTGTTCTGCAGGTGCGACGGTAACGGCACTGCGACCGCCGCTAATTAGCTTACGAGCGCGCAGTGTTTTTAAAATAACTGCTAACGTCTTGTTGGCGGCACTGTTTCTGTATGGACTCCGGCGGGGCGACGCGGGGCTCCTCTTTGCGTGACGAGCCCCCGCGCTGACTTAGCGTTATTGCACATTGAATAAAATATGATGCACATGAAGAACAGGCTTTAAAATTGTATCGCAGCGGTGTGAGTGGAAAGCGTGAGGATGACATTTGTAGCTCTGACAGTGTGGGCCGTGGGTCTCTCTCCCTCTCTCTGTCCCCCTCCCTCCCTCTCTCACCCTCTTTCTTTTTCTCTGCCGGGATGGGACGTGTTTGTTGTTGACGGGGAGTGATGCTGGGCTCCTTGTCTCCGCACACACACGCACGCAGACACACACTGCCTCCTGGGCTTTCCCAGTGTCTCCCAGTTTGGATTCATGTCGTGCAGAATAAGACGCATTTCGGCTTGCACCTGTCCATGTGAACAGGTGTGAGGATAGCACCGAGGAGGAGGAAGAGGAGGTGTCGGAGGAGGAGGAGGAGGAGGAGTGGATGTTGACAATGAACGCTCGCATCAGGGGAACTGGTGGTTTATTCCCCTGCATGCACAACTTCTACTCTGAATCATCTGTTATGTAATCTGATGCCACGATAAAGGCTTTGAAACGAGATCCTCTAAGTTGGTAAAATGTGTCGTTACGTAAGTCTAATTGACGGGAGTTTTGTGTGAAATTGCTTTTTAATAACATTCGATGCCGAGTTGTTTTTTTTTTTCTGTTTGATTAACGTCGCTAATTCGACGTGCGAGGTGTTCGCGTTTGAAGTAGTACTCTGAGCCGTGCCGGGATCAGGGTTTTCGTGGGATAGCCTTTTAATCCTGTACGTACAATCCGATATGTGCAGGGGTGTTCCTCGGGCAGGAGGGGGAAACGCAGAGGGAGTGGAGCCCTCCCTCTCTGCATTGTAACGTAATGCAATCTCCCTGGCGTTTAATGGAAAATTTTATGTACACTTGCAAGATCTCGTTTACAGGATTGAGTCTTCTCTTCTGTCATCAGTTGAGAGGCTAAACTACATTTGGAGTCCCACTTGTGTACAACCTGCTTTGTTACGCATTTACTGTCAGATAAACATAATCTGCTATTACAGTACAGTAAAAAACAGTCTGCATTTACATAAAACATGTCCTGCTGATAAAAGCATCATGGGAGATGTAAACATGATTGGCACCAGTTTGCCAAGCTTCACATTGTTCAAATGTTCTATTCTGTTTGAGAAAAAACACATTTCCAAGTTCATATGTAGTTAATAATTTTGTCTTTATATCAGAAGCTCTGAGAAACTGTTTCCCCCCAAAGACTTTCTGTATTGTTTGGGTTTTTAGACAGATCCAAATCAAAGCGCTTGTGGTGCTCACAAGTTGACTGTCTGAACTGTTGCATAAAGGCAGTTTACCTTGTTTGACATCATGCAGTTGATTTATTCAGTGGTAAGTAAGTTTGAGGTAAATCTAGATTATCAGCTACACCAGCCTCTGTAGTGATCACTTCACACCGGGTGACTTTACTAATCTACTAATCTGTTTTAATGGTTGACGTTCCCGTCATTTGAGAAGAAAGCTTGGTAGACAATCTTACAATTTTGGGGCTTAATTACTCAATATTAGGGGATTGTTTTCTTGATCTGAATCTGGCTGATTGGTTTAAAAAAAAACAGCATTTTTTTGTTGAGTGCAAAAACCAAAACACACATGTTTCACTGGGTAATACAAGTGTCAAACTCCAATTAAAGCTTATTCGTTAATTTGTTCCTAAAAATACACAGTCCATGCCAACAATGGCTGCTGGAAGGATAGGACAATAATTAATGTCAAAATGTGGGATAAGTTTGCATTACAGGTTTGGATCACTCTCATTGCTCAGGTTTTTTAATGGATGTTCAAAAGGCTCTATCCAGTGGCCACTTTGTAATGCTGGGCATGACCATTCCCCGAATGCTGGAGGATGTTAGTGGCCTTCTGGGTCCAATAAAGTCAAACAAAGCTGCTAAATTTAGCATTCACTCTTCAGCTCATAGTTGTTGACATTTGAGCGAGGCTGCACTTTGGCATATCAGGGAGGTGTTTCAGAGCCATCAATTGACACTTTCCTGCATTTCAGTGCAGAGAAAGTGGCCAACCCCTATAGATGCTGTTGCTATTTTTTAACAGGTCAAACTCTCTTTTTCATGTGACTTAGAGGACATATATAGACGACTTCGACATTTATCAAATGTGACCATTCAGCTAAGAGATAACCACATATGAATTTTGGTCCGTATCACCCAGTCCTAAAACATGTATAGGTATGTAATATATGGGACAGTGGATCTTATGCAGTCGTGGCAAATGTTTAATGTTCACAGGTTACAGTTTGCAGTGTGTGCTTCTGGCTGCATCTCCCTCTCTTTGATCTTGCACAGACTAGTCTATGTTTAATAAACAAACCTTGCATCAATCATGCTACATCAAAGCTAAAATTAAAATGGTTTTTTTAGGTCCCTTTTATTGAAATTGCTTTTGTGGTGTTTATAATTAGCTATATAAATGCCAGGAACGGCGTTTTAAACTGGCACTCACAAGATATCTTGCAGTTTAATATGGATAGAAATCTAATCCCTTTTTTTAAAAGATAATTATATAGCATAGTTGCAGTATTAATGACTGAACGGAGATTCAGAAAGGATTAACCCTCTTTCTCTTTCCCTTCTCAGTACTGATGGCTGCATGTTCAGTGGGGCTGCTGAGACTCTTGACATAATTATTAATTGGTCCTCTTTGAACTGATAGCTGGAGTATGGAATAATTTCAGGAAATGAAAAATAGCCTACAGAAATCTGAGCAACAGAAATGAAACAAAACTGGGCAAAATAGGAGTCTGGAGACGTCCCCAACCAGTGCAACTGATTAATTAAGGGCATCTCAGAATCTCATCATATAGCTTTTTCAAACAAGGGAATGGGAGTGTGGCTCTTTACTTTACAGCAGGGTTGTTTTATTTAGCCTGTGTTACATCATCACTCAGATCATGTGGAAATGATGACGTAGCTCCACGCTGCTCCATTTACTAGACAAAGATGGAAGCATGGGTGACAGCAGGCCGACTTACTGGAGCTCTGCACATTTTAACTCACGACTTCACTTTATGAGGATGGAAATCAACACAGCCAAGAGCAACAACTATGCGTCCAACAACTCCAACTTGATGAAGCTATTATTTTGGAGTAGTGCGCACAATGTGTGCTGGCAGCAGTTTTTCCCATATTGAGAATTTATTTGCAAGCTTGACCAAAATATCTTTTCTTCACCCAAAACACACAAATGCCGTTTCCAGGCTGTTGTTTTTCTCCCCAGTTATCTACAAGAGCACAACCAATCATCTTGCTCTCTTATGTAACTCCAATTAGTGCAAAGGCATCTACAGTTTGTCCCTGACAAAATGAGACTCATAATACTTTAACTCAATGTGGGCAGATCTCGCACAGGGTGGGATACAAATACAAATAAATAGTTTCTCTGATAAAGTTGATGATTACTCACAATTTAAACTAGATTTTTGTTTTTCTTAGTCAGCCATAAAACTGCAGACCCCAAGATTTATTTGATACCAGGAGAAGGAACTGATTCACTCGGTTTGAAGTGGAAACAATCCATCACATGCATTTTTTCTTGGGGTCCAAGCCGGAGTAATGTGAACATAGTGAGAGTCTCTCTCATGGTTCGGTGTCATGAGCTGCACATTTAGCAGATCAGTCGCAGTAGTGAGAGCTGTATCTGTGTTTACACAGGATGCCCTCAGGTACAATGTTGAGTGCAGGTCACTTGCATTTTCCCAGAGTGTTTAGAGCCAAGTGCACAAAGACTGCAGCTATGCGTATGAAACTGAAAAGTACAGACTCTAGGTGGAAAAAAGGTTTCACACTGTAGGGGATAATTTATGAAAGAAAATAGAAGAATCGATCCTAACAGACACATCTCTGACCGAGCGACATTAAAAAGGCTATTACAAGCCAGAAGAAGAACCTTTCTCAAAGATGTTCCCTTATATTCATTAAATATGTTTTCAAAGAATTTTAAATTGGAATATATTCACACGCAACATGATTGAATAGTTTCAGAGCATAATGTTCGACTAACTGCAATTTCAGAATTTCTTGAAAAACACAAGAATTGATTTCAAAAGCACTATAAAGGCCAGCATTTACATTTTGATGAAACAGACAATCGTCAAACACTGATTTGACAAGCTAAACCCATGTTTGAGTGAAGTTGTTCGTTTCATCTTTTCCTGGCACAATGTCTGCTTGGGGTGCGGTTACAGAGTTGTTCTGAACCACTTATGCAAAGCATATTTCATCATCTTTTCTACAAACCACCCTGAACATTTGCTATGTGAATCAAAGAAGAAAACAAGACGCTTCTGTGAGGCACATCTGCAGGATATTGTAACAAGAACGGTCTTTGACATCTTATGTCAACTTGCACTTTCTAAAACCATTATAAAATTAACATTTTCTAAAAAATCTATTGGAAAATGCAACCAAAGTCAGTGAGAGGCAAAGCCGATATCTTTTCACCTACAATTTCTGTTTTTTTTTTCTGTTTTGTCTTATCAAATAACGAAAGCTGCCAGCATGAGAGCATCTACTGACAAGCTGCTGCTCAGCTGTGGAGAATGTTTATTGAACCAGAGTCTGTTTCAGAATGTAACAGATGATGGAGACAAACAGCTGTTGCACTGGGAGACAATTTCGAGGAAACAACTGTCAGCTCTTCGCATTTAAAGTATTCAAGTGTTTTATCTCTCCAGACCACAAGTGTTAAAAAAAAAAAAAGTGTTGCTAACTGTGCCACGTTTAGCATCAGATAAAAATCCGACTGCGGGCCCAGTAGTGCCCCCGTGTTTTGCTCTTGATTTTTGACCATCGTGCAGACACTGAGTTTTTATCCAAAATTAGGAAGGGGAAGTAAAGGCGAGGCAGTGGTTTTGTTCTCGTCAGGATTATTTGACTCTGCAGTGATGGCGAGTGGATGAGACAGATCCAGGTCTGAGAGAGTTGAGAGGAGACACATCGCCTAAGGACGCTAAAAAGATGACATTACACGTTCACGTGACCTCGAGAGCCTCAGTAGGAGGAACATAAACATCCCTTCCTCAGGGTTTTGCTAACAGAAGCTGGCTGTGGGCTTAGCAGTTGTTTTTTCAGTGATTAGCTTCTGCTGTGATTGGATCCTTACACAATCCCTGTGAGGTTTGACTTATTATAACGAGGATTATTATTAATCGGGTTTAATTTAAGAGTATGAAACAGGTTAAAGATAGCACAGAACAGAGGCGCCTGCGAGACAAGCATAGTGTGCATCATGTTTCCACTGTTTGTGAACACAGGAAAACTTCACAGATCCAGAATCACATCAGAACCTCAGTCTCATGCTCTGTCCATGAACTCGTAAGTGTAGGTTGAACGCTGGACTTTTCAATGTTTTTAGAGTACATTTTGAATCCTCGTTAACAGTTCTGTGCTTTGTAAGCAACAACTTAGTTTTTCCATGCTAATCAGATGATTTTCTGTAAAAATGTATTTTGTAATTCTTTAATTATAGTCTGCAACTGTTGCAAATCAACACAGGATTTCGCAGTTAAGAGTTTTTATTAATCACATGTACTCTTACAATAAGTTAGGATCCAAATGTGTTCTTTTCCTCAAAAATAATTAGTTTTTCGCAGTCCACTTCTGTTTTACAATTCCCTCTTCAAAAGGAAAGTAATATCATACAGACATAAAAGGAAGCACCCTGACTCCTTGAGTTTTCCTGCTGCTGTGTCCACTATGGACCCTCCCAAAGGGGAGGTGGGCCAACCATGGCTCAATCAACTACTACAGACTACCCTGATAGTAGCTCTACATTACACCTACTTACCCCACAATTAAAAGGATGGCAATGTCCTAACATTGCCCAGAAATTAGAGCAGTGTGTCCTTGTCATTTGTCAAATTAAAAAAAAAAGAGGCCAGCTCTGTTATCGCTGGATCCCTTTGGACTTGTAACCGTACACTGAGACAACCGTTTAAGCATGAGACTCATTAAACTCTCCATCTTTGAAGCTTTTTCTTTGCAGCAAGCCAAAGTTTTGTTGAGGATCAATTATTTGCTTGGAATAGGCAAGACAGCTTAACACTAATTGTATGTTTTCAGCGCTCAAGTGGGGCTCCCAGCCGGATATGCTTATAAATAACTATTTGTAAACAACTGTGTTTTTCTTTCATTGAAATGACAATGGAGAAAACAACTTTGAGCTGTTTCAGTGTTGTTATTTTCTTTTTCATTCCAAATCCGCCAAAGGTTTGACCAGTCCCCTTCAGCAGTATGAATGTTTGGTACACTTACAAAATGTTACCCCTTTTATCTTCAGGCTATTCACTTGCAAATAAAGGTGGACTTCTTCTCCTGCTTAGGCTGTTATAAACTGAGAGCACCTCCTGGCTTCCTTTGGCCTTTCTGTGTTTTATTTGGCAGTGAGAGTATCAGGGAGGGACAGGACTCCTGTGACCAAACTAAGTCATCACAGCCTCGTCTTTGGCCCCTGTGGCCCCTGTAAGAGGAGATGAGTTTATAATCATGTCACCATCCATGCTGGAAGGAAGTGTGTCCCACTTTACCAGAAATACACACGAGCCTTCTCAGCTCCATTTTGCAGGGTCTTTTTTAGCTTACAGTATGATTTGTCTGATTTAAGAAAATGAGTGGCTAATCTGACGGTAATAAAGCCACATGCTGTTGGCTAGGATTTCACTCCCCACTTCTTTTGTGTGGTGTGAAGGAAAGCAGTGTGTGTGTCTCCTCATGCATACATGCACATCATGGTGCATTCATTACCGAAACACTATAGGATGCTTCATGCGTAGAGGGGAAATTTTGGATTGCTATGCCTTGCCTCAGGCTTTCTCTCCATGCAGTCACCATGGTGTGTCACCCACTCTAACATTATACTTCTCTGCAGGCTTAGTCACTGCCAGGCAACTTAGGCACACTCTTTTTTAACACAGTTGTAAAATGTATTATTAGGAAAAAATCCCATCTCATTGACGGGCTACTGGGGGTCACTGATGGAGTAGTTCAATCTAAGATATGGTCTTGAATTCGCTATTGATGTAAGGTTTTTAAAAGATGCGTTTAGGCTGTTTGAATATGTAAAACTTCTCTTATCTTAGGGCACAATTTTACTTGTTCTTACAAGCTATTGAAATCAAACAAGACATCTGCTACCTTAACCAGTACAGGCCTCTCCACTGCGTGGGTGCGATGAATAAATGGCAAGGACATGTAAAATCCTTTCTTGCACGCATCACAATAATTTGTCACTATGTGAATTTGTATTGAATATTTTTAATGCAAGGTAACAGACAATAAAAACATTTCATCAATACCTGATTTTTCAAATATTTTTATCACATCAAAACCACCCACTCGATGGAGTTGACTTCAACATTACACTGCTTGGTTGCTTTTTTTATTTTTTTACAGTATTGGATGACATTGTGTGATAAATTATACAATTCTAATGCTAATACGAAATGCAAGTCTGGAGATGAATGTAAAAATGAGACAGTAAGTCATTTGAATCAAAGTTTTTCTTGCCAAGGATAAAACACCAACCAGCATTTCCACCACAGTGAGTAGATACGTGTAAGTCACAACTGTTGCCCGCAAACAGCGCTTTCCTCTCTGCCTGCTTGAGTTGTTTTTTTGGATGCCTGCTCTCCTCCATGCTTCCACTTTAGTTTCCAACATGCCCCCTATCCTTCATACTTCAGCAGGCTCATCTTGTACCTGCTCCCCAGCCAAGAGATAAAGAATGGCAACTCTCCCATTTAAAACAAAAGAAATTCTGAGAACAAAAGAAATACTGAAACTTTAATGTCGGAAAGAGAAGTTGAGCTCGCATCAAAACCAGACTTTTATCTTCCAGAAACACAGTGCAGATTTGAATTAGAAGAAGCAGACTGTCACTTTTAGGTGAAACGAGGGCACATGGCACTCGATTGTCGCCTGTTTCTAATGCATTGGTGCAACATATGGACGTCCCCTTTCTTTAGGCTTCTATTGATGCCAATATACAACTGAGAAATTAGATATGACCTGATAGAATCCATATGGTATGTGGTGTGTGTACAGATCAGAGCAAGACCCAAATCTCCACTCAGTGGACTTGCACTTGCTCTTAAATGTGTTTTTGAGCTCATTTTATTTTGAGCAGCAGTTCAAGAAGCTCAGAAAACCTGGAATAAAATTACCTTTCCTCCGTGTGTGTCTCTGATTGCTCGATGAGTAATTCTTCCCTAGAAAAGGATAAAGCATCGCCCACTCAAACTCTGTGGATCAGAGATCTATTGCTGATAAATGCTAAAAAGGAGATCTACTCAATTATTTTATCATGCCTGACAGCGTTTCATCATCAGTGTTGACAACTGCAAATTATATATATATCATTCGGAGTATGAAAGTGCTGAAATATGCCAAGAAACAGTTCACGTTCCTTCTCACAAATTTATCATCCTACTTGTGCTTCATGTGCTTTGTAAGCTTGCATCAGCTTTGTTTGTTGACTTTCTTTTTCTTGCACCTTTTCTTCCCCCATATTTTTCCATCGATTGCATGTTTATGTTAAAAAGTTCATACAATTAGTGAACTGTGGTTTTTTTTGTCTGAAAGAAAGTGTTAAAAAAATCCTCTAAAGTAGTGCGGTGACACTCATTCAGTTAAAAAGGTGGTTATTTTTAATCTCTAATTAGATCACAGTAAGAAGGCGCTATCTCCTGGGGAGCATTAGAGGCTATAGCTCTCTTATCCATTCAACAAGCACGATCCACTTTGAAATGATGGCAGTGATTCCCACAGACAGACCAGACTCAACCAGCCTACATACGGTCTCAACAGTCACCATTTACTACTTTATCATGGGAAAAATTTGGTGTGATGTACTGACAGAAAGCGGCGCACAAGGAATATTATACACATGTCATACACAAATGACTTCCGTGATTTGCATAAAAATCACTAACTCCTGATTTAAATGCTCTTTATTCATAGAAAACGCGCCTACTCACCACAAGATAACCAGGTTTTTGGTAGATATATTGGCCTACAGCTACGGAGAACGAGCTAAGTGTTGCATCATTATCAAATTGATAGTGTTTTATGGACAAATGTTTCAGTGCTAGGATTTTTAGAGCACTTGAAGGAGAAGAAGAATTTAGAAAGCGATATCACCACGGTTGGGAATTAACCTCATTTCACTCTCATTCACTGGAAGTAATCGAAAAATTATGTAATAGACATGTCCAAAGATAGAGAGAGCCACACATGGCAACATGTACTGCTTTTAATTTGGAGCAACACTTGGTGCTCTTGAAATTTTTGGTTCATTGGCATAATTACTGATAACGCCATAAAGTTAAATATGATAGTTCCAGGCTTATATTTGAGATAGTTTATGCTGTTGTGATTTGGCTTCATTCATCTCTAAAGTCTCGGATTGTGAAAAGAATTTCTCATCTTGAATGGAAACATTTCAGCAGTGTGATAGTTCAGACACAGTCTGGGATCTAAGCATCCACTCTGACCTTTTTTATCTGGACATGCAGGCTTGCGGTGATTGATCCCAATGAATAATGAATGAGTAATATGAAGAAAATTACACCACCTCCTCTGCATTTGCCTTATCACTGCTTGGACTCTCGCAGTGGGAGTACTTTTTCCCCATTTTGACGAGTACTTCACTGCAAATTAAGGTGTTTGCAACTACTAAAGGGAAGGTTTTTTCAGCCACCTTTTCTCTAACACACAGAAACAACCTTGTTTTCATCGCAGAGTAGCTTCACAAGCAAGGTGTGACACATAAAGAGATTCACTTTATCTACCACAAACATTGTCATGCACAGACATCGTCGCCAATTCGATGAAACTGCAAAAGTTTGGATTTGGAAGTCATTTTAAGAGGATTTTTTTTTTTAGAAGCGCTAGTTTAGGGTGTTATTTTTATGTATTCTTGAGAGGTGAGTTTTCTAACATTGACTATCAATATCATTCTGAGCTGGGCAAAGGATTCAGTGGAAATCCTGTACCCAGCACATAACCCCACTGGACACTGTCTGGAAGATTCGAGAGTCCATTTCAGAGCCAGGGGACGCTGGAGGACTCTGGTTACCTCCTCAGTGGCAGGGTAGAGGTGATGGATGAGATTTGTTCTGAGAGGCTGAGGGCTGTTTGGATATTGCCGAGCTTGGTAGCAGCTTACCTGAACCAATGTACTTCTGCTTTTCCCTTTCTGTGGTCTTTTGAGTGAAGCTGCTTCGGACTGTTATTCCATTAAAATCACCTGCCGGTGGTTTTCTCAACAAATGAATCCATTTTTTGGTATTCAACATGGTAGACATGAGTTTAAAGTCTAAAAATATAACTGAAAATTTATGTTCTCCGAATGTGCAGGTCACATGCAGAATAGCTTTTTTATTTAGGCAGAAGAAGAGACTTTTTAGAGTATCTAATGATCAATTTATATAAATACTTATGACTTCTCTCTTCATTCAGCTATCCAAATGATCAAATTTTCTGTTTTTAAAGGACTGTTTTGGTGTGAAATAGACTCAAGGCCATGGTTGAACAATCAGCTGTGTGAACAGTTGTTCGGCTTTAACCCTCTGACTGCGTTTTGAGGAGTTCATGGCAACCTTTCCTCTGATAAATAGACCTTGTGCCTCATGTTGACCTCGTAAGAAGTTACTACATCTGTGGCTTTGGCATTTAACCCCTGGTTGCTTTTACTGGCTGGAGTAAATACAAATTAAAAGTTGTGGTAGTGATCGGGTCACACGGGCAGAAGTGTATTGAACTTTTCTGAGGAGGATTTAGGACCTCTTTTCTCTCATGAGTTTCCTCTATGACAGCCAAACCCAGTGCATGATGCCTGAGAAGTCTGCCAAGTTAAACTGAGCTAACCAAAACCTTGTGATTCAGAAATACTGTCCTTAAACAGACTTGAAATCCCCTGTGTTAAAAGGTACAAACCATCCACACTCTCTCTTGGAGATTGAAGTTACAGTCGTACTTTTCTGACTCAAACAGAATATTTGATGTCGTGAGCAGGTACATTCTGACTCCCCAGTCGAGCTTCCAAGAAAAAACGACGGTCTTGTATTTGTTCCAGGAGAGTATCCTTTCTTTCCAAAGTGCTAAACATCTGTCAGGATGTTGTTTTTCACTTTATGCAGCTCAGGTGCTGTGTAAAAACAGTCAGGCAGGATGCCAAAGTCTTTCACTGGAAGGGAAAACCCTGCACATATTATGTCCTGCCAGTAATCACACATCCGTCGGTATCCTGCGGGCACTGCCATGGATGATAGTTTGGAGCATATTGGACATTCCTGACATGTTTCTCATAAAACTGAAGATATAATCACATAAATCACAATGGTGTGAATCTTTTGGCAGTCTCACAGTAAGATTGTTCTTGGTGTCATGGTTAAATTTAGAAATGATTCTTTATTCATTTATGCAGTGAAACCTGCATCAAACCTATAAATCCTGTCACAAACCTGCATAAATGCCCATATTTCAGTTTAATATGTACAAACTTTGCAAACATAAAAGCTATAAATAAGGCCTTACCTGCACCATTAACCTTTAGATGATGCACTCACTGTAAACAGCAGAGTATCACCAATTGATATGCAGAACAAAATAAAATTACCATTAATCCTATTGTTGAGAACATCTAATAAAAACAGTAATGTCAAAGCATCAAGTTCTCAAAGTGCCCTTCTGTATAGTTTTACATGGAGGATGTAATACTAAAGTACTAATGTAATAACAAAAATGATCCTTTTACTGTATAGCATGATTATGGTTATTAATTGCTGTAATACCAGTAAAAGCCATTAACCTTCGCTCTCTTCCTTCACATAATCTAAATGAATCATAAATTGCCAGCTGTTGATAAAGAGCCGTGAATGAGTTGAGGAACGATTCGTCACCCCGGGACAAGTGATATAACAAATCCAGTATATAATTGAATAGGCAGCTCCTTAGTTTAATATCGATGGATAAACTGTACAGATGACAAATCATTGCTCTTTTCAATGTGTTCTTCAAATTCTTTGAGGTCGACTGAACTGTTTTTGAAACCTGGAATCTAATGGAATGATTTTTTTTTTCATTAACAGAAAAATGGAGAAAGTAGCTAAAAGTGGTTGAAGGACAAAAAAAAATGTGCCTGGTTACATATTTGCCAGAGACATTCAACATGAATCATTTTATTTGAAGCTAAGTGTTCCACTTAGACGACCTGAAAACTGGTTTTCTTAAAAGGACCGACCTAACGTGTAATCTCTTTGAACCCAACGTGTAGTTTTGTGTGCATGCTCGTGAGTTTGGCATCTCCTTCGCTTGTCTGTCTTGGACTATTTTACCATGTCTCTCACGCTCCTCCCTGAAGGATCTCCTCTCAGTATGAGTCATTGACTTCCACTGCCTGAAAGCCGTCATGCTCTCTTTGCCAGCAGAAGCCGGATGTGTCATGAACCCCACCGTGCATCTTTTCCATAGATGCCACAAAGTGCAAGAGCAGATGACAAGCCCTCCCAAGCGAACAAAACTATCTCCCAGTCACAGTGACCAGCCTTGGGTTGGCACAGGTTATCCAAGCACTCTCAAAATGCTTGAAATGGGAACATCACATCTGAAAGAACCCATGAGAATAAATGCAATGTAAAGAGTGACCTCATTATCCCCGTGGTGTCTCGACAGGTTTGGTTTGATGGAAATTAGCACTGGTATAATGACTCAGTACATTTATGGAAGAGTAAATGCTGCCATTACACCCTGGTGTGTCTAAATGAACTATGGATGAGTTTGATTGAAGTATGAATGTGGCACAGACCAAAGATGTTTAAACAAATCAAATCGAGGACGTGGTATAACCTTTCTGTTGTGCGCTACCCGTGAATTGCAGTAATTCAGCTTACTCTTAGCTATCAGCTGGTAAAAAGTATAAAGGAGTAAGTTCATTTAGTTTAGGTATTTGTTCATTGGTTGGTATTTTGAAGGACTAACCTAAAGTAAGAGAGCTTTTCTAGGTTGCACCATCAGATGTAATCACAAACAGGCTGTTAAATCAGATAATCATTCAATTGTAAAATAATCTCAGTTGTTTTGTCCTTTGATGACTTCTGTTTGATGTTTCTGTTTGTCTGCTTGTGTGTCAGGGCCGACTCGGTAAAGTCCAAGTCAATTTCCCCCATGGGAGCAATAAAGTACCTACCATCTATCTGTAACTAAAAATATCCCTACATTAATCCCAGCGTGACATCCAGGACTGCAAACAGCATTTTATGTCTTTCATTCCATATTATTTTCTCTCTGTTTACAATTGTTGGTCTCATTTTGGTGCGAGTGCTGTTGTGAGTGCAACTTATAAGAAGTGTAGTGTATTGGGTATAGAGCCAGTAAACTGCAAATACAAATTATCTGACTGTTGCTATAAAGCTGCAACCAGTCTCAGAGACCTGTAGGAAATGGAGTTCATTAATCAAGCAGTTGGTTCAATAGGTTTTTTTTGTTTTTATAAGGGTGATACAACACATTTCTCACTTCTCATTGGTGTTTTTCAAGTGTGTTTTAGGCTCAGTGGGGTTTCGTGGAAAACAAAACACACTATTTTAAGCATTTTAATGAGTCACTTTTGAGGTGAAATCTGTGCCCGTGCTGCATGTCAGCTGTTAGCAAACACTAATCATCCACTGTACTCTCAGTGGTTTGCTGGTGACTCGTGTATCTACTCCCACAGGAGATTCCTTCACAACAACCACCATTAGTGGAGAGAGAGGGGAAATGCCTGTAAAAGACTGTTCTCTACCTTATGACAGCACATGGCTGCTTTCCCAGCCTGAGTGGCTGCAGCAACACACAGCTGAAACAGATTTTGACTGAACAGGGTCAGGGCGTGTTTCTCGATCGAATGCAAGTTACTGTGCTGAAGCGTTAAAGTTGTCTGGCATCCGCTGCACTGGCATTCAGAGCGTCAGTCAAACCGATTGTAGCATATTGGAAAATATGTTCGTGCCACGCTCCTGCTATATTGATACAATGAGGAGGCTGAGTCAGACAGATAAGCAACTATCTCTGTCATGTTTTGCCATGGATTGACTTAGAGTGTTATGCTGCAATATTTATACCATTCAGAACAGTTTATTACTTTTTTTTTTTTTTTTACCAGCTGACCGCTGGATTTGCTGGGATTCACATCTTTTCTCTGGAATCGCGAGCTTTGTTGTGTTGTTAATAGTATTTTTATCTTGTAGATGGTAGCCTGATTTTATTATTGAACAACCTTCTGGCTGTGTCAAATGTGAATAATATAGTCACTGTGTTCACTCACATTTCAGAGGTTTCTCTTTTTTTTACAGTCACTTCCAAGATTATTTTGCTTTTTTTGGATGTTTCAATTCTGAACAAGTATAATATATCTTGATATGTAACACGTCTGCTCCATTATCAGTGTGAGATGACAAATTCAGTTGAAGTGCGACAGTATGATCTACCGTATCCATCCTGATCTTGGTGATTTAATGTCTTGTATTTTCCACTGTTGTTTGTAACCTAATTTTCTTCATAGAAATTAATTAGGGAATTGGCTCAGAGGAATGCGCCACTGTTGAAATCCTGTCGCAACATGTGACATTGTGATTGTGGAGCTGCGTTATTGCCTCAGGCTGTAGCTATTTATTCAGTGATAAGGTGACATGTTTCCCTTCGATTCCAGCATGCTGTGAGCTGTGGTAACAGTGGTTAGCTGGTTAGTGTCTCAAGGAGACAGTGGTTAAACCAGCAGAGGACAGCTGCCATCCTCGAACAAGCAGCAAGCGAGCAGGGGCACAAAACATGCTGCGTTTGCTCGCACAAAATAATTGGGCTCAGGTCTTCAAGTTAATCTGTTTACGTGCACATTTGATAAGCTGTGACTGTGAGTCTCTGTGCCATCAGCAGACTAACACCTGCAGGTTACTGCTCACAGAGCAGCGAGAGTAAAAACAAACAAGTAGCCACGAGCTACCTTCTGTCTTTGACAACATTGCTGCTCTCATATCTTTTGCATTACACATTTTGGGGAGCAAAGCAGTTTTTTCTGTATTCACAGAAAGGCACTGAGTGATTGCACATATGACCTATTGTCATGTCCTGCAGGGGACTCGACAGTTGTTGTTAAAGGAAGGTGATGCTTAAATATGATTGAATATGAGCAATTCTGAAACTTTTGTTGTGTTTGCACAATTCCGTTAATAGTAGTAATTGTTAGGAATTATGTTTTTGCCAGAAGCATTCTGATTTAATGAGGTTAAACCACTTTGTGAATATTTCTTGATTGATTTATTATTCATATGACTGTTCCGGCTGCTTTTTTGGCAAGAATGGGTTCCTTCTGTTGGTAAAAAAGGAATCTGCATATTTAAGTGTTAAAGTATCATCTGCCTTACCAACTGCAACTAAAAGACAAAAAACTGAAAATTCAGGTGACGATAAGGTGAATACTGGTTTAGTCTACATAAAATAGATGTAATGTTCATTTTACATAGAGTTTATCCAATGTATTGTTGATAAGTGCATTTTCCTTCCATCATTTTAATCTTTGCTTTTATTGTCACCCTATTTAAATTTGTATTCAGGAACTTTGTGAACAGATGACAAATGTACATACATGAAAACTTGTTGCAGAATACATTTTCACGTTCCATGCCCCAATAACTCAAATTTCTCAGAAAAGAAACTTAAATGGACTTTTTGGGATGACTTGAAGTTCTGACTTCAGAGTTTGTGGGGCTTTTCATTTCTGACAACATTATTCCAGTCGTGCGGCTCACAGGATTTGTAACAGAACATTCGGTAGACTGAAGCTTGAACGTGCAGCGTATGCTGTGCAGGCTGTACCTCCGACTGAGTTTACAGACTTTAGAAGGACGTGATCAGCAGCTTGCAGGTTTTTCTTTTTCTTTTTTTGTTGTTGCAATGATCTTAAGGTGAGACAATAAGCATCCACTGTTCAGCAACAAATTAAGCTTTTTTTTTTTTACAATGGTTTTAAGATGAAAACATTGAATGTTCCCGACTTCAGAAAATGAAAAAAATGACCCACAAATCTGTGCATGTCCACTGATAATTCAATTAATTCAAAGCACTTAACTGAAACTGGCATGCAGTGAGAGTCCTATTACCTGTATAATGAGCCGGCATAAAAGCAGAAAAAAGGCATTCTCCTTTCCCATTCATCATAAACCTGTTTTCTAAGTGCCTGGATTAATAGCAGTGGCTGTCTACCTTCTCTATCGATGTCTCTGGAGATTTAAGCCCCCAAGAAACAGAGTAGTCAACTCTCCTGAGGCTAGCCCTGTCCCAGTGTCTATTTTTACAGTTCAGCCTCTGATTGGCCAATAAGGTGTGTGTGTGTGCGCTCATGTGTACGTGTGTGGAGGCTCACGTTGTGTCATAAGGTGCCTCTGTGCCATCTGTCGTCCTCAGTGGAGCCGTTGTGAAGACCGACCACGCCTCACCAGTCTGTCTCAAAGAATGCATAACACAACCTTGAGCTTTTCTTGCTCTTTTGTACGGAGAGTTTCAGCAGGAACATGAGGAGAACACTTGTATTCAAAACGATTGAATGAAGTCTTTTCAAGAAGAAAAATACCCCACCCTTTGTTGTTATTCCAAACAGAGCTCTGTTTGTGGTATGATAATGTGCACTTAATGCTTTTTCAATCTATTCTGTGAGCGTTTTCATGCATTGTACGTTCATGGAAAGGAAGAGCTGATGCTACATGCAAACAGTAAACATGCAGGGATTTGCTTGGCAGGTGTAGTAACAGGTTGTTTGTGAGTCATTGCTTGTCTAGTCTATGAGTGGATTATGAATTTGCTGTTGTGCTCGAAGTGCTAAATGACTGCATCACAGCATTTGTGTTGCGGACGTGACTGACTGAATCACTTCATGTTGACCAGCCGCAATGTGTCATCGCTGTCCTTTTGCCTGAAACTGAAGCTTTCTCTATCAGCAGCTTGACTTGAGGAGGATTGATCTGTTTTTCTTAGGGTGTTCCTTCCTAATAATATCAGCCTCATATGAGATAAAGTTAAACAAATGAAAAAGAAATGGCGGTGGTTGAGTTGATATTATAGAGCGGCACCGTATCATGCTCAGAAGTGTAATCACTTATGACATTTTTCCGTCTAGCGAAAGAAATGGACTTGATGACTGGACAGGAAATTGAATGGAAGCTTCTATTTAAAAGACTCTAATTTGGATTTTCATACGTATTTATCTCTATTGTTTGCATTTGTGTGATTAGTATTCAACTCGCGATTGCTAGCCATTCACATAATTTATGTTCTCTCTTTGTTTTTGCGTCTTCCTTTGCCATAACTGTGAGTGTCAGCTACATTTAAACACACTCTGATCACACAGCTGCTCGGTTTATCTCTCGCTACTGCAGCTGACAGGAAATGTTACTTTAAACGGCAGCTACAAAGCTATATTCATTGCTATTTTACTGAAACTGCAATTAATCCACGAATAACATTCAGGCAGAACTGTGGGTGGGATTTGTGCAGATCACTCAAACTGTGATTTTTTTTTCCACGCCTGGCTTCAACATTATTATGTTTTAAGAGAACAACAACAGGCGGGATAAATATATATTATAAATATAAATAACATATACATGAATTGTACACCAAATGTAATCACCTCAAAGTTCTTTATATTTATTAAAATACATTTGTTCCCTTTTTGATGCTGTGAAGAAACTAAGAAGCTGAGAGGAATATAAGCTATCACATAGAAGAGAAAATAAGCTGTTACACAGAAACAGATTTTGTTTACACACATCTCCTCTCAGAATGAGTATTGGATTGCAGTGTTGTGTCATATAATCGATCACATTAGGTTATCAGGGTCAGAATTTTTCTTGCAAGAAACACCTTGAAACGCCTTCATTCTAGTTCAGATAAATGTGGCCCACCCCCAGGTGTTATCAGTTCTCATCCATCTTGTCTGCAGGGTCTCTAATTAGTCAGCAAACAGGAAATACTTTGGACGAGTGTGGCACTGTTGCTTGAGAATGCAAATGACCCGCTGTTATGGCTTAGCACAATTAGATGTGACGTGGATTAATAAAGGACATCAGGGATGGCCTTGAATAACACAAACATGCACCTGGAGCACCGAGAATGTCCTTTTCAGAAGGACTCAAAAGCGTTTTACAACCGTGACACAAGTCTAAACATGGAAAAAGAATCAACAGCATGACTGTGGATGCAAATATTACGACTACGCTGGTCAAAAGACTCGTGCAGTACATCATGTTGGCGAGAACATCTGACATATTTTATGAGGTCGAAACGATTTGAACCCATGTCTCTCATGTGAATATAATTCTGACTGTGGTCTCGGTAGAAAGGAACACTTAAATGTTCTCCCTCTGAGCTCCGGTTTCCAACCCCACAGACATTCACATTAGTTATTCAGATATGGCTGACCACGAAGCTGGCCTCACAACTGTAGTCAGACCCTGGGCTATGCACAGTGGTCCCACAGTCCTTCTAATTGTGTTCAGACGGGTCACGTTCAGAGGACGAATATCCCAAAGGGAACTTATGGAGCGTGTGTAACATTAAATAGGATGAAACAAATGAGCTCCTTTTGGGGGGCATAGATGACTCCAGTGTTGTGATCATGGGGCTTTTTTCTGATATCGTTAGCGAAAGGCCAATTTTTCAGCAGGGAAATGCACTGCACGTACACATCAGAAAGATGAATGAACTGAAGGCATTTCAGTGGGAGCTGTCTGGTTAGTGAGATACGGAGAGGTCCTGTGCATATAGATTTAATTCAAGGTGGAAACAGGTGGCTGAAAAAGCACTTTCCTCCGTACGTGACAGTGAACGAGGAAGTAGCCTGTTGTAGGAAACTGCCCAGATATATCGTTTATAGTGGTGGCTACAGCAGAAAGAAAGAATTATTTGAAGAAGTAAAGTCAACCAGGGTTGGAAATGCACGTTTTTACCCACTTGCAACCATTCTGGCTGGTTGATACACAAACCACCACTCTCCACAAAGGGGACAATTAGATCCAAATACCACAATTGTGCACAATATCTGTAATGATGTATTTAACACTACATCCAACATATTCACTAATTAATTCCTCATTTCTTTGTCTTGGAAAAGGATTTAAATCTGTATAATATGGATTCTCTGCAGCGGCCTCCTCCCTATCATTCATTTCCTGCCCTCCATTTGAATTCTGCATGTCATCATAATCCCGTGGTTCAAACCCAGCTATTTAGAGTGGAAGGTGTCAGTACTCAGTTAAGCCTGGTTACTTTACGAACCTGGAAAAAACACTGACTAAGCAATAACAATTTCAGTATCACTTCTACACGTCTCGCAAAAAAGTCCTCCAAGCAATACACAAAGTTAATTAATTAGAAGCAAATACCACAAATGTTAGTAGTATTCGAGTAAAATGACATTTAAGGCAGTTCACTTGTATGTAAAAAGCCTTTTTTTCTTCGCAGTACCGCAGTTTCAGTTCTTGGAAATGACTCGATAAAAAAA
>JAUESE010000020.1:17433022-17449142 GCA_032274725.1 Malacoctenus triangulatus
GCGTTTGGCTTGGAATTTATTTTCTCAACTGGGAAATAACAGCTTAGAAGTGTTTACTCGAACCAGCAAAGGAAGCGCTAATCAGAAACCTGTTTGATACTCCGCCACTGTTTACGCTTTGGTTTGATTGGCTTATGGGTACACAAAGTCTATAGCAGGCCAACAGGGACTTAATGCGAAGACAGGAAAGGACCAGCTGAGGCATCATCGCCTTGGCCGCTGTGGTGGGTGACCCTTGTTTATGTACTGGCACGGACAAATTTTTCTGGCATTTGGATAGTTGGCAGGTGTTAGAGACTCTGTTAGTATGGGAGGCGGGACTTTGGTGTGTGATTGACAGCTGGTGGGTGATGTCCAAATGCTCAGCTGCAGCCAACTGTTTCCATGCCAGCGAGCGAGGAGAAAAAGACGGCCATGGTGAACATTGTCCAATATTTATCTGGTCACAGAAAGAGGTTCGATCTCCCGGTGATCGCTCTCTACGCTCGCCGTACGCTCGTGTAAGCCGTCGTCTTCCTCAGCTCTGTCACCTTGATGGAGACACGCTCGTGCCAGATTTTTTTCTCATTAGCGGCGTAATCCAATTATTGTGTGGTCTGCCCTAATCTCTGAGAGGTTTGCGTCGTCTTCCCCCCCATTCATAGATGACTCCAGAAGTGGCTGCACACGCTGTGTCATCCTACACAACATAATGAGTACTCAAGTGCTGCTCTGCCTCTCTGCCCTGCCCCTGGCTCTGTCTGGCTGTATCCGAAATGGTGCGTTCCCTCCTATTGATCCTCTTCCTGGTGAAGTCGCAGGCAGGCTTATCCGGCTCGTCCCAGCTTGTCTGCTTTCTGAATGGTCGCACAGAGGGAGCTGTGTGCATGTGCCAGGCTTCGGGGTTCTGTGTAGTCACAGGCATCTTGTGGCTGAGTGGTCATTTTGGCTCCCTCCCTCCAGACCTCCTGCCCTCCTGCCCTCCCTGTCCCCTACTTTTTGCCTTTGTTGTTACACTAATAATTAGAAATGCACTGAATCACCAAGTTAGCGCTGCCCTTGTGTATTTCATTCTGTTAATCCTAAATGGCTCCCTCACAAGTAGCTAGCAGGGTGGCTGCTTTGTGGGCTTTTTCATGAGTGTGTCGTGACTTAGACTAACAGGGAAGCCACCAGAGAGCCACTGTAATGATTTAATCTGGAAAAATGAGCATTTTCCCTTTTTTTTGTTGTTTTGTTTTGTTTGGTGACAGACTGTGGTGATTCATTGAGTGTGACGAGAAGCTACCATTTTAGTCAGTCTCTCTTTTTTTTTCGTGTAAATATTTTCCAGCCAAAATATTGGAGAAAAAAAAAGTCTCAGCGCAGTCCCCAGAACTTAGCCTCCAAGAATGTTTCCATGTCACTGATTATGCATGTCTACGTTAGACATAGTGACAGACTGCTCTATCTCAGTGTCTGCACAGGTTGTGCAGCTACGCTGGAGCGATAAAATGAAGATCATACTCGGATTCTGAACATAAATATTATTTGACAGCATCAAATAAATTTGTTGATTTAATATATATATATATATATATATATATATATATTTGTATGCATGCACACACACACATTTCATTTCATCTTCTTTCATGCTACATTCTGTTATTGTTTTCATGTTGATACGTGGCAGTTTTCAATTTTGTTGTTTTTTCGACAATGACAATTAAGACTTTTCTATTCTATTCGGTTTCTATTCACCTTTATTTCAAGTGTCCATAGCAGCACAATGTCTGCATTTTCTCCTGGCCTTGTGTTCAACCTTCTAAACACTGACTCATTACAGGAGTACACAGCAAAGCATGATGGGTCACAGACGCTCAGCTCTCCGCCTCCCTGGGCTTTTGTTGTGTGCCGCACAGCTGAGGCAGATGCTGAGGGCCACTCACACTAAATTGCCTGAATGAGGGCAAATTCTGTTGGCCACTGAAGTGGAGTGCACCGCAGCTCATTGAGTCACAGCTTATCTTCAGCGCAGAGAGTAACAGGAGTGCAGTTCAGAGAGGCATAGACCCATCACAGAACGTTTCAGTGCATATTTTCAGCTTCAGTTTGAGTCATAATGTTACCTAAAGATCTCAGAGCACCATGGCTGTGTTTACCTTCTCATTCTGTTCACATTTTACTCTTTCCCATTTTCAGTTGTCTGCAAAACGCACTTGAGAGTGCCGTGTTTGGGAGCAAGGTACATTCATGTGCAGTGGGATAAACCGAAAATATATATCTACCCGAGTGGAAATCGTCTCATGAATACAATTGATGCATATCAAAAAAACTAAGCCAGTGCTCAGGCAGTGACACACTGTACAATATTCATATTTGAATGTTTCAAAATCAGGTTTCACACAGATGCAGACATTTCAAACAACAATATATTTGACCAGACATCCTAAATACATTATTGAATATTTGATCCAAAATAAGATTTTTTCTTGTTTTGCTTCGGCATAAACGACTCTCCATCCTTTATAAAGCTGATGTGACTTATATTGCAATACATTAGTCTCACAGCCAAACACCTTTCAAACAGCCACTCTTTAGCAACAAATACAAGTCTAAATCATCCTCACAGTGGCAGCACAGCTTCTGCTGCCTCGGCCTTCTATTTTAATGTGCGCTGCCCCATTATATAACTCATAAATATGACCATTACGTCAGTTTTCCAAGTGATATTTTACGCCTTCCTTTTTTTCCCAAACGCATACATTCTGCTGCTGTTGAATAAATCCTGATATTGGCTGACAGTTATAGTTACATTGATTGAGCATTTTAATTTTCAGATGTAATTAGTCAGGTTTAACTCAAGGCTCTAAGCAAGTATGAATCACACCGTGAGCCTCCTTGAGAGCTATAGATGCGACAGAAAGATCAGGAAATAAGATTGTAGTTTTACAAGGGCAAATTGGACGCGATGCTTTGAAATAGATATAATTAAGAAGCAGTCACTTTCTTTGTACCAGTGGATCCTCTTGGGTTGCTGCAGAGGCTTTTTTCCTTTAAAGTAACCGCACAGAGACTTACTGTAAGCTGCCGGCCATCTGCTATGCAGTCTTATAGTTAAAAAGTAATGCACAAACAAAATGCCCCAAGTGTCCAAAACCTGGCAGATATTGATGCCTCAGCTTGAAGCTATAATAAGGGAAGCACCAGCTGAGCCCCCAATGAATACTTAAGACATGCTCTTTAAACATCATGTGATCCCTGAATACTACTGGACATACGGTTGAATTTATTGGCTCAATGCAGTATGTGGTTAACTGGTGCATATATAGGGGGCATTCTACCCCCATTTGCTCAGCCACTGGAGGAAGTCATGGCGGTCGGTCAAAATCGTGTGTTGTTTTGACAGCATCTTCAGTGTAAACAGTCACTCTTCAGAGGTTGTACTGCTGCACCAATCAGACAGCCATACGAGAGGAAGCGAGAGGGGGAGAGGGAGACGAGGGAGAGAGAGGAGAGAGACAGGAGGGGGAGAGAGCGAGTGGTGATGTCAAAATAAGAGGAGGAGAGGGGAGCTGGGAAACACGTTTCCATAGCAACTGGTAGAAATGAGTATAACTGTGGTTGAGAGGCATGAGCAGCAAGCAAATACTTACTTCTTCCTTAAAACTAGTAAGACCTGAATACAAGCACTTAGGCTGGACACTGCCACTTTAAGACCAAGACCTCAATGCTTGGTTTGTTCTGAATTACAGGCCTTCTAATTAATTTCTTGTAGATTTTCTCATGAGTACTCATGATATGTGAGGGTCTCCTGCCCATAAACACTGCAATTATGAATCTGTGTCTGGTGCCATATATACCATATTTGTTTTTAAAAGAATAATCTACATAGCGACATTTCACATTTTATTATAATTACCTAATGGCATGTTGTAACTATTATACAGTGCAAGGATTTGACAAATGAGTGTTGAGTTTTAGATTTGCAAAACAACTCGACAGCATAAACTGATGAATTATTGTCAACTTTACTTAGCCTTGAGGCATGGGCCAAATTATCAATAAATTGTGATGTATTGTGCGTCGATCCCCTGTTGTACATGAGAAAACATGCCAGTGTGCATGATTATTGAGGCAAATATACTTCATACTTGTAGTTATTTGATTTCTGGCATCATTTAATTTCCATTTGTGCAGACACTACCGATTGAAGGGAAATACATAATCAGGCAACGGCTTTACATGTATGTTCATTTTTCTGTTTGTTTAAAGAACACTGCATGTCAGTGGTCTAAACAGCACAATGGAAATTACAATTTCAGTTTTATTCCTCCTATGTGGGAATGTTTTTTCATCATATTTCATATTCCAGAGACCTCTGTGTTGGCTGTTAAAAGAGGTCAAAACATATAAGGATAAATTTAAAAAAAATGTTTCTTTTAATATCCTTTGAGTTAGTATGTAATAACCAAGCTTATTGTTATTTTTCTCTTCCTTGAAGGACAGATCTGGTCTTTTGTTTATTTTAGATCACAGATAGTAAGCTGTGGAATATAACTGTGACCGTCAATTTGGCAGGCTTAACTTTAAGAGGTTGTGAATGCGTGCGTGCGTGTGTGTGTGTGCGTGCGTGCATGCGTGTGCGAGTGTGTGTGTGTGTTTACGCTGGCAGAATAGATAATGAGCTTAATCCCACATGGCAAGTGAGGCGAGTCACGGCTTGGGTCGAAGCTTACTACAACATCCAAGAGCCCAGGCTGCAGCACCCGAGGTGTACTCAGATAACCACAGAGGCTAAAGGAAAAAGGCCAGGCTGTGCATAAATTCTCATCTATACGGTGCCCTTGCCCTTCATATCTTATCGAATACGTACCAAATAACTGGGTATTCCTGTGGGGATTTTACTTTAAAGATATAACCAAAGCCAGTTCAGGCAACATTAGCCTGTTTAAGGTCCTCCCACTGCAACTGCTGCTTGTGATAGCTCAAGGGCATCAATATACATAATCTTCATTCATGAAATAACCTCTCTCCACCATCATGGTTAGATTGACACACCCACACACGTGCCAGCACATGTGCTTGTACTGGTATTAAGTGATACAATGCCTCATGGCTGTGCAGAAGAAAGCATGAACATAAGCTCAAAATAGACACAGTGAGACCACAGGATAGTGTAATGTGGAAACACTGCATCAAAAGCAAAGGATGATTCGCATTTTGCTGTGATCTACACTGTAATACGGCAGGAAAGAATGTGAAAATCCTCCATCGTTGACAATAGATTTTTCTCGTCACTATAAATTTAATGAGATTAATCTACAACTATAAACACTACAGTTTTGCTGATGCCCCACAACTGCATGAATTATTGACACTGCGAGCTGTCTCCTATAGTCATACTCCCTGCATCCAAATATGACATTGCCCATAGCCACCGTAAATGTTACATCACAAATGAACTGCTAATGTCAGAGCTCTGTTGCTTTCAAATTGGCCTTGTGCTTTCTGTTTGGATACAAAAAAAAAGACTGAAAACTTGATTTGTTGCAGCTAAATTCTTGGTATTCTTTGTGGTATTTTGCTGTACTTTTGGCGAACCGTCCTTCTCTTCTCATATGTCATCCGTCCAGCTTGTTTTGAGGAAATGACTTTAATTTGCAGCTGTGATTTTGGGTCAGACCTACATTTTTAATTCATTTGTTGGCAGCTGATTTCCAGTTTCCAAACATTTTCTGCCTCCATAAATGGCAGTGTGTCAAAGCAGTGATTAGCAAATTTAATTATCTGATTGTAGGTTTTTGTCCTTTATGCCTTTGTTTATTGACTCATTCCTCTTCTTTCAAACTTTTAATCATTGTGGTGAAATGCTAACTAAAGCTAAACGTCATTTCTGAATGTTTGTGTTCAGTCCCCGGGCACCTTTGCATTATATCGCCATGTTTCAGGTTTAATTGATTGAATTACAAAGGGTCAGTAAAGGCTGATGTGATGGGGCCCTCACCACAGGGAATATTTTTATCTTCAGTTCCTTTTAAAGCACTGGAATCGTTAACTGCAGGGAGATTAAATGTTTTTCCAGAACTAGGTCACCCTTATCTGCTTGAATTGTTTATTCCTCTGTAGGTTTCTTAGTCAGTCTGCTGTTGGGGGACCTTAAGAACTGGGAAACTAAGCACAGGTTTGGCCATGTTTTGTGTACCTTACTCTTGGTTCAGAAGCCTAAGGTTATGTTTGCCAATTAGTGGTACATAATTCCTCCTAGTACCCCTCAGGGCATCAGTCTTTTATCTTTATTTTTTGTGATTTTATGAAAAAAAAGGCCATTCTTGGAATACTGTTAAAAACGCAACGTTAACTGAAGGTATTTCATGTCTTCTAACTCATACAGCTCAGTGTAGTTGATTAGTTTTGGAGATGATGAATACGGGCTACATCTGAGGGGAAGCGGTGGAATTTTGGTGGGCTTATTGTCCAGGGATTTAAGTTAGAAGAGTGAATCCACGTCTTGTCCACTTCCTCATCACCGCCTCTCTGGGCCCTTGAGCAAGGCCTTAAAACCTCTAACTGCTCCCTGAGCACTGCACTGCGGCAGCCTACTGCTCCTAGTATGTGTGTTTAAGGTCAACTATGCATAAAAAGGACCAAACGCAGGAAAGAAACTACACCAACAGAAACAATCAAATAACTTAAAATGGACCTTTGCATATTATTTTTATTCCTTCAGTGAATCTTTTTTTAGTAAACCGGAACAAATAAAACATTTTCTTTAAAGAGAGAATTTGGGAATTAGCCAAATTGAAACCCTGATGTGTTCTGACTGAAGTATTTATAGTAACAGAAGACACACTGGTAGATGATAATGCTTTCTCAGCAAGCCTCAGCAGAGTTACTGACACACCCTTAAGTATTGATTGTCAAATGGAAAGCAATTACTCATCAGATTCCAAGACTCCAGGCCCTTTGCTACCCTTGAAGGAAGATTGTCTGAAACCCAAGTGCCTCAGAACAGAACAGAACTTTAGCAATCCTGCCGTGGTAAAACTAGCTACAGCAACTTACAATGTACGTGTAAAGTGAAACACAGACAGATAGATGTACTAGCCAGAATGTACCCACACAGTACAGAGTACAAGGAGTCATCCTACATGTGTAATACATTAATACATCTGTGCAGAAAGTAGGATCTATGGTTCAAAAGGGTTTTGCTTTCTCTGTTAAATAATGAAAGACTTGTTCGATTGTGATGGCAAATAAACAAATCAGAGTGCTTGTTGTGTTAACTTAAAGAGACAGATTTCCAGCTCTTTTGTTTATTGCTATTATGGCACCAGATTTACTGAGGGTGCCAAAGTAAGATGTAACAGATCTTTATCTGATATGGATCTTTGTCTCTCAACTGACTGGGTGACAGTTCATCAGTTTGATATGAAAAATTCTCACAATCATTGGCTGTTGAACTCACTTTGACAACTGCTCTTTAGTTACAGACAACATGAACTGTACTAAGTGAGGCCAGCTGCTCTGCTTTACAGATGCACACAGACATCCTGGTGCTGTCTGATGCTGCAGGTCTTAGATAAACTGAGAGGAAAAGCTCCCACAAACAGCTGCAAGCAACAAACACACGGGTGCTTAAGTCAATACTACATACACAGTGCAAAATGTTTAAACATATTTTCAAATCTTGATATGCAAACTCCGTGAAACCTTTTGCAATAATTACCTGTGAAGATTTTTGTCACAGCAGAAGTAAGGACTTTGGGACAGTATTTTTGTGACTACCAACGTTGTGCCTTGACAAGAAAGAACATGCTATGAGCTTGGTTGAAAGAAACATTTTAAATCAGGTAAAATTATCTGAAAACGAAGGCTTGAAGTTTTGACTACAAGCCTAAGCTTCTCTTTTTTGCACACAAGCCAGCCAGCATTTGGATTAGGATCAAAAGTAGTACTTCATATATAATTTCCTGCCTTTTATTTTCTTATCTTCACATGCGACTAAATGCTGAATAGATCCTCCAAGCAGGCTCAGTCCTACATGAGTTTGAAACAGAATGAACACTTGGGATTCACATGCAGATTAAGTTTCAACACCACGCATTTGCTTTTTGTAATTTGACCACCCCTGCTTTGAAAGCGTTTTTTGCCCTTTAACAAGAGTTGAACTACAGTAGCTTGTTAGCCTCTTTAATATATGAAAAGTGAGCTGTTGGTTGGAGAGCAATTACCCTGTCTTCATAACTCTCAGCAAAGAGGTGCCGGGGCTCTGCCTTCAGACTGAAAGAACCAATTAGAGCTTGGCCCAAAGAATAATTTAATTTGGGAAACACTAGGACTGTGCAGGTATGGCGCTGTTGTATTCAAACACTGTACACAGAAAAAAAAACACTGAGTCTGTGTTTGGAAACCAGATCCGGCATCATGTGATGAAAATTCCCAGTGGGACCTTCATCGCTCTGAGTGTCAGCTCGCTCGGAGGATATGAGAATGGTTTTGCATTGTTGGTTTTAATGGGAAACGCAGCTTTGTGAAGTATGCTGACAGGTTTTAGAATCTGCTGTGCTGCCTTATGACTTTGTGACATTAATTCAATGCTTACATTTGATGTAGTTAGATGAAGGAGTCGAATTTTTTTGAACACTTGAAAGTGTAACTTCAGAACTTTTCTTGACTGTTTGCATTTTCACAGCTATCAATTTGCAGCACCTGTCCTTTATTGTTCAGCTATTTCTTGGCAAACATAATATAGGCTATTTCACCACGCACAGCAGCAAGTAAGTCGCGGGTGTAGTTTGTGGCTCATTTGAATTGTGCTGTTCTGCTGAGAGGTGTTTGTAATACAGGTCTACCTTCATTATAAATGTGGTGGGAGAAAGAGTTATACACGGCTGCTACTTGGCATTATTCTCTCTGCTAAATGGCATCTAATATTAAACATAATAAGTATCTTGCTTTTGCACTTAATTTGCCCCTGGAAGACAGCGCTGTGGTAAGCATTTAGCCTGTTATAAATGATTCTGCAGCTTCTGCATTTCTCTGACAGAATTCAGTACAACCTGAGCTAGTTATCTCGCATCATCCTAAACTGCACCGTTTACATCTCTTTCCAGCCGAAACGTCAAAGGAAATAATTGTCTGAGCAGGTTTTTCTTTCCCCCACACAGAGACGACCTACAGTATTTCAGTCAGTTTCATTAACTGTAGTAGAGGCTAGTGGTGGTAGTATTACTGTGACATTCCCTGCTTTGTAGTGTAAAACCCATCAGCTTGTCCCTTTCCCTAATTGCCACTTCACCTCCCTGCCTCAGACTCGGGCTCTTTTCATGGTTTTATCTCTGGGCCTTATTCCACTCAACCTTAACTGAACCATCTCACTTTATTGGTCTTGTTATAAAGGCTTTATCACTTTGGTGCTGAACTCCTTTTTGTTTTTCTGCCACTGAAACCTCACACTTCCCATTGAAGCCATTTTCTCGCGTGTGGGATGGTTTTGTAGCTTAAGCTCTGCCAATGTTGGAAACTACTCCAGATGTAAAACCTTTTTTGGATACCCAGTGTGATAATGGGCCGTTCAAATAAACTTCTCTTGACTTGTATAATTATAATCAGTATGTGTCCTCTGCAGATGAGTTGCCTGTTTGTTCGACTAAATGAATACCAACCATTCTTTTTTTCCCACAGTCCAATTAAAGAACTAAATCCATAAACCTTCTCCATAAAATTTGCATGACATTGCTCTCATTAGTGACTCATAGAAAACAGTGAGCGCTGATGTCAGAGTGTGATGCTCCGTCACTTGGAGCATCACACGCTGATGAGAATCAAAACAGTTGGACTCCTTTAAAAACAAAAAACTTTCAAACAGCTGGGAGAAGTGGAGATTTGCGATGCTTTGTGGTGCATTGACTTCAAATTGAAGATCATCTGACAGCAGAATGTGCAAACAGCAGTGTTTTTCACAGCCCACCTCCATGCATGCTGACAGAAGCTGCAGTGAAGACTTGGTTCCACTCAGGTGTGCCCATGTTGGTGTCAGTAATCACATCCTGAATGTTGATCATTGCAGAGCTTCAGTCACAACTAGACCATCCGAAACCAGTAATTTGTAATTTTTTATTATTGTTAGGTCCATTTTCTCAAATATTTGATGCCCCTAAGTTATGAATATTAGCTGTTGTTTCTCTTCCAACAAATTTTTTTTATACTGACAATTTTGATTTTTCACCTTTGGTATTTTGGTCTCCAGTAGATTGTACTGACCATTTATTTCATAATTTTTTAACATGCTGTGTCCGATACAATATGTCTCGTATTGCTGAGCATTTGTATGATGTCTTAAAGTTGAGTAATTTTGAAGGCTTATTCATGTTGTAATAAAAACAAAACAAAAAACACATCTATCAAAACTTCTCCATAAAATCTGATCTCGTGAAAAATAATACTGAAAAGTAATTTCGCTGTTTTGTTGTCCTGGAATTGAAGATATGAAGAACTTGGCATTAGTAGAGGATTTAGTGTGCTTTAACCTTTGGCTGTGCTGCCATTCACAGGCGACATAGTATTTTAGTTTTTCATATCTGAGGCAATGTCAGTTTTTGGAAAAGCCTTGAAAGTGACGGACTGAGACAAATCAATATCCACCTCTTCAGTCCACGAGTTGACACTGCCGAAATCATTCTGCCTTCTGGCTTCAGACGTTTTGATTAGGCTTCATTGCCCTCCTTCCCTGTGTCACTCAGTGACCCCGTGTGTTCCTGCTCGTCCTGACCTCCACTGCAGTACGGACGTTCACACAGTCCTGCTTGGTGCTTGAATAATGTAGAAGTGGAATTTAGGCCCATTTAGTCACACTCCTCACCCAACCCTGACTGCCCCCTTGGGAGCTTCTGCAGGAAACAAGTGACGCTTTGTTCTAATTAAGCACAGAAGTGTTTGAGGCCATACTTTTGTCCGTGTCAAATAATAGAAATGTGTCTTATTCATCCAGTCTCTGATTAAGTGCAGGATTTCACCCAGAGACACGGTGCATGTGTCTTGCCAGACAGACAGCATGGTTTCCAAGAAATTTTTTAAAGCGTTTTAAAAATAATTTCTCTCAAGGTACATTTGGGAGCACGGTGCTGATTCTTACCAGCTGATGAATTTTTAGTGAGTAATTACACTGCGTGCTTGATGTTATTCCTTTTGAAAGGGAAGGAAGACTGCAGGCAGCAGAGGAAGAGGAAATGACCAGTTCTGAGGAAATAGGGCTTCTTGGGCCAACACTTGCATCGTCATTCCCATGATGGCATGTGCTTTGCTCTTGATAGATATTAGATTCTTACTGCCTCCCTCTTTGCAGTGGAAAAAATAGAAGAGATGTATGTTGATACTTGTGGGGTCACCTACAGAGACAGATAATTGAATATTTCAGTTTATCCATTTGCAAGACTGCTTTAACAAACTGTGGGAGTTGATCCCAACTGACATTTAGCTAAAAAGCAGAGGACACCTTTGATTCGTCAGTCCGTCACAGTGCTAACATATTTTCACACTTACAATTACCTCTGTCTGTTTTGTGAGAAGAAGCTTGCTACTGACTCAGAGTCCTCCTGCTGTGATACCAGTGAATACTGGAACGTCTAAGCTTACCCATCTAATACTGATTAAAATATTCAGGCTTTCTGGATTCATTTAGACTTTAATCACTGGAGAATAGTGTAATTGGTGTATCTGTTTCTGTTATGAGAAATGACCAAATGCAACTTTATTAGTTGCTATCATCCATCCACTGCTTGATTTGGAGGTAATTATGGCCCGATTGGCTTAGTTCACTCAACTCAGGGTCCTAGATAAGGTGAACATTAACAGTTCTGAACTAATTGATATAAATCAACCGATTACTGTCGCCCCCATGCCAGCATCAGCCTCACAGTTTTTAACAGATTCATAAAAAAGCAGGACCGCTTTCCACCCTGTGAAACACAAGGTTGGATTATTTAAATTCAAATAAAATTTAAATCAGAAGTCAACAGTAGAGCCTCGTGGTTCAGCTTGCAGCCCGCAGAGCATGTTCGGGCGTGCCTTTCCTCTTTAATACAAACAAAAGTTGCCTCACCTCATCCTGCAGTGTCCTAAATAATTAAACAGAAATTCTACTTGGGACTATAAAGCTACTGCTTGTACAACTGCAGGTGGATTCTCCATTATGGAGAACAAAGGGAGCACGATGAAACTACTACTGTAAACCCAATACACCCTATGGTAATTAGCAATTCAGAGCTTATCAAATACAAATCATAAAAAAACACAAAGATATGTAAATTATGCTGGTTACTTCTGTGTTTGCCTGCAGATGGTACTCCTGGGTATCCTAACATCTGCTGTCAAAAAAGCCTTTTCTCTTTGATTTTTTAGTGTTATGTATTAATGTTCAAACTGTGTCATGTATTTCTGTGTTCTCAATCAAGACTTCACTCGATATTCATTTTTCACTTTATGTCTTCATTTTTGTTACAGTTTCCCTGGAAGTGCAGATCATACCAACTCATGGGGAGATTAGTCTTGGAGAGTCCAAATTCTTCATGTGTGAAGGTAACTATTATTATTATCTCTCTCAAACTTTTTATCATTGAAATCTTTCCCCAAATTGATCATATTTTTTTGTTTACACATTTTGTAAGAATGCCGCATGCAGGTACCGTAATTAAAAACATGCAAAAGTTAGTCTTTAAATGTACTACACATTCTTGCCATGTTTCCTTTTCCAGCTAATGGTTTAGTGTTGTGGTGTTCAACAACACAACAAACAATTTTAACATCTTTCTCTTATTTATTTGGTTATTTATTTATTCACCTGTACATAAATAAGACTGTGTACAAAATATTGCAGTAATTATGGGTACTTTGCAATGTCAGCTCCACATTTGTTTGTGCAGACTGTAACTTTGAAAATGTGCTACTCAACAAGATATATTTAATGTGCAATTTTTCCATGTTTAAGTATGATGTGAGTGATGTCAAACAATGCTTCAATTAGTTTATACATCCTCTTTTTTTTCTCTTTTTTATGACATGAAATGTTGCATAGAACTGTAAAAAAATGTATGGAGTTTATCATTTGCTTCTATTTTCTTATTTGATTTCTCTGACATCTTGTTTGCTTTCACAGTTAAAATACATAAATCACCACCTACAATTTTCAGTCTGTGGGCTTGACTTCACTGCTGCAAAATGTCTTTAATATACCTGTTTTCTTATCACTTATCTGTGCTCTTAGTTGTAGGCGTCGCCAAGCACATAGACTGGTTTGGACCAAGTGGGGACAGAATAGAGCCGAACAGACCCGACATCACAGTAACCCGTAATGATGAGTCATCCTCCACCCTCACACTGTACAAAGCCGGGACTGAAAACGCAGGGACATACAAGTGTGTCGCAACCAACGGAGACCAGCAAGCAGAGTCGACCGTCAAAGTGAAAATATTCCGTAAGTGTTTCAGCTCACGTCATACAGTACCGTCTGTAAATTATACAGCGATATGAGCATCCGAGGAAAAAGAACCCTGCATATTGAACTCATAGTATTTTATTGACTGCTCAAGGGCAACACATTACTCTTTTTCTTTTCAAGTGAGGATGGATTTTTCATCAGTTCAATAAACGGTCGGAAGACCATTAGAGGGCTGCTTAATGATCCTGTCTGTTGTGCAGTCCTTGTGAGTAATGGCTTTTATTTTCCATGAATGCCAGGCATCAGCAATTGTCCATCAGAGATGAAATCCTGCTCCCAACAAAACTTTTCTGTTGGTATTCCACTGCTGATTTTGGGGTTGTTATTAGACATGGTCGCCCAAGTAGACATCAAACATTAAAATCAATACAAGGTTTTTTACTCCACTAAACAAAATAAGTTTTCAGCCTTACTTTTCTGTTTTGGGGCAATTTCTTTTGGTTTAGTAAGTGGTTGAAAAAGTTTTATTTTTAATGTGTTTGACAAGTTAACTTCTCCTATCGTGCCATTTAGCCAGAACTACCTTTGTTCTACCAAGTTAATGCATGTCTACCTGTACCAAAACAGCAGAGGTGAAGTAGCTGCAGTTTGCATATGCAGAGCAATGTCACCTCCTGTGCAGGCAATCAGTGATACACGTATTGCAATATCATTACGCGGGCCACCTGCAGGTAATGAGTCCTACATTAAAACTTTTGCTGCTCATTTCAAGAAATGAGCTTTACATAATGTTAAGCCTTGATGAGATTCTTTCAAAGGCCAGAAATTGAATGTGATTCTTTAAGTTGGTCTCTGGGTCAAGTCTGCAAGGTAACAATGCTGCTCTTTATGCTGCAAAAGGCTCCCAGGGAAAATCATGAGCCAGTTAGTTATAGAAGTGGCTGTAGATCACAAGGTTAAACGTTCAGAGGAACAAGTTTCAAGCCTTGTTAAACCTTTGCTCGTGAAGTGGTTGAAAATTTGACATCATTAATTAAAAGTTAAAATGTTATTGGTAAAACTGGTAAACTAGTTTTCTTTTTTGCTGGAAACTTATTAAGTACTAGAAAAAAATTTACATCAAATTTAAATAATTTTTGGGGAACTCAGAAATACTTTGAAACTAATTAATTGAAAAATGGGGAAAAAAAACGTTTTTCCTCTGAACAGCGAAGCAGAGTAATTACAATAATAATGTGGCTGAATGATATTTGTTTCACTTGTTTCATTGCAGAAAAAATCACCTTTACAAATGCTCCGTCACCCCAGGAGTTTACTGAAGGAGACCATGCGAACATTGTTTGTGATGTTGTCAGTTCACCTCCGCCCACGGTCATATGGAAATATAAAGGTGCAAGAATACAGATGGAAAAAGACGGTAAGATCTCTCAGAATATTGATCACGTTTGCAATATACATATGCCGATATATGCTGCAGTCATATTTTTGTTGTTCACATCGAAAACAAGTTAAAGATTTATTTGAATGTATTTAATCTCGTGAAAACAGATGAGAGTCTGTTTCGTTTTACTGTCTGGTACAATGTGACGGCGCTGTAAAATAGTGTTCATCTGGGATGATTTTGAGTTATTGAGATTTTTGACAAAATGCAAAGAATTTTAGGACTTTAAAAGAAGATTGTCAAAACATTTTTTCATCCTTATTAAGGTCACTTAATAAATAATGTGGAGATTTTAATTTGCAGTCTTAGATTGTAATTTTCTGCTTAGAAAGTCTTAATGGTGCTTTAAATGCTGTTAGAACTTTGTCAGAGTAACTTGTGAGATTTTGAAAGATAAATCACTGGGATACCCGAGCTGAATAGCAACAGAGAGCTTTGTTACTTGACCAGACCAGTGCAGCTCCAAGTGACAATACAACCAATGCAATAAAGAGAACATTCCTGGAGATAAAAGTAAGCCACCCTAAAATTGGATTTAAAATAAGACACGATGCCAAAGAGGAGTAAAGATTGTCGAGAACACTGCTGCTGGTGTGCTGGAACGTCATCCAGTTTAGTCATCACATATCTTACTGTACAAAACCCAACAAACCCTTGAATGAGCGTGCAAATTAAAAAAAATCCACACGGCCCGATAAATCAATTAACTGTACAGGAGGGAGGCGTATCACTTCACGGTTTTGTAAATGAGCACCTCAAACCTCCTCCAAATCTGTTCTGTGTCATTGTCAATCGTAGTGACTATTTGATTTCATTGTTAAATTATTCCAACTGGTGTCAAAAATAGAAATTTAAAATAAATGTAAAGTTATGATAAGATGCATGCGAGCTTTTGTTGAATGTAGAATTACATAGTTGAACGCGTGCCGCTTTCATGAAAGAGGATTGTAATATAGAGTCTGACATTTGTAGGCTGGCTGTGCCATTTTAACTTCTATTGCCAATAAGATGCAGATAATTAAGTAGGTTTATTTCTTTAAACTTATTTATTAAATGTATCTCTGGTCATTTTTTCCCCACTGTGTAGAAAAATCAACAGTACAGTGGAGGACTTACCCTAAAAAATGTTGCTTTGTGAAAATGAAATGTAATGCTGCAGTTGTGAGGCGTAAACAGGAGAGTGAAAGCCGAGGAAACCTCAAAAGACAGAGTGATACTGATTCATAATAACCGTAGAGAAGATAAACTTTGTGGTCATAATGAAAGCGCACACAAGCGAC
>JAUESE010000020.1:17449242-17471800 GCA_032274725.1 Malacoctenus triangulatus
AGACAGAGTGATACTGATTCATAATAACCGTAGAGAAGATAAACTTTGTGGTCATAATGAAAGCGCACACAAGCGACCTAGTAATGCATATGCAGATTCACAAGTGTCAGAGACTTGAAATTGCTCAGGCCCTCTTTTTGTTGCTATTCTTCTTCGGGGTTTAGCCCGAGCTTTTCAGAGGAAAAATTAATTTGGTCCTGAATTTGAAAATACAACTGACTCCCTGTTATTCACCCCTGACACCGGGCAATATAATAATGTGTACGGAAGCGTTGGTATTGCTCACAGGAAAAATAATAACAGGCGCTCATGTGTGGGTTGTAATAGTATTTTGGATTATTACATGATTAAATTTATTCGGTTCACATTTCATCTCGAACTGAAGGAGTCCATGTGGGCTTCAGCCATATTTCTTTTTTTGTGGAGCTGGTGGAAAGACGGATCGGATGTACCGATACGAATTTGACAAAGAGAAAATAATGTGTGATATGAGATCCAAAAAAGAAGGCTTTTCTCCTAAAATTATCTGTCAGGCTGAGAAATTATAGCGCATACCTCTCACCAATGGATTGAAGAGGTTTTTTTCATACATTCGTCATAGTAACAATTCATACGTGTCAAATACTAAGACATCACTGTCAAAATGTTTGTAAAATCAAAGTGAATCATTCGATGGTCAATTAATTCAGACAAGAGTTTACTTTATTTATTGCGCTTGTTAGCTCCACAACAGCTGTTTATCAATAAATACTGAGTCACCGCTGCTGTAAAGTTGCCAAGTATTCTCAGTGATTTATCCTCTGCTTCCTTTTAGTCCGGTTTAAGGTACTGAGAAACAATCACCTTCAAATCCGCGGAATAAAGAAGACAGATGAGGGCCTGTATACCTGCGAGGGCCGCCTCATGGCTCGCGGCGAGATTGATCTGCGTGTCATCAAGGTCGTAGTGAATGGTTAGTAGCCCTCCCTTCACACACATGACTTCCTCTCCCTTTTTGTGCCTGTGTGCAGGTTTTTTTTTCTTTTTTTTTGGTGCGGCAGGTGTCCCACGACGCTTAAATAAGCTGCAGATCCTTAGAGGGGACCAGGCTCAGCGTCAACGTGAAAACAGTTGCCCAGAGCAACCGTGTATCAAAGATGTTCCATGCTAATGAAGTCTGTTTCCTGCAACTTCTGAGCCCGGCAAATGAATGTGCCTAAAATAAGCACTCTGAATTTGTCACAGCTTCTGTTCCTGTTTTTCATCTTGCTATCTATCTTGTATCTGTATGACTATCTGCCCATATGTGCGTACGTCTTCCGTGTTCTGTTCCATTATTTATACACCTCTCTGTGTCACAGTGCTCCCCACCATCAGGATATGGCAGTCAGAGGTAAATGCCACAGCAGATGTTGGGCAGCCTGCCATTTTGACTTGTGCAGTTGATGGCTATCCTGAACCCATGGTGACCTGGACAAGGTAAAACTGCAGAGACAAACGCTTTCAGCTTCTATAGTGACACTTGTCACACGCCGTTGTGCTTCCCTGAGATGAAACAGACCATACAGGTGGAATGAAGGAAACACCCATCATAAGCATAACCTTCAAAACAAATGCTCAAGTGATCATCACTTCATGTGAGAATTAGAAGAGGTTAATGTGTTAAACAGATGAATCTCTACCACATGTATTGTCTTTGCATGCAAGTGTCTCAACATTTGCAGTGCTGATGAGAATATAATTAGCTTTGCATACACAGTTTGCCTCATGCCAAGTTTTACATTTTGGTTTTATTCCAGACCTCCTGTTTTTTCCATTTTTCCAATTAAAGATACGATTGGCTAATTCTTCAACAATAATTGCAATTATGTCGAATGTTGCTTGCTAGAGTTTTTATTTTATTTGCAAGACATTATCACATCTATTCAATTTAATGGAGAATCATTAAGTTCCCAAAAAATAATTTGTTTGATAAAATTGATTTTTTTTTTCTCTTTGATCTGATTACCTCTTGTTGTGACTTGAATCCCCCACTCATGCCCCCCATCAAAAACTCACTCAGACCTTCGTTATACTGCCATCACGCATCACACCTTTCAAACTTATGGAACCGTTTACCTAAAACATCCAAAACAACAGAATGATGACTAGCACACAGACGAATATTCTGAGCCACACAATCCTGTTGCTGAGCTTCACTTGACAATGAGGGTTGTTGTGAACTGCACAAATGGCTGTTGACACGTTACGTCAGTAGAGGTGAAGGCTGGCAGCAGCAGACTAATGAGGAAGGACTAATCAAAGATAATGAGCTGCATGTGTTGTACATGTGCAAACAATAAGCAAACATAAGCAGTGACTGTCTTGAAAATGCCCATAAACCAACATCACAAACATTCTGCAGCCAGACTAAATTAAGGACAACAGGTGCATCTGGATGAATGACAATATTCGTAAAATTTGATTTATTTCAGTGATTTAATTCAAAAAGGGAAACTTCAGGCATCGCATAGATTCATCCCACACTGTGGGATTTAATTTTGGCATTTATTTTGTTAAATCTGGATGATTATTGCTCATCGTAAATAAAAACCCAAAATTGATTATTTCACACATTTAAAATATTACATAAGACCAAATAGCAATGAAAAAGCTGATCTAATTAAAGTTATATCAGTGCACAGTTCACAGCATGCACTCAATGCTTGTTCGGTGCTCTTTCTGTATGATTTACTGCATCAGTGCCACGTGTTATAGAAGCAACCAGTCCTTAGCTGTCTTCAGTCCACATGTAGCTTGAACATTGAGATCCACATTTGTGTCTCTGAATCACTTGACACCAATTAATATGACAATGTCGCAAAAGATTCCACTGGTTTCCTATGTCATTCTTTACCATGATGCACATCCAAAGTGCTCATTTGGGCTTTAACAGTCCAGTTGAGTTTGCAAGTGACAACAATGAAGAAAATAAGTGGCTGTTAGGAAGGGAGTCAAGAGCCAATCAGAGAGAAGAGTCATTGCTCATGACAAATTTATGTGTTTATTACAGCCTGTGTGTAAAGCACAAATAAATGTGAGACATGACCCAGGAATTATTTCATTTACAACCCAGAACATTTTGAACCAACAAAAACTGTAGTTTCTAAAATTGGGTCTCAAAATTGTGACGGATCCAGTAATGATCTCTGTTCTGAGAAGCTGCTTGCTAATGATGCAGAAACCCAGTCGCACAAAATGCACTGACTCAGTGGTCAAGAACTCTCATATATAATAACACAAATAATATACTGTAACTTACAGAAATGAGCAACAATATTTCAAGGAAAATAAATAATTATAAGAGAGACAGTCAGTTCTCAAACAGTAAAGAGTTACAATTTGTGATCGTGTGGGATCAAAGGTAACAAAAACTACCTGTTACAAACTGTTCACTGCAGAGTCAAGGTTGATGTTTATCTCATGAGGAAATTAGTTCTTTTTTCAGCCATATAATTTTAGGATTTGCTTCCCATAACACAGGAAACTCTTCTTTGAATACTGTCATTCAAAGATCTCCACGTCGAAGGAATGGACAGCCAACCGAAATTCTGTTGCAAAACTGTTAATTATATGATCAACATAGACACGAACGCCAGCGAGCTTTCATATTATCAGAGAGTAAGGCCACTCAGTTTGTCATCATTATGTCAAACACTCCCCTCCAAAATACTCACAAAATCCAGACAAAGCTGTTTCAACTGTTCAGTACCACACAGGCACAGTCTGTCCTCCACTGCACCGACGTTAAAGTGACATACACTTACCACCCACTGCTTGATGGAGCTCCAAAGAGAACCATGAGGAGATATTGTTCCTATTTAAGGCACACAAATATCAGGTGGTGAAACACAGGAGAATTGAGTGAGAAGTGAAAATATATAACCTCTCCACAGTAAACAAAGGTAACACTTTAAAAATAGTCACTGCAGCCTGCGGGTTCAAATTCTTGTCATATGTCTCACTCGAAAGAATAATCCGTCCATAGCTTGGCAGAACAGAAGGATCAAGTTTGTCTGCCAGATCAGGTGATTATTACATTGGTAAATTTAAATCCCAGCTATGAAAAACAAATGTAGTTACACAGCCACACCATGAGTGGTATTGGCTGTGTACTGCGACATATACCTCAGTCAAACTGGGGTCAATATATTGATGCACTGTGTCTGTGCTGGTCTATAAAAGACAGCCAGGGATATTAGGGCTATTCTGCCATCTCATTTATTCATTGCAATACGACACTTAATCACAGGGTATCAAAGGTGCATGCAAACAGTGAAACCTGAAGACCAGCATGTCCACAATGGTGGCTTTCTTCAGTGGATCTGAATACAGCCTTTGATAGGCTCCCGCTTTGTTAAACTGGTTTCCAAGACAGCAGGTAGCTCCGCAGACAACTTCGATTCAAACTCACAGCCCAGGAACTACTGCTGAACATTTTAGCTGACTTCACTCACATTTTTACACTCGTAGAATAAAAAAGTTCTTGCAACGAGTCATAAGACAATGAAGACACAAAGCAGATTACCACAGTCAAGTGGAGGGCAGGAAAAAAAGATCTCTCTTATTTGGCTGGAAATGGTGACACAGTTATTCTCCACCAGGATCAAATAGAAATGTGGTTAAAATTAGCTGTAAACATGAAAAATCTAAAGGCTTGCAAAAAAAACCCTCCATCAGTCTTAACACTTTCCAGCTGAGTGCGTTTCAGCCTTCACCTCCTCTCCCTTTTCATTGCTGCACTTGCACTTTCTTACTTGATCTTTTTCATTCTGTCCTTCAGGGATCCAGAAACTACTGCATACATTCTAAAGACCTGGAGATCATGTTTTTTTCTTTTAAAGAGAACCTTGTAGGCTGGAGCAGGTGAACGATGGTGTTTGAAATTGATTGGGTGAGATGAATATATTGTTTAATCCCCTCATTCTCCAGGAATGAAGTGGTGCTGGAGGCAGGAGAGAAGTACAGCTTTAATGAAGATGGCTCAGAAATGACGATAATGGATATATCCAAACTGGATGAAGCCGAGTACACCTGCATTGCCAAGAACAAGGCTGGGGAGAGCGCGCAGGAGCTCAGCCTGAGAGTGTTCGGTGAGGCTGAATCTTTTATATACTCGCACATACGTGAACCGATAGCGCCAATATAAATCCTTCCAACCGTGTGGGAGTGAGGTATACAAGTACGGAGGTGGGGTAAGAACAATAGTATGGTTTTGTGTCTGTTTTCTAAGGCATACAAGATAAGGTGTTGTTTCAGTGTGGGCTGTGATTGTTTCATGTGAGGACTGAGTTGAGGGATTTACAGAGCTCGCCTTGTAGGATGAGCTCAGCTCGACTCCTTGAAGGTTTTGTCTCTTTTATCTACTTACTCACTGTTTTCGTTATAAATTTGCGATGCTTCAATGACAGTAATTTCAGTCTCAAGAGTCAATGTCATTGTGTTAATTGAGTTTTTAACGAGTTACCGGATGTAGTTTATTTTTTTTCCCAAACAGCAACCGTTGCTTTGAACTGTTGAGCTCAACAGGTAAACAATCATCGTAAAATTACTCAAGACAGTTTTTGAATCAGACTGTTTACCTCATTATCTAAAAGATTTGCCCACACTCACAAAGCTGCTGCTGTTCACATCAATTTAGAAAGAGCTGCTTGTTTTATTGCAAATGTCTTCTCCTGCATATTGAAATTGTAAATATGGATTTCCCCTGTTACGACTTCATGATTATGTACCTGTCTGTTTTATGATCAGCTGTTTATGTTTACTGAACCAATAACTTGAACTGCCTTTTGTTGTTTCCTAAATAATGACAAAGATTTCTATCCGTGTCTCTTCACTCCACTTCACTTCATAATTCAGCTGTCATTAAATATTCGTTTGAAATATTAATTATATCGTTAATATTCCATATGAATGACGAGCAGTCAGATCGAGGAAAGATCGTCTTCAATATTTATTAAACAATAACCCCTGAAAACAATGGCTACATGCAGCTTTTGTAGTTTGATTAAATGAATTAGCGAGATTTTCAAATGTCATCCGATTAGAATTCAGAGGCAACTGGTAGATGTGCAACAAAAACAACCAATCCTCAAGATCACAGAGGAAAATAGCAAATGACTTCATTCTCATGAGACAAAGACCAAAACTGTCCGGGTGTCGTCCCAACATAAAAACCTCAAAGTAAGAATCTGATTGCGGAAATGGGTTCTGGGAGCCTTTAAACAGGGTGACATCAAAATTAGTCAAGCGAGTTGTTTACGCACTGATTACCTCTGAATGCACACGATATCTGAGCCGGAGTCGCTGCAAGGTTTTGGCTGCATGTTATTTGTGTGCTTTTCCAGGGTCGTCTCCTTCACAGTCCTGTCTCCGAACATCCCATGTTAATAACCAACGGATCACAGTTTTACACAGCTCAAACAGCCTCACTAACAAACGTCAGCCTGGATACAAATCCTACTCTTTGTAGCATCTGTGACTGTATAGATAAATAGTTTCATATCCGAGTACTAAATGAGAAATGAAAAGACACCGCAGCTGTTTCTTTGTTTATTCCTAAATTACCATTAACAGCGTTTTAAAACAAACTGTTTTTTCATGCTCAATGTTGCAAATTTAAGTCACTGAGCTGAATAGGCTTACATTTTATCAAATGCACGGCCTAATCCATGCATTCATCCTTCATGGAGTGCAGTGAAAAAGATGAGTGCACAGAGTAATGCCTCAGAAGTAACACTTCAATTTGCTCCGCTCCACTCATGTCACCGTCCTGGCACCCTGCTGCGCTTTCAGGGGAACTCAGGTGTGCTGTGACTTGACAGTTTGCTGAAACAGTAAACAAAAATGAGGGCCGGCTCCTTTGAGATAGACTAAATAAATTGGTACACGAATTAGGTTTGCATCCACACATGGTTATCGTAACTTCTCCACTGTTGAGACTTGGAAAGCTTTAAATACAGTTCTGCTGCCTTAAAAAAAAAACCCTGCTCACCTGTCAACCACTGATCCTCAGCTTTCCTTTGAACTCTTCCCACCTCCACTGAGTTGCTCTTCTACTTATTGTGTACTCTGTGCTGCCAAACCACCTGGCTGTCTGGTTATGCCTGAGCAGTTATGTTTGACTATTGGCTTGTGTTTCACAGTTAAGCCCAAGATCACATACATTGTGAACCAGAGCACCTCCGAAACGGAGGAACAGGTGACTCTGACCTGTGAGGCATCGGGAGATCCGACTCCCACCATCAGCTGGAGCTACGGAGACCGCGTCTTCACGGAAGGAGAGCAGGTAAAACGATCGATGTGGTGGGAACAGCAGTGGAGGATAAGCAGCTGAGTAGCCTGTGTACTCACGCTGGTGTCCTGTATGTTGTCTCATGCTACAGGTAATGAGTCAAACTCGAAATACAGTTTGTGTACCAGTTGTATAATCCCCATTAAGAGGTGTCAAACTTATTCTGTTTCACAGACCACAAATACAGTTTGATCTCAGCTGGACTGATTGAATCAACTCTGAAGCTCAAAAGGCTCGTAGTTATTTAACTTTCTTTTTACAAAACCTGATTTTTCTAAAGACAACGAAACGCAATCTAAGGTCCTATTTGTCGCAGTGTTGTCAGTCAGAGGTCTGTTGCTCCACACAACAGTATGAATGCTAATTCTACCCTGCTAGCATTAAGGAAGCTCATCTTTTGAGCTGCAGCAATGGCCTCTTGGCAATGAGCGAAGCTGCTATCTGCTGTTCAGTTCTGGGTCTCAGTGTTGTTTTTACGTCTGCTACTACCTTTAAAACAGTGTGACCTCTTGTGGACAAACCAGGAAAAAATGGTTATTTTACATTCAAATCTGAAGATTTTTTTGTTTCATATTCTTTTTAATACTCTGCTAATGGGACGATTCTGGTCTTGTGGTCCTACGTTTGACACTGCTCCTCTAAAGTGGATTTAACGTACGTTTTTAACTGCAGCTGGTTCCTCACAGGGGAAAAACTGTATCTCTGTAAATGATTAAAAAGGGGGAAGTTGTGTTTTTTTCTCCAGTGACAAAAAATAATCACTACAGTTTGCAATACTGACAGAACAAGTGCATTTACTACATAATGCATTTGCATGTATTGTAGAATTGGGACACACAAAGCAGTGACCACCTGTGAGGAACACAAACCTGCAGGACACTGGTGACTCATGGAGAAGAACTGAATACATTTAACCTAAATCCAAGTGTGGTCTTGATTATGTGTGTGTGGGGGGGGGGGGGGGGGCGGGGGGTCGGGGCTTTGTGTCGTTTCATTACTGATCGCCCTCAACAAGGTTTTGTGCTACGCGATTATTTACCTGAAATTAGCAGTTGCACTGAGACGGCCCAGTGGATTTAGTGTAATTAGCTCGGTGACAGTCCACAGTTCTATGGAGTTCATTCACATTTGACTCGAGTTTTCCCAAAACGTCAAGAAAATCAGCACCAGAAACCTAATTATTCTGGTTTCCCAAAAATAAGCATGTAAATAAAGATCGTAATTAAACTTTGCCAGCTTCCTATTATATTCGCAAGAATGACACTTGAATAATCAAGTGTTGGTTCAGCATTTTCAATCACTACTGTCATTATGCTGCTCATGCTAGTGATTGAAAATCTTAACACTAAACTGTTACAATTCATCATTTTCCTCTGTGGATAATATTCTGCCATCTCCTAAATTTGCTTTGGCGCTGCCATGGCTAAACGCCGGCTTCCTGCCTTCCATTACATCCTGATACTGTTTGTTCCCTTAGTAACATCGTCCACATTTTTCCAAATGCAAACCATCAAAAGCAATGAATGCCGGCTTGGTATTCTCATACATCTATTGCCCACATGGCCTGCTTTCCCAAAGTCTTGGTGTCTTGCTACAGTTGAGAGGTAATGAGGGTGAAAATGTTTGGGAGATCTACGTTTAGTTCATGGACGAATTCTGGAGCCAGTCCATTACATGCGCTACATTTTCTTCCTACAGGCACATCTAAACAGGATCTATCAGGTATGAAATCCGCGTGGCACAGAAATGTACTAGAGTAGTGTTACAAAGTATGCCTCCAGACATCACAAAAACTCCCACCGAAATCAAATTATCCCTTTTTTATTGAGAAATTTCCCAGCTGCTTCTTTAAGAAAACCCCAAGGAATGATCTCATCAGAGTTCATGAAATTGATTTGACTGCTGCATGCTTTTCCAAACACAGCCTGAAAACTTCACTGATCTGGTGATAGAAAGTGTGGCGAGCTTATCTCACGAGATCAGATGAAAACTTGGTCAATGGCATAACAATATGAGAATAGGGAGACACCATTTCTGTGTCGCTGTTGCCTGATCATTTCAAACTTTCCATCACAGCATGAGGTTGCCTGGATTCCAGCCCAGCTCAGTCTGTCTGCCATCTCCATACTGTAGACTGTCTAACATTGATGTCGGCATCACTTGGAAATTGAGGGCAAAAGTGCTCCACCTGAAGTCTGTTCTTTCAGTATCAAACAATCAACCCCGTAGACATAACTGAGAACCTGCTTTTGTGGCATACTTATGATAACGGTGGCCAATTGACTGGATAACACGCCTAAAATTAGTTAACTGGACTTTTTTCTGACTGAAATAGTCTTTATTGGAATTTACTGCAACTGACTTTAATCAAAAATGTTTTGATCTCTCATGAAACGGAAATCTTTCACCAACACCAGTTAAGCCTACAGACTGTTTGATATGTAAGAATACAGTTTGAGTGGAGCCTCACTCGCAAAGTGCAAAACACACTACTGCCATATGACGCACGTCACGACGGTCCTGTTTCCCCAGCTTATAACTCCGCACACCCACAGTGGCGAGGCACACTGGCACACACGAACGCAGAGCCTAGTAACAGTTTGCGCCTCAGCCCTATTATTCAGTGTCGAGCTCCCATGAGAAGCAGCATTTCTTCGTAGAACACGTCTCCCAGCTGCTGCTGCAGCTTCGCCTCAGCTTCTTTTTCCGTCAGAGCTCGCTCGGCTTGTTTTGTGTTCTTGAAGCTGCTCTAATGGATGAGGAGACCCTTTAGTGGGCCTAAAAAACACTCAGAGCTCCACAGCACAAAGTCTCGCCATTATCCATCATAAAAGACATTACCTGGCAAGCTATATTGTAGGTGTGAAGATTGACCGTGCCGGGTGTTCGCCATGGAAAGAAATAGCACACACCTGCTCCTTGTTATTTCCCAAAGAGAAGAAAACCACATTACGCACCAGTTCTTTGCACCGTGCAGTTGATGACGTGCTGCACTGTGGCATGTCACACGGTGCCCAGCTGTGCAGTGTTGGCGGAAGTGTGTTTTGTACAGTAGTCTGCACTATGCTCCGTGATCTGTGGCATTTTTTCACAGCCGTCTCAAAAAGAAATGATTAGCAGCCTTACTGAATCACCGAGATGGCTTAAAAATGACTTTTGATAATCAGGGTGCAAACTGATTTCCCTGTTTTGCTCTACATGAATGTACGAGGGAACGGCTGCTAATTGTTTGGTTTTATTGTTCTGTTTGTTCATCTGATGTCTGTCCTCCATGCTATCTGTGATCATCACAACAGCTGTATTTCATCTGGGGTGAATGACAAATGTAGTAACATTCATTTGGGGTGAATATGGTGAAATTAATTCATTGAAACTGAAAAGCATTTTTATAAATCAATGTGAGAGTTTCCTTTCGGTCAGAAACGAGCACGTCTGCCTGTGCTGCTGCTGCTGTGTCGCCTGTCTGTGCGGCGGTGATGAAAGCACAGAATTAATTAGCAGGTTATTTGAATGTGTTTTCAGTTCTCTGCCTCCCTTGTTGGTCAGCCTCTTTCAGTTCTTGTTGGAGAGAAATAGTGCTGCTTGGACATTTACATGCAGATTTCTCTGATCATAGATTGATTTGTTTCCATGCAGTGCTTCACTCACATGTTCCGTATCGGTGATTTCCCTCTTGTATCGCAGATGGTTTTATAATTCCATTAGATATTGAGAGAAAAAACGAAGATTAACCCGTTGGTTGCTCGTCTGCAACTAACGAATCATTTTATCCAATTAGCAGTTGACTTACTGGCTGGTACAGATGTGTTTACTTCAATTTTAGCTTCACGTTTTCAACATGTTCAATCCTAATTATTAATAAAGGAAGAAAAAGAGGTTAATTAAAATCAAGATAATGTTTTAAGTTTCGTAGCTGATCATATTTTGCTACAAGTACAAAAAGTGAATAAGATATGTCACGTTAATCAAGGACAGCTACACTGTTCAGTATTGGTTTGTGTACGTTCATATTTCTCCACAAAGACATGCAAATTGTGATATAAAAGCTTTACAAAAGCAGGGACAGGAACAGATGTGCGCATGTAATAAGTAAGATTCTCTCTGCGTGTAATCCTTTCCTGTCTCATCCTTCTATCATCTTTGAGTGAGACTCAATATGTTGTAAGACACAATGTATAATATCAGCAACTGTCATCATGTTTACTGCTGCTTGATGCTCTTGCACGTATGTAACTCTTGACAGAAGACGGAAGAAAGAAAGAGAGATGCGTCACTTTTTTATACAAGACCACCAACAACAATAGTTATCTATCACATTCACTGCTGACTGTTATCATCAGTATCTGATCCTTTCATCAGTAGCTGCAGCTTTAGAGATAGAAAACTGCATTTTGTATTAAAATTAATCAGGTGAGGTCTTGAAATTTGGACTGTGTAATTCATCATCTGCATGCCAATGTACCAGGACCCCCACTCTACATTACTACATAAAATGTTGGATCAAACTTTCCTGTGACTGCACCTGTATAAGTACTGACGCTACACCTGAGTCCAAATCGGCCCTCCTGCTCTTTGAAGTAGTCACCTTGTGCAGCCACACAGCTCCCAGTGCTGCTGTCAGGCTTTGAACACTCTCTGGAAGTTCTGTTCCTTTATATGTTTCTACCTCCTGCCTCTGCTGCGGAATCCCCTGCATCGCTTCAAAACAGTAAGCCTGCAACCTGAACTTAGTTGTGGAAAAGAGTAAAAAGGTGCAGGGGAGCCAAACACAGTAAGTGAGGATGGCAGGGAGTAACAATTGTGTTAGTGTGCTGAAGAACTGAATGCTACACCTTTCTGCATCCTGTTAGCAGACATGTTACACAAAATCTAAAAGCCAGAACGAAGCATTTCAGGCGGTCTGCACTGAATGTTGTCCATCAGATGTCTCGGAGCCTCACAGTAGGAAACCTGGTTGTACAAACTTGTAGTGAGCGACCACGTGAACAGTGGAGAGAATAATAAGCACCCTCTGTCTCCCGCCCCTGACCTGCACTGCCTCGCTCAGCCTTCGAGACTCCACTGTGAAGATTGCGGTTTGGTTTTTGGATCGAAGCTGTAACAGTAAATGTCGCCTTTTGTGAGGATCTTTGACACGAGCGCTGCGTCATTAAGAGCCTGTTCACCGAGAACTTGTCGATACAGTTCAAAGTCTGCAGGAAAAAATAGTTTTTTTATGTTCACACCTCATCACCAAATCACCCAACACAAATCCTAATGTTGAACCAGACTGGGCCACAGCTCAGCTGCTCTGCTTGCAAAGATGTTTGTAGCATTTATCATTTTTTTAGAATTAAAGAGGCAATAGCGTTGTTAACTTAGAATCACAATGGATTTATTTGTTGTTTTTTGTGCTCAGTGTAGTAGGTGAGGTCGTGTTTATCACAAGTTGGGGGGGTTTCCCCTGGATTTCCAGGCCCATGTTGCAGCTTCTTCCTGTGCAGTCACAGGACTTTTGATCGCACCTTTAAAGTGGTGCTACTCGCAGTTAACATCTCCACAGGGTGCTCTGAAAGCTCGCATTTACACTTTAATTAAATTCCTTCTCGAATTACTAAACAGACTTTTTCAGTCGTTCGAACAGACACGAGCAGAAAAGACCTAAAATCCGAGGGTCAAGGTTTTAATTATGTTCGACCCTTCATGAAAAACGGAGACGCAGCATTTGGAGGGATTTGCTGCTCACATTGTTGCCGTTTAGTGTTTAAGCAAAAAGGGATCGGGATTAGAGAACACTTTTTGATTGTTTTTTCAATCATGTAAGAAACAAAGAATCTAACGCACATTGCAGCATATTCTGCGACAGATTAGCCCGTCATTGTGAGGCGCGACCAGAAAATCTTTGTCTGGCTTCCTTTTGACTGTGTTCCTTTTCAGCGATGGTGTCGGGTTGTGAAGGTTAAAGGAGAAACTAATTCATTCTGAGAAAACCTCCCACACAGAGTCCAAAGTGTCGTCAGACAAAAGCGTCGTACCATAACTGTGAGCAAAAGGGGAGCACAGTGTGAGGATTGAGAAAGATTACTGTATCATACAAAAAGAGAGTGTGGTACTGTACGACAAACTCCGAATGAAAGGAGTGTGTTCACAAACTGTTGCAGACTTGTGGGCACATACGAGTTACGTTTCAAATTCAAACTGCTACTTATCTGGGGACAGTTTTGTTTTTGTTTATATGGCTATTAAAGTTAGATATTTATATATTTATATTGAAACTTTAATCAACTCTCCACGTAGCGTTTCGTTCTCTCAGTTCTTTGAATGCATTCACTGCAAGTCACTGCAGATAAGTGTGTTTGTTTAATAAGTGAAAATGTAAATGAACTATTTATCCATGCTTTGTACATTATCTACATAATGAATGTTTTGCTTCTTTGAATACATATTAAACATTCTGCTTGATGCCGACTTTTCAAGCTGTAATTATCTGGAAATATTGGGAACTCTACAGAGGAAAGATGTCAGAAAATTAGACCAATTATAAAACTTAGAAGCACGTTCAAAGAGGCAGGTGATCAGCTCAGGTTGTTTTATGCCTGTAATGTTAATACAATTAAATGCAAGGATATACATTTTACATATGTTTTGAAGTATTTACCAGTCAGAAAGACAAATATAAATATTTGCCGTTTAGGGTAATGAGATGCCTAAAGAGGCTGATTTGTAATTAATGTTGTGTGGCGGCGGTGCAGGCAGGCCGTCTGTAACAGAGGCGTGTTTCAAGCGTTGCATGACAATGCAGAGAGAAGCACTGTTCCCCCCAAACACAACAGGCCAGTCACCGACAGCACGCCTGCTGGCGCTCTGCTGCTGCGATGTAAAGACGTCTTTGCTGAGGCGCCGGATAGTTTTTTAGTGATGTGCCGGAGCGATGGCTCAGCCGGGCGGCCGATGACACAGGACAGTGACGACATGCATCATCGGGAGTTTTCAGTGTGGCGTCACCCTGTGAATGAAGCGCCAGCCAAGACTCTGTACAACATCCGTGTGTGTTCGCCTTCGCATGTCTCCTTTCTCTCCTGCGTTGCCCTCTTCACGCTGACATTACAATTCATGTCAGAACAAAAAGCGAGGATAATTCTCTATGGAAGGGAATAACAATGGGCTGGAAAAAATGATAAGTCCCGCGGGAACCATCACCATATTGTTCTTGGCGTTAGCTGGGAGAAGTGATTGTGTCGTGGTGTCTTCTGTTTTGCGTGCTCGCATCTGCTGTTGTTCATTGTCCTTTTGTCTTAAACAAACACCTGTCACGGATATGACAGCAATACTTGACGGCTCACTTACAGCAAAGGCGCGCTGCAGACAAGTGTGTGCATGAGGAGGTGATGTTCCACACTGTTAGCTTGCTTGTTTTAATTGGGCTGCTGCTCTTTTCTCAGCACCGAGATGATATGCAGCCAAGTGTTTGTAATGATGTTGCATGCGCAGGGTGTTTTACTATGACATTAAAGGACTTACTGTGAGTAAATAATGAATCTACCCCCATGCAGTGGCTTCTGCAAGTGGTTCTCTTAATACTTTTAGGACGATCTTTTATTTCTTTTAACTCGTTTTATTTGTATTCCTTTGAATTAAGGGTGATAAAGGTCCGTCGGTGACATTAGGTACCTAACGAACTAAAGCTCGATTCAGATCAACCATATGTCCTGTTCTCTTTGTAAGCCGCCTGCACTGATTGAGTCAAAAAATGAAACTGCAGGGGTGACTTTAGATGTGAGCATTGATGGTTTGATCTGCTGTTTTGCCCTACAATCATTCCAGCAGATTGCTTTCATTTACTCGTCATTTTCTCGCCGTTGCACCTGATGAAATGGCTGTTTATCATTCTGTTTTGTTTCACTTCAGTAAATTTCCCCCACGCAGGCCATCGCATCCCATCGTCATGCTAAACATATCTGTCCTCAGCATCATAAAATCCATAGAGCATGCTGCCGAGAGAGCTTTCCGTCCTGTGGAGTCGGCCTTTCACTGTGCTGTGGTTTAACGTGATGTCGCATGTTTGTCCAAAGCTTTTGTTCATCCGCTGTTGATTTTTTTTCCTGCCATGGTGTGAAAATAATTCTCTATTCAGGAGAATCTTTTGTTGTATTTGAGAGTAATGCTCCAACATGATGATGGGCACGTTGTTTTCATGTCCCTAAAATCTCACTCAAACAAGCAGTGAGATACGTTTCAGACAAACTTTTTTTTAAGCAACGATATTTCAGTGGGGACCATCAGTATTTAAAGCTCAGCTAAAAGTGACTTTTTATTGAGAGTTTTACATCAAAAATGTTTTTAAAGTCCAAAAATATTCCAAAGCCTCAAGAATCCCAGCTGTAAACTACAGGAGTGTTTTTGATGAGATGCCCATAAAAGCAGAACTGACCTGCTCTCCATTCTATTGGACTCAGCCTGGAACTTCAAAGAAAGTTTGTTTTTAAAAGTTCAAAGCCTATTATTTGTTTTCAAAACAAACCACTCAGAATGAGTGTTCTGGTAAAAACAAATGGAAAAGGAACAACTTACAAGTTGTGACTTTATTTTACGTTCAAAACATTTTACATTACATGTGTTAAGTAAATTACATTGCAAGCTTTTTCTGCTGCTGAACCGAGATCTACACAGTTTTCATTTATCACCCAGACTATTCAATAATTTAACTCACAAACTTTAAACACATCTGTGTATTTTACAACCTACAACCCTCTGGAACTATAATTTTCTTTTCTTTATGTGGAAATAAATAGTTTAATAGTTACTCTTAAACTTTCTAAATGGGGCTGTTTTTGACCAGCAGGGAGGCCGACCTGTTAATTTCTGTGAAAACTACACAAAAACACAGACGAAGTTTAATAATAGAGAGAAAACACAAGCTTGACTTGAAACACCTGTAGGCACAGATCTATTCCTGAGTGTCACATGTGGTGTAAGATGAGCTGCAGCGAAATTGCTCACTTAAAATCTTTCTTTTCCTGTAGAGAAACGCAGCAAGTGTTGTTCGATGACTTGATCGATTAAGGTACTAACTGATGCCTCCTAATGTAGCAATGGTCCTTTAAGCTCTAGAACAAAGACAACAGCCCCGGAGTAGATTCACTTTTATTGGCTTTTATAGTCATTATTGCTTCGAGGCTCAGAAATGGGTTGTGAGTCGATAATTGCCGCTCTGCTTTTACCAGAGACGGCTGACATATCTCTGTTGTTTTAGTCGTAATGGCGTCCCCCCGTCCTGATAAACCAATAACCTCATCTGTGAGCATTCATGCTGTCTTCATGCCAATAAACTTTCATGTCGGAGCATGGAGTGCAGGAATCAACAGAGCAAAAAAGTCCTCTCCAAAATGTACCTTCGCAGGAAAATCTCCTGTTGTCACTTAATAAAGTTCCCTTTGGAAGGAAACACAAAGAATACCAATTAGTTCATCTGCAGCATGTCAGCTCAAGCAGCGTGGCTGCACCAAAAATAAACTGGACACTTAATACTTGCTCAGCGTGTGCAGCATCCCAGCTTTGCCTGGATGAGGATTGCTTTCTAAGAATTGCTTTGCCTTTTGTTTGTTGTCTCTCTGTCTTCTGCAGGCATCATGGACTCGGCCTGAGCAACACAAGGTATTCTAAATGCATGACTTTTTCCTACATCCATCCATCTTTAATGTCACAGGAGTCTAATTCAATTCAGGATGGATGCAGATCAACGTTGATGATCAAAAGAAGGGTCGGGGAGAGTGCAAACTCTGAGACTGCTGCTGTAGCAAAGCAGGCCGATTAAAGCCCGTCCGTCTTTGCTTTCCTTCTTTCATACCGACTCAACATCTGTAGCTTCATCCAGCCTGCGATTCCTGTTTTATTTTGTTTTTTACAGATCCTGCTACAGCACACATTTACAGCACTTTCTTTGAACATGTTTGGTTTCTATCATGTGAATGATGCCGCAAATAGGACTTAGATGTAGTTTTTCTACCTGTCTTCTCCGGAAATCAATTTTTTAGGTAAGAAACATCTCAGATCTCTTTCTGTTCTTCCGCCCACATCTCTGAAATCTCTCTCAATCCGCTGCCAAATCTTCAGTGTAACTTCAAAGTGTATTTTTGATTTCAGTGTATAGTACGTTGGAGAGGAGATGGATGAATATGTGGGCTACATAGGAAAAATTGAAAGATGTCTTTGTGTACGAGAACAAGAGTCTGTTCCTGATAGAAAGTGAAAATTGGTCAAAGAAAGAGCTGCCCACATTTGCTTCTCCTCAGCTTACTTCGGGAGCGAATAAATGTTTTACATAAGTGAGAAATTTGTTGAGAAATACTTTGTCAGTCTCAACAGCAGTGCACAGAGACGAGAAGCGATTCAAGATCATGTTTTAAACTTTGAAAATGAAGGAAAATCTATGTTCCTGCAAAAATACATGTTTCCATGCTCATCTTTGTTTCAAGTGCAAGATCAGACATTAGGGTTGCCACTGTTATTTATATTTCAGTCACACCAAGTGATGTGTATTTTTAGAACATTCAGTTCCTCAAATAGCCTCGAAGTTTTATTTTAAAATCACAGAGAGAGCTCCACGTAAAGAGAATTAGCCTTTTTGTTAACACCTTCTTTTGATACTCTCAGGAATGACTCATTTCACAGTTCTTAGTGTGGTGTCATGATGCTAGCTGTCGATATTCAAGTAATATAGTCATCTGTGATGCATTTATCACGAATACTTCCAAAAAAAACCAAAAACATAATCACACATCTTCACTGTGGGGGGTTGGGCGGGGTGGGGTGGGGGGAAAGAGCCTTTCTCATCAAGCCCATGCTGACAGTAATTATTAGGTTTGAGTAAAACTGATTTACACTTGGTTGCTCGAGCTCTTTCGCGCATTAACAATGATAAACTGTCAGAGTAGTGAAGTCTCCTGTCGAGGCTTCCTGCCTGCTTGTTCCCTGTCAGCCTGGCTAACGCTAACCGTTTCCAGCATTTGGATGAGTGATCCGCTGGTCGTACGTGCAGGAGCCAAACAGCACCTCCGAGTTCACCAAGCAGTTTTCAGGAAGATGATCCGTAGCAAAGTACCACTTTTCCTCTAAAACAGGAACACATGACTCACAAATTACATCTCAGCAGCACGTCTCCTGCACATTTGTGGTTTCAGGTTGTGAGAGCACTGTTTTCCATTAATGGATCGGGCCGTGATAATTTTTACTTTCTAGTTTAATGATATAGTTTTAAAGTTGATCTGCGCTTTGAATTGATCCATACGAATCTCTCGGCAAGACATCCCATTATAAATGGCGCACACAGGGGAGGAGTGTGAGCGTGGAGCTGTGCGAGCACGCTGAGCGTGTTTGTTGCAAACGCCCAGGAAGCCGAGTGTTCATTTGACGAGCCACTGAAGGGAAGGTGCATTTGTATGCAGGGCTGCTTCTTATTTTGTGAGACATGAGTTAAACATGTCCTCAATGTAATCTCAGTTTTATGCTTCTGATGTTCGCTTCAGTGTCTCTCTCTCTCTCTCTCTCCTGATGTTACAGCAGAAGAGTCTTTTTCGAGATCTCTGCTGTCAGCTTGGTTTTACCAGAGAGGGATTATTCTCTCCCCTCGTCTGATTTATGCCAACTTTTCACTCAGACATGTAAAGTAGGTTTATGCTGTTTTGCAAGAGGCAAAAAAGTCTGTAAATAATCATTAAGGGTGTTTCTTGCAGGCTGTGACTCTGATACATTGTGAACTCATACTGGGAATCTATTGTTATAAAACATGCATGAATCACAATATCAGAGTAAAGTGAGCACATCAATTTTCTCGGGCCGACAATGATATTCATTCAGGGGTTTAGACAGCGACTCAGATGCTGCTGCCCCCCACAAACTGCCAATATATTGTCGTAACTTTACAGGAAAATTAAACTCCTCTTTTCCAAGAAGCAGCCGCGTATCTTCAAAGTAACTCTTCTTTGAAGTTATCTCACTAACAAAGAGTTTGTGGTAATACATATTGTGGCATGTTGCACAGATGCCAGAGTCACAAACAGCACGACAGGGGTTGGAGGGAGAGCGTTTCGGGCACGGGGGGTCAGAATAAAAGGATAGTGTCTTATGTAAGTCTCTCCCTGGTCCTGCTACCCGCTATGCATAATGAATGCCCCAGACATGCTTTGTCTATTGAATTTGAATACAAAACTAACGAGGGGTTCTCTTACATGGCCGCCCAAGCTGGGCCCTATTTCAATATGTGTAAAAGCATTTGGCCATTGTTTTGCCTGCAGCTTGGATTGCAGCCATGAAAGCAACCAAAAAGAAGCGCTTGGATATTCATCTATGCAGCACCTTGCTGTAAAAAGATTCACAGAAACATCCAAAAGGAGCAGTACAACACTGTACTGTAGTGCAACAACATGTGCATGTCCCACATCCATAAATTAAACATGAACTGGTTTCAGACTGACAGTTTCACATCGATGACATTTGATGTGTCATTAGCAACTTAAATTAAAATGCTAATTCCAAGTTCAGTCAACTGACTTGTGAAAGAAAAAATAATTAGTCTGTCTGAGACGCTGTAATGAGAAATATCCTGTCAGGGGAAACGTTTCCTTAAAAGGAGGAACTCAACCTATCTGAAATGTAATACTCTGGAAGTGGAAGTGTCACACGACAACAACACATCGCTGTTGATCCCACCGGTCAGGAAGCTGCGCGTGTTCGGGTGCTGTAACTCTACATGTTGACTGGACAAGAGCAGGTATGAAACCAGAGAAGGAAGGTCATTTACGCGTCTCATTAGCCAGCTGTCTGTTGTTATTCATCCGGTTTCAAATGCAGTGATGTGGCCCGTCATGTTCACTTCGTCATCAAAACGATCACGTGCTGAATATGAGTTCAGACAGCACTGCAACAAACACATCTGAAAAAACACCACAAGTAGTGTACCTAAAATGTTTTTTATTTTGAGGGAACAAGTGCAGGGACACTAAGTCAAGTGTAAAAGTGCAAGCCAGGCACATAAAGTAATGCTCCACTATTCCCCGTCATGCATCAGCATATTTCACAAGTTGGCGAGCCTTCAGTGTGAAAAGCTCGAGATGGTTTCTGGTGCCTTCTGACATCAATTATTGATCAGCTCCCCTGTACTGTCAACTGTGCCCTTATGTTTCACTGAGCCTCTTTCTTTAATGAAATGTCCATTCTGTTCAAACGCAGGTCTTCTCGGGTGTTTTGCTTTTTCAGGTTTCACATCTTTCTGCAGAACGATTTTCTGTGTACGTACACGTGCAACGTGACTTCAACGGATCAGAGCAGTGTGTTGTTCTCTAACCTGACTCTCTTTCTGCTGCCATTCAGAGCCTGGATGGGAATGTAGTGGTGAGGAGTGACGCTCGCGTGTCCTCCCTCACCCTCAAGTATGTCAAGTACACCGACGCCGGTCAATACCTATGCACAGCCCACAGTGCCATCGGAGAGGATGATCAAACGGCATATCTGGAGGTCCGCTGTAAGTGTTTCCTTCTCTTAATGAGACTACAAAGACTACGCTCACGCTGGAGCCAGCCAGGCGCTATTTTTAGCTCGGCTGCGAAACAGAAAAAGGATTTGTGTTGCAAAAATGGACATTTATTCCCCAGATGCGCCTAAGATCCATGGTACAGTGGCAGTTTACACCTGGGAGGGAAACCCTGTCAATATCAGCTGTGAAGTGAAGGCCCACCCCAGCGATGTGTCAATCCTGTGGCTGAGAGACGGACTGCAGCTGCCCAACTCCAACACCACCAACATTAAGATCTTCAGAACTCCCTCAGCCAGCTACCTGCAGGTAGGCACTCTCATCTCAAACCACCATCCAAATAACGCACACCTACACACAGGTCTTCCACGTGCGCACACATACACACCCACACACCCCCTGTGTCATCAAGATTTCATGAGCATAGACTTGAAGAGGAGGGTTTTCTTTCAGCTTCATTGTGGGGGGAAAAATCTGATGAATTATTCATCAGCAGGAAAGCTCACAGCAACAAATAAAAATAGGCTACTCAAATGGACAAAAAGGTCACCTTCAGAGCGTTTGACACACACACATAAGTTTGTGCGTCTGTTTTGGTACACTGCCCTTCATAGATTTACTGCTTTCTTTTTTTCTCTCCCCTCTAGATAACCCCCGAGTCTGAAAATGACTTTGGAAGCTATAACTGCACAGCTTCAAATGAGATGGGCACCGAGTCCAAGGAGTTCCTGCTCATTCAAGCCGGTCAGTTATAAGCCAGACATTCAAAGTGCCCCTTTTACTCTGCACCTGTAATGTTTCTGCTTGTTTTCTTTTCCTGGATCTCTCACAACTTGACAGGCTGCAGACATCATAACAGAGATTATTTACTCCAGAACTCATGATAACAAATTTCAGTCACAATTGTGAATTTCATTCTAGCTCACAAAATTAAACTTTGAATATCGTGCGAGGTTTATCTGAGATTCTCCACTTCTATTCAAAACATCCCATACGGTATGAGATTACTATTTGTTTGAACGGATAATGAATTGGGAGGAAACTGCCGTGTAAATGACGTGAGTTAATATATTGTTCCCTCTTCTTGCCTCACTCAGATCTGTTTTTATTCTCGGTGAAATGTGAAACACTAAAATAAAAACCGCTCACCTCCGAGACTGTAAAGCGTAGAATAAAGTAAAAGATACTTCATCAAAGTTACAGCTTGTTATTGTAACATCAGATTACTCTCAGTCTTTACCACAGACCGTATCCTCGGCCATTAGGTAAATTAAACTCAGAGCAGAGAGATAAAGCCACCCTAAAGCCGCCATTGGAAGTAAATGAATTGAAACCACCACATTCTTCACTCAGCTGAAAACACGGCAACCGCAGTAATTACAGCGTGCCGTTATGTGTCTGTGATCGGAGCGATGCCACACAAAAATCACTACAGCTCCCATCACACTGATACGGCCAATAGCAGTAGGTTCAACAGTGTCGATAGTGTGTGATGTTCTCTGAAACAGGAGGTGCATTCATCCGGTAAAATGTTGTCTGGTGTTTGTTTTTCTGCTCATTCTGACAAGGGAGGAAGCTAACTGAGCCTCATTAATCCTGAACTAAGTCACAACATGCAAGAAGTCAAACTGCAAGTCAGAGGAGAAAGAGCCTCATTCACAGTCTGATACCTGTGATGCATTACAGGCCCTCAAAAAATCTAAACTCACGTTCTGAAAAGTGGCCTGCAGGTTTGTGGG
>JAUESE010000020.1:17479991-17491974 GCA_032274725.1 Malacoctenus triangulatus
TGAATTATCAAGGTCATTGTTACTATATTTCAGTACAATATCAATGTTTTAGATTTTTATTTCCAGTGATTTTTTTTTAATTCTAATTATGTTCCTGTAAAGTTTTAGCTTGTACGTCTTTAAAATCAAAAGTACGGTACCTCAATCCTTGATGATACATTCAAGAACAAATATTTTTCAGAGTTTTTTTAAACTGAATAGCATAGATAAAAATGTGACTCAAATTAAACTGCAAGGTTTTTTAAGCATTTTTACACAAGTCTTTTTCAACCATTCACACACTACTAAAACGAGCTGCCATTCAATGCACCACTGGGAGCAATCTGGGCTTTACTGCCTTGCTCGGGGACACCATGACAGATGGGAGAGCTGAGAGGAGAACTGAGCAGCCAACGTGCTCGACCTGCTGAACCACAGTCACCCTCATAACTATCATGTACAAAATAAATAACTAGCTTTCAGTGACACCCTAATTTTTTGAGATGTGTCTATACATTACAGTTTTTTGTCTTATCTGGAAAAAAAAGCCTGACGTTGTTTTTTTCTGTCCACGAAACCTCCTGCATGCCTGAGAAACTAGCAGCACATTGTACGCTTCGGTTTGCTCTTCTTTCTAATACCAAATAAATGGGTTGAATATATTTTTCATGCTTTTTCTTGTCGAAGGACGGCCGCTTGCATACAAATTCCCCAATTTAAAGTGAAGTTTTATAAATAATTGAACCCAAGTCCGACAGCGCAGTCTACACAAACACAACACACTGCATCCATAATCCCGCTGAGACAAATGAAACACATCAGTGATCATAGCAGGTGAGTTATCTTTGATTTGTGAAGGTGTTTGTGGTTTCAGTAGCATAGCAGCACTTAGTCTAGAGGTTCCTGGTTGGTCCTGTTAAACTGCTGCAGACTTTCAGCTCTTTCTCTCCCCCCCTCCCCCTCCTTCTCCCCCCCTCCATCTCTCCCCCCCTCCATCTCTTCCTTGTGTCCTGTCTAGCGGACTTGGGTGATGAGACGGCGCTCTCCATGGGCATTATGCTCTGGGCAGGCATCCTTGTTGTCGTGTTTGTGCTCCTGCTGCTCGCCGTGGATGTCACCTGTTACTTTGTCAACAAATGCGGCCTCATCATGTGCCTCTGCGGTAAATCTGGCACGGGGACAAAAGGGCACAACTTGGAGGAGGGCAAGGCAGCTTTTGTGTAAGTCTCACTACTTTAACATGCATGCATGTTTTCTTCAAATGTCAACTGTGGCTAAGTCAAACTGTGGATTCAAAAAGTAGTAATAAAATTAAAATTGGACATATTTGATATCAGCTGGAATACGTGAAGGTAACTGGCAGCCTGCAGGCCTCCTGTGGCCTCTACTCTGATTCTTTTTCAGCCCACCAGCCGTTCACATTAAATGAGACGTTATAGGATTCACTGCTTGAATGCAGAAGGAAGTCTTTTTCAACGTATTTGAACCTGATGTTCGCTGTAATTAGAGTAGCACAAAAGAAAACACAACAAAATACAAATTTACCGGCCAGATTTTATCAACATCCTTGCAGTACGCGTGCTCAGTCACAATTCAAGCCTCTGGTAGTGAGTGTGATATTTCTGTCACTTCACTGAGATGATGTCAATCCATACCGGTGTCACATCTGACCTGATGAAGAGACTGTCCCTTCATTTTTCTACGTCTTGTGTATAATAATTTTTTTTTGGGGGGGGGGGGTGTCAAAACTAAATAAATGAAACCAATCTCAACTCAACCAGTGGCAGTAATTTGTTCACAGTAACACACTTAGAACCAATTGCAACAAGTTGAAGGTGCACCCTTGACACTTTTTACATTCTCCTGAAGTTCACCTGAAGTACTTCCACCTGAATGAGCGATTTCCAGCATTTCCCAAAGGACCTTTCAAGCACTCACGATGAAAAAGATGAGGATTTTCAGCTGAGGGTTTTTGTGTTTAGTGATGATAAATCCACAAAAACCTGTGAAAGTGTTTTCATTATAAAAAAAAAACAACCCTGAGTGCCTCTTGCGCAAAATAAACACGTCTTGTGACTGCAGTGCATTATGGTCCACTGAGTCAGTATCTAAGAAACAGGAGGAATACATATGAATCAAACAAATGAGCCCATAAATGAGATGAAGCTTTTAGGAGAGCGTTTCTCCTTCATATTGAGGATGGTGGCTTTAAATGAAGTGTTGAACAAATCCTCTCATGGCAGTTTTAAATCAGTCTGAGTGGGAAGTTAGTTTGTTTATTGGTTTGAAAACTATTTCATGCTGCCAGTTTCTTGAAAATACGGTGACGTGGAATCATCAGACAACACGGATATTCAGGAGATGAGTTGAAAAAACAACTGAAGACTGTCTGAAGGCAAAAAAATCAGTGTCCACTGGACCAGAAACGTTTCCCATCATATCAGATCATCTGCTCTCCCTTCACCAGCGTCTCGGTCTCTGTCCCGCAGGAAAGACGAGTCCAAAGAGCCCATCGTGGAAGTCAGAACAGAGGACGAGTGCACGGCCAATCATAACGCAGCGGGACCGATGGAGCCCAACGAAACGACACCTCTCACAGAGCCAGAGTGAGTCGAAGCTGACCAACAGCACCGAAGCCCTCTTACTGCTCCAGTCTTTTTAGCTGTGGTACACTGCACTCCACTTCGAAGAATAATCGACAAAATTTGACCCCTGAACTGTCTGTAAAAGTTGAGGTCATTCTTGAGTGGAGTCCACTGGACTGTGTTGCTTTTCTGTTTTTTCTTCCCTTGCGGAGGGATTACTGTACTTTGTGTTTCCTCTCCAGCCCTCTGGAGGGTTTTTTGTCTCATTATACGAAGGTTGAAGCAATACCAGTCAAAGACACAGAAAGTGTGGTCAACCCATGACGCCATTTGACAACCTCAGCAAGCCATCTCTCATATCAGCAGAATGGAACAATGAGATTATCCATAATAAGATTGCCACTGGTACTGTTTAACCCTTTCAGGTGGTTCTGCGTGGTGCTGTAGTTTTCAGCAGGAAGGCTGGTGCCTTTTTATTTAAACTACATTAGTTTTCCTAGTCAGTGTTCTCCATGTTGGTGTGTGTATGAGACGTATCCTTTAATGTCCACTCACAGCATGACGCCCTCTTTTTCTTCTTGCTTTGTTTTCCACTAGGCTTAATAGTTGCTGTTCTTTTTAAGTTGCTTTGTCTCTGTTTGTGTGATTTTTTTTTGAAGCCAACTAATCCCTCTGCATGCTCTCGTGCGGACCACCCTTCCTCTGTCACAGTCACCCTGGTGTCTAGTCTGTGTGTCTCTGTTCTCTCCCTGCTCTCTCAGGCTGGCGGCTTACACTGCTGCTCTGGCACAGGACACCCTCTCCTCCGTAGCCACCAACTCTGACACAGCCACTGCAACTATTGACCCCGCTCAGGACAGCCCCTCTAGCGAGACCACCACCCTCACTTGTAGCCTGTCCACCCCGGCCAACGAACCCTCACCCACCCCCGTCCTGGCTCTTGCCCCGACCCCAGAGCCGGCCACGCCCGACCCGCCGACTCCCCCCGTTTCTTCGTCCGTCGTTGAAGCTAAAGCAGCTCCGGTAGTAGAACGAAGAGCAAGTGCTGCCGCCGAAGAGCAGGAGAAAATAGCCACTCCCCCTCGCACCCCAGACCAGTTTCGGCCTCAAAAAGCCGGGACGCCGATCCCACCAAAGCGTAGACACTCTCCTAAACTCGCTGCTCTGAACGCCAAGAATAGCCCGCCCGTTTCCCCGCTCGCTGCATCCTCTCCGTCACCTTCTCCAACTCTAGAAACCAAGAAACCTGCTCCGAGACCACCGGTCAGCAAGCCCCCCACACAGCCACCCTCTGTAGCCTTAGACACAGACGTACCAGCACAAACTGCCTCCACCAGAGCCACCACTGCCCCTCCGAACCCAGAGCCCGAATCCAACCCCCCCGTCCGGGACCCTGGTTCTCGTAGCCTTACTGCCTTCGACTCTGACCGACCTGTGGAGCGCGACGTGCCCACAGCCAAAGCCGTAGCTGGCAGCTCTCCTGCAGCGACCCGCGGCGCTCTTGAAGACGCGTCTCTGATCGTAGGCGTGGCCTCTCCGTTACCCGTCACGCCCATTCCTCCCTCTCACATCCCCCCCGCTCTCGAGGCGCCGGTCTCAAACGATTTCCTCACGTCCGTGGCCGAAACGTACGACTTACTGACCCCCGATGCAGGGCCCAAAAACGCAGACTTAGACTTAGAGCTGACGAACGGGACAGAGAGACCCTCGATGCCCCCCGCGGACCTCATTAGCTTAGAGAGCCCACCCGCTGCCCCCTCTCTGCCCAATGGAGACGGAGCAGACCTCCCCCCCTCAGGCCCAGTCCTGGAGGCATCAGAGACTCTGGCCAAGACTGCTCCTCCTGTCAACGATGAGTACGGCTCCCTCTAGAGGTTTATCTGTGTGTGTGTGTTGTGTGCGAGCGTGTAACTTGTACGCCCATTCATTCACCACCGCATCTTGCCATTGACCACACAATATGAAATATTGTAATGGTAAACTGTGGTAATGATATTGGGGTAGTTCCTCGTGAGTCGTTGTGAAAAGGAGTGACATGATGGTTTTGTTTCTTTGATGCTTGCGTGTGACACTTTCCCATCGTCAGGTCTCGACTTTTGCAACATTCACCACAAACGGGGTTTTTCAGACATGCAGCTTGTTACACAACAATGATACAAAGCTTATATCTTCTCTTTTATGTTCGAAGTCTCATCTTCACATGAACGTCACTTTAAGTACAAATTAACATTGCAAATAAAAACTTGATTGTAACGAATTTTAAATCATAAGAAATCTTGTGGATAAGTGAGACCACTTATTACAAAAGCGTCCTGTTCAGGATAAGTTCAGGACTCAGTGGCAAAACAATGTAAATTCAACCACAGATGTTTGTCCCTCATCACGACTCTTACACAGCACAACCCGTCATCTCTGTTTAAAGCAGCGATGTGAGGTTTCCATGTCTGAAATGGGCCTTTGTTCAGTCCAGTGTTTGGTCTCAGGCTCTAACTGGGGGCCTCTGAGTGTTGCCTCTCTGCTCACCTCCTCTGAAGAGAGGCTGGACTGCAGCGTTTTCCTGCTCGGAGCTGCAGGCAGGATGGAGATCAGCCGCCGACGAGCATCAGGCTCATTTACTGTCCTGTCCTAGTCTGTTTCAAGTCAAACTAAACTCGTTAAGGAGATCATTTGCTCAAACATTTTCTGCTTTAGTGGAGGAGTTCTATAGTCCAAACGAGATGAACTTTATGGGTACGTCATTATCTGTTTGTTTCCTTTATCTGACTGTCGTCAAGGTGGTGAAGAAATATGTAAGAAGATCTCTAAACACACAGTGTCTTCTTACATATTGGGTGAAGATGTCATAAAGAATAACTGTGTTCAGCTCAAGTGATTGCTGAGATTTGAACTCATTCAAACGTTTTCTCGTCCCAAACGTTTAGACTCCTAATCTCTCGCTTTCTCTTCTTTCCCTTTGCAGGAAGATTTTTTCTGATGAGAAAGGCAAACTGGAGGAGGCAGACTTACCAAACACCCTGATCACTGCAGAACACAACAGTGTCACACAGACAAATACCACCGAGAGCAAAGCATGATGGGCCGGGGGAAGCATCCCCTCCCTCCCCCGCACAGCCCGATCCAAAACATTTTGCAGCAGCAAAGAACAAGAGAGAGAGAGAGAGAAACACTGCAGGAGTTTTGATTTCCAGTGCCCTTAACTTCACACTCCAAACAACAACAACACACCTGTTGGTTGCTTTCATTTCTGGTTCCATTCATGAAATGTTTACTACACCCAAGGATTTCACCTTTAGCTCATAAGAGATTTATTTTATTTTTTTATTCTTACTTTATTTAACCAGTCGGGACATTCAAGAACAATCTCTTTAATTCTAATGATCGCTTGGTACATATATGAATTAAACTCTACTTTCTATTGTGCTTATAGTTTTAATTGCAGTTGCACACAAGTATTGGATTATTATGAGAAATGTAAATGTAAAAAAAAAAGACTATATATAGAAATTATTTTTCTTATTTTCATGTTCTACTGTTCTGATGTGAAAATGTTTGCATTACTTTTTTTAGTTGGATTTATTTTTCTGAGCTATTCTCATTCAGTAGCTTGTTCTGCATGTTTGACCTGCAAGTGGTTGTAATGTTCTTTTCGTTTACAAGGTTTATCGTTTCCACTCTGTGTCTGTTACGAGGATGCTCCATCTCTCACAGAGAGGCTGGCGTTGAGTAAACGTAGGCCTCAGTTGGTCGTGTGGATCGCAGCCAGAGTTGTCACGGTCATAAACAGTGCAGGACGAACCCACAGCCAGCTGCAGGGGGACAAGGAGCCGACGGCGTCTCCGCTCGAGTCAAATTTGGACCATTTTAGGATCAAACTACTCAGTCTGTCACTGCCTTACCAAAACACTCATGAATAAAAACGACTTAAAAGGCGAGTCATTCAACACAAACCTTCACAGAAAGACAAAAAAAAAAAGGCAAAAAAAAAAAGCCAGCAGAACTGTTGATTCTCAGCCAATGGTTGAAGAACCGCAGATCAAGCGAATGTCTCATGATCTGGAGCTAAATATACACCTCGCATTCGTTTGAGGGGGGCAACAAGTACGATTGCTATGGCTTCTGCCTCACGCAGATCAAGAGGTCTGGCTTCAGAGTTTCAGTTGTGCGCTTGAAGCAACAAAAAAAAAAAAAAACGGAAAAAGCATTTTTGTACTATTTAAAAATGACAAAGATTTCTTTTCCATACCTGCCTGCAAGCTTGTGCACTGTGCCTGTGTGTCGATAGATTGTCCCGTCATCAGTTTCTATGATAATCTGCATTGCTTTGTTGTGAGAGAATTTTAGCCTCTTATTCTTTTTATTTGATGTATTATTAGACGAAAAGTACGATAAGTGAACTAATGTGGTCATTATAACACGTGTAGTGTAAAAAAACGAAAAAAGAAAAAAAAGATGTCCGTCTCTGGTCACAGCACTATATATTGCCAGCTATAGTGAAGGAAGGTGTTTTGAGCCTTGGCATGAATTCAGTCAGTACTTCATAACGTATAACTACAAGGCAGATAGACGTGCCCGTGTTTGTATGGGGGCAAATAGTTCTCATGTTGATTCCATGAGTGTTACCTTTGGGGCTTGTTCTGGCATAATTACACTCTGTTTTAATTTTAATTTTCTCTTCCCCCCCCCAGTTGTTATTCGAGTGTTCTGTAATGTGGTCTTTGAATTTCTTTCTTTCTTTCTTCCTTTTTTTAAAGTTTTCGTCTTTTTGTACAAAATTCACTCACCAAGAGCGGCTGCTTGACGAAGTTCAGGATCCCATTGGCAGGAAGCAGGGTGGTCCAGCTGAAACCAGAACAAATGTTTATTTTACAGGGACAAATGCAATTTTTAGACAGCGAAAAATAACATCAGTAAACAGATTTAAAGTTCATTCATGTGACCCCAAAAAAGGACAAGCTTTACTCTGGACATTACCAGACCACCCTGCTTCCTCCACTCTGGACGCTCCTTTTGGTTTTATCGGGTCAAACTCAGAATATCTCTGTTGTGTACAGTCTGAGCGCGAACCCGTTTACAAAATAAAACAAATGATTTCTGAATCTAATCTCGTCCTGACCCATTCTGTCGTCACTTTTAGTTTGAGGACTGGAACTTGAACTCATCACGTTGATTATTAATGACAAAAACAATATCTAGAAGTACTTAATCCTTAAACTGGGAAACTCTCTCAGCACACCCAAGTTCCTTTAAGTGTCAATAATCCCAATACATCAGACGTGCCATCACATAAAACATGCTACAAGGAACTTTAATATCAATCGACCAAAAAGTCTTCAGTATCAAATTAATGCAGTGGGAATGAACACCAGATCTCAAGATGTTAGTCCATTTACAAGTAACCCACACTCAGCGAAACGACAGGTTCTTGGTGCCAAAATGAGTAAGTCCACGTCTGACTGAAGAACAAACTGACTGGCAACATGGCTTTCAGCAGACTGCAGCCCACTTAAAGTGATCTATTTTTAATTGTTGGTCTGTTTATTGGCCCATGATTTCATATTCAGCATTTCACCATTCAACTGGGATATCTTTAAAAGTGTTTCATTGATAACAGGCAATTGTTTTCCACAGAAAACCGAATTAAAAAGACCAGACTTTGTTGTTGAAACATAATTGTGTCTCGTCATTGATTCATTCGATCATACGCCTGAATCCATTTTCATTAACAAATGTTGTCAAATACTGAAATGTGATTAATTGCCGACTCTTCCTAATTCCATTGAATTTCTTTATTCATCTCCTGTTCCAAACTTTTGCTTGCAGTGACGCCTTTTGTCCGGGAGGTGGCGGTCAAAGCCCACGTTTGAGCTGCCTTTTGTTTTCGCCATGTCATGGACACTCAGGACTGTTTACTGAAAGGTTACAGTGCAAACAGGTTATGCTGGGCCAGGCAATTTCTCGGGGGCTCCGTGGTGGGAGAGATGAGGCGGGCGGCAAATAAACACGTGTTACATAAGACGTGCTTGTGCAGGAGTAAACTTAATACATCCCGGCTTAGATGTCAAAAAGACTATGTACCAGTGAGAGCTGGATATTTTCAGCCGTGGCATCCTTCCCTGTCTTCGGATGTGCCAGGAACCCGCAAACCGGCGCTGTGTCAACAAAGCGCGTCAACATCCACCGTGACCCGGCGTGGCTTCTCCCGGGGTCAGCCAGCGCGCCGTCTCCTCCTCCTCCTCTCCCCGCTGTCATGCTTCTCTCTCTGGGTTCAGCGCGTGTGCGTCCCCGCTGAGTTCATCAGTCTGTGCTCCGCGTCTGAGGACAGCACACCGCTCGGCGGCCCCGCAGCCTGTCAGCGGTCCGGATGCCCTGTAGATGTCTCTGATTGCAGCCCTGATGGAGAGCAGAGGCGCACGGGGCGATCAGTCAGCGCCGTGACGTCGCTCCGGTGATGATTTGCAGCCAATCAAGTGAGCAGCAGGCAGCCGCGAGGAGACGCCAGGTTCGGGAGGTAACCTTCAAAGTAAAACCAAACCGAGAGGGAAAAATCAGCGATGCATCAGGAGGAACGGCGGGCTTCAATGGAACATCAAACAGCAAAGAAAAAAACACTTCAAAAGAGTGAAAGCGCTTGTTTAGATTTCACCTAAACACAGATGTTTCGAGGCCAAGAGCTCAGTAAATATTCACAGATATATATTAACGCTCTTTTCGGCTCCTCTGGTTTTTCCTTTGGGAGTGTATTTAGTTTGGAAAACATTTAAGAAGTCGAAACACCTTTCATGAACTATCCAAATATATTGTGTTCCTCTGTCTACATATCTTTCTTTAAATCTTTTATATTGTATTTTCCAGGAAAACTAAAGCTTTTCCAGGACATTGGAAATATATCTAATGTTGCACGTGTTCCTGAATAAAAAAATCAAATGCAATAGAGTCAGAAAAAGACTAAAATAAAAGCACACTTGAAGCAAAGCGCAAAGGGATAAATACCAAGATGATTAAACCAGCAGATACAATAAAAGCAAGAGGAATGCAGTAAAAAGTGCTTAAGTGAATAAGTAGCTGTATGAAAGTCCTGAGGTCCTGTTGTACAGTATCAAACAGCCACCATTCAACGTTTCAGCCTTTATAACAATAAGAAGCTCCAACCCTGAGAGTCCCCTGCCAGCCTCAGGAGGCATCAACACTTTTCTAATGAGTGACGAGCCCGGACACCTTTAGGAAGGCCAAGGGGAGATTTATGGTTCGTCCCAGAAAGAAAGGACGTCAGAGCGATGGAGGATGGAGGGGGACTCGTGCGTCTTTATGTTGCCGGGAACGTGTGGAAGAGGTATTCAGGTCATTCACTCGCAGAGACGTTGGGTGTCATCCTGATGAACCGTTAAATCAGCCGTCCATCACTGTCACCCGCGAGCAGGCTCACACACTGTATGCAGACGCACACTTCAACTTATAAATCACCTCCTTTACAAACATGCCACCCAGACTGCTCCTCTGTCAAAAACCTGATGCACTCGGCAACATCAAGGAACACAACACGAGTCCAAGTCGGCGTTTAAATCTAGGAAACAAAGAGAGGGGGGGTGTAATATTAGTCAGTGTGACATGTTTTGCCAAGAGATTGTCTCTAATGTTGCCAATTAATATTCTGTGTATTACTGCTGGTCATTAGGACTGCAGAACTTATGGTCTCGGCATCAATGTGCAGTGCCGAGAGAGGCAAATTAAGTCAAACACGTCGTCCTGCAACTTTTATGCAGCCTGCTACCAAAAGGAAACTAGCAGTTTCATTTCACATGACTAATTCACAAGAGAAGTTAGTCTGAACTCCTCAACTTCCCTCTCCAAATCACTTCACAAGGGCTGAAACCAACTGGATTCCATTAAAAATCAAGAAAGTGCCGTTCTCACATAGCAAATGCCCAAAAGTATTTCCTCAGCTGTTTTTATGTATTTTATTTTCTGTATTTTCCACGCAGCCAAATACTTTTACAAAATCACCTCAATCATTGTGAAACGATCATACTGAATAGAGCTAATCAGGTCATCTGGAGGAAAATTCATGCTTTTGTTCTCAAATTACATGAAAAAATATCACATATGTTTTTCCTGATGTAACGCATCACAATTGAGCTTTAATGCAGATCAAATGATTCCAACAAAACTGAAAAGTCCATCCAGTTATTTCTACACTGAGAAAAAACTTAGAAATCTAACTTTTGATCTCCTTAAATTTGCTCGCAATTTGGAAGATTGTATTTTCTGGAATTGGAAGTTCATATGATATTAAAAGAGGTGAAAAAACAATCGAGTTTAATGTTTGATTTTTAAGTATGGGGGGGGGAAATATATTCTGTATGTCCAATACAATTGATGATATAAACACACCTGGTTTAAAAAGCTTTGGATCAAAACTAAACAACAATTATCTGAACAGGTTTCAATTATTCAAAATCTAAACACTGTGCACTAAATCAAATATTCACACTAACAAGGTGCTCCATATTTTTCAATATATATTTAAACATCAGCAAATTAGGCAACTACAAGTTCTGCCAACAAAAACTTTTTAGCTATTCCTGTGTTATTGGTTATTGGTTAGATTTTAAGTGATCAAATAAAGGAAGCAATCCGTGCATTTTTTTTTCTCTTGCATGTGGGGATGTAAAGAGGCAATGAAACGAGGCCTGAAAATCGTGTCATGGTTCACACATACAACACGTGTTGCATTTTTTTGATCCACGGGATCATTGGCCTCAACGTGTTGGATCTTTCCTGAAACGTTCCTTTGGTGTTCTCACTTTGTATGGAGAGAAACAGAAAGAGCAAATGCTGACAGGCATCAAAAGTCCTCATCAGGCTGTGGCCACACGTTTTCCCAAGCACTAAACCAGCAGAATGTGACGGCCCGCCTCGGGATACGCTGATCTACACGCCTGTTCGTACGACGGAGCCATCTGTTCACACATCACAACCCTAAACTGACGCTGTTCAGGAATACCAGTCTGGTTGTAAGATGTCATGTCCTCCAGTCTAACCCCAGTCTGAGTCGTGTCCCTCCCCTCCCCCAGCGTGCACACAAAAGAGCCAGTCCCACATTTTTTGGGGTTGACTTCAAAGACAAAAGTGTCTTCTCTCACTTTGTCCATCACTGTTTTCTTTCTCTGCACGAGACAGGAGAAATGTGCAGAATGTGCAGGACAGATTGGCTCTTTATCCACCCAGAATCTCGCTCTTTTCAAACAAGTGTGCAACATGTTACACGTTTAAGATCAAGCAAGCGACAAATTTTGTATACAAGAGACGCAACTTTAGTTTAAGTGAACCAGACGGGCTGAAGAAGCTTTTGGCTCTTAAGTTTTTAGAGACACCTGCAGTTTTAAAGGCGAAGAAATGTCAGTCTGGTAATAAATTATATT
>JAUESE010000020.1:17501261-17521675 GCA_032274725.1 Malacoctenus triangulatus
AGCAACACACTCAGTGTTTAACCTGGACAGCATGCATGGAGCTGTTGAGTAAGCCGTGACTACGGGACTTGTGATCATGGGTCTAAACTTGCTTGTCATGCTGGCTGGGTTAAACTGTTCCTGTCATGATGCTCCATAATTTATCAACAGGGAGGTGGGAGGCCCTCTCACATATCACCCACTAATATCTCCTGGCATCCGGACCCTCTGCATGCCACTTTTCCACAGCCCCACAGCGCCAGCGTTACAGTCCCACAGACACACTATCCTCGCCTGCTTCCCGACAGCGCCTGTGAAATTATTTACCTTACGCTGACACACTCAACAACAAGCCTGACGCCTCGCCATGTTTTTCAATGATCTCAAATCGCCAAAATGTTTGTATTGCATCCTCTCCTTCTCCAGTGAATGTGTGGCATTAACAGTTGGTACGAGGATGAGTCAAAATATTTTTTCTTAATAGGTTTCTCTTCCTCTCTCTCTCTCTCTTTGGCGGAGTGGCAGTGCAAACCTGGGCGGTGATTTGCAATCTGGGCTCTTAAGAGTTTGGAACAACTTGCCTCGGGAGCTGAAGTCGTAATCAAAGTTGGAAAGAGCTTAAGAGACAGAAAAAAAAGAAAGGAGCAGATAAAAAAGACAAACAAGACAAATATATAAAAACAAGGAGAACCCAGTTCGTAACAGAGGAAATAAAAAGCAGTAAAATCAAGAGGAGACCACGAAAAACAGATGTTTTTTTTAAAGCGCAGCGTTTTCCTCCGCGGTAAACTGGTGTTTGTATAATTAAGGCAGACGTTAATGCAGAGCTGTCAGGAGCAAATATATGGTGGAAATCCTGATAAGTGGAGAAAAAAATGCAGGCAACTGTTTGTGTTAAATCCTTTACAATCAAATTTAAATTACATGCCAGCACCTTCACCCACTTTACAGCCTTTTTTTTCATGCGGGTTCATTAAAATTTTAACGCGAAACTGAACTCCTGCCGTTCCAAGTTTTTCTGCCTCAAACATTGTCGTTCTCCATCATTTTTGGTCGAGCTCGCGTGCGTATTAGCCTCCTCAGCCTGACAGTGCTCACATGAAGCGGTTGGATGCTTTCCTATAATCCCTCAGTACACACGCTGTCACTGATACTGACGTCAAACACACACTAATGCTGAAACTAAAGAAGTCAGTCCACAGAAATGATATCATCAGACAAAATTGTTACAATGAGAAAAAAATCTTTTTCACATAAAGAAAACGGCAAAATCCTGAGATTAGATGAACTTTTTTTGTAAATTGAGTAAATGTATTGTTTTAGTTCTAAATTATTGGAATGTTAACAGTGATTGACCAATTTTGGCTTTCATCCACCTTGTTTTTTGAATGTACGTTTAAAAGAAGCAGCCCTGTATTGAGGTGGTACATATGCCCTCACAGTGTCTGAATCCACACCTTTTCTGCTACTGTCAGAGAAAGGTGATAACCCTCTCGGGAGCACTGGCACGTAACTGTAACTCCAGGTGGCACACACAGTATGAATAGTTAATGGATGTGGACATGGAGGGGTGTTAACGATGCCCAGAAGTTTCTACCCTCATCTCACCGACTTGTAAACATCCCGAGCTCGGTTTCAGGTTGGCAGTGGATCCCCAGCAGGGTACAGGAGGGCATTACTCTCTCATTTTGTCATGATCTCAGCTCGGCATCGGCGTGACGCATGACCCTTTTTTTTATACCGACTCTTATTGTGGCACCCGGCGCGTCCCTCGACGTGAGCCACTGGTAATTTAATCAGCCACGCTGAGGTAATGTGGGGAAATTATGACGCAGTTCCGAGTCAATGCAAAGATTTACCTTTCATAAATCACCTGGGTTTTATTTCCTCCTGCTAAAAACCACACGGGGAGCTTTCAATGCTGATCGCGCTGCCCCGGCTTTAATTTGCCCGTGTGGCATAACCAGTGAGCCAAATGAGTTTCCTCTTAGCAGATTAACACTTGTCAGACCTCAGCAGCTGCAACGCTGCTGTCCACCTCCTCTGGAGGGGAAATAATACTACTTTTGGGAGACTTTTACTGCGAGGCTTTTTGGCAATGCTGGCTAAAAGGCTGGTTTACAGTGAGAGTCTCTTTAGCCATTTTAATATGTCAGAGGTGAACGGCCGCGGGTTGCACAAGTCAGAGATCAAAGCAGGGAGGGTGGGTTTAGGGGGCGGGGTGAACTGTGGTCAGTGAAGGGGGGAAGGGGGTATTTGAGGACTTCCTGAGGGCAAGAGGATTGCTGCTGGTGTTGGATGCCAGGACGGAGAGGAAAACAACATCATGTGCTGCTGTTTACTCCTCACCACAGCACTGTCATAGTCTCCTTTGACCTACTTGTCAGTGCCCAAAATAAAAGAATGGATCTGTCTCCGAATTGCTCTCACAACAAAGGGGTTTGTTTCAATCAGAGCAAGTCGAGGCTCTGGGGCACCCAGCTTTCAATTTTGGAAAACCCAAGACTGTGGCTTATCTCCAGGATGCACAGAAATTGACTGCATGTGCTTCAAACCGATGTCGGCTGACCATTTTCGCCACCTAGCCTTCAGGAAAAAGGCCGTGAGAGTGCTGCCTTTGTGTACTCACAGCAGCTGCACTGTTTCCACACATTACAGGCTGCTTCATCAAGTGAATAATATTACCTTCTGTCCAAAGCCTAATTAAACAGTCCTGTAGTCTATTCAGACACAGCCCCGGCTTCTAATGCATCTCTCTTAATGTAGACCTTTTAGCTCGCCTAATTGCGTGTCCGTCATCATACTGCACCCTCCTGCTAATACCCAGTTGTAATTCGTATAAGCCTTAAACTGAAGTGAACTGTCCTCTGTTTGGCCATTGTGCCTCCAGTGTTTATTTGCACTGACTGCTAGATACACAAAGCCTCAGGATGGCCCGTCACTGAATGTAAAGTGAAGCATCGTGGATCCAGACGAAAATATCGTAAACGTTCTAGGAATGGAGGGGAACGCGACCGCGTGTGACCTCAATGAAGCGCTCCATGGAATGGTGGTTAAACACGAGCAACGTATCTCTTGTTGCATTAATTATTGAGTCGGTTGTTCCTCACTCGGGTAGATTAGCAGGCCACTGACGAGTGCCCGGGGTTGTTTAAGGTAGCGTTTGTGTATGTGCTCCTCCCGCCGCCGCGTCTGCAGGGAGCTGTCCGCGTGAACACATACAGTAGCATGAACGCACGGGGTCGTGTGAGGTCTAGCACATAATGTAGCCTGCATGACTGTGGATGTTTAACTGGGTGATAGCAGTGTGCCAGCAGACACTGTGCATACACTGAGCAAAAAGGCCCCCCGAGGACACGGTTTTATAGTGGCTTCACACTGCATACTGGTGGACATGATCAGCATTGATGTCAACCTATAAACTGTGAAGTGGCTCCCGGAGCAGCAGGTCATTTGTTCAATGTCCTTTTACTGCACTTGGTGAAAAATTTAAACTCTCAGGTGTCACTGAGTAATATATTTAAGCCTTATAAAGTTACTGGAATGTTTACAATAATTTGCAAAATTATATCAACCATCTGGTAAAAAGAGTTAGGCTGACCGTATCTCTCACAATACAAAGTTTAAAAAGGTCTCATGTTGGATAAGTTTGAGTTTTTGCTAAAACTAATACAAGCCTGTAAAATAGTGTTTTATTTACATTCTAGTCCAAAGGCTTCCTGGGCGCTGTCTGAATTTGCTTGTAATGGACAGACTGTGTCGTCTATTCTCAGATTTATACTTTTTAAATTTTTTTGTATCAAAAAAATCCATCAAAAAACGAGGGTTTTTTTTCAAATATTTGTTTTCCAAGTACAACTCTTTTGAGCACAGCATGAATTCTTCAAGCAATTCCTATGTTGATGTCCTCACTGCTGCTTCTTTTCACTTAACACAGATTAGTGTATATTTGCATAATTCTACTAAACAATCAGAATGAAACCATGTCAATTTTATTCTCCAATGTCATAATTTTAGGTAAACAAGACCTACATAGGCATTTCCTGTCAGTCTTTTATTTTAATCAGAATCTATTACTGGTGGTTTAGAAAAAATGGGAGGATATAAAGAATTAACTAAATGTTGCAACACGCTGGGCAAAGAGTAAACTTTACCTTTGCTGTCATTCACAATTTACCTAATACAAACAATGTGATGGAGCAACTTCTGAGAACATTTATTAAAATAAAGACACTCATCTTTCACGTGTTCTCTGTTTGTGTTTTCCAGCCAATATAAAGTCAATTCATTGACAAACCGTGGTGTTTTAATGGGTGGGCTCTGGACTCTGGAGTTAAGATGAACACAGAAGAAATTGGACAGATTTGCGCTCGTCACTGATACAATCTCTTGTTCAATTTGCAGTGGGGTTTACTCCCAGATTCTCAGGGTGGGAAAACTTTTGTTTGCCGCTTGAAAAGAAACAGGCTGCGCTTATTTGTGAATGAACGGATTAGCTTGAACACTTCACCCCAACAAGGACCATGATCCTATCTGGTTGCCTAGACACATGGTTTTGTTTCTCAGGCAGCGTGAGAGCCTGGCTCGCTCCCACCTCAGTTGGACTGAATAAGTGGCAGATGTATGAAGGCAGACCATGTTAAATCACATGAGCATACACATCACCCATTTTGTTGGAGGGCGATTCGATTTGAGAGCTGAACATATCTGTAGCTATCACTGGTCAAACTGTGCATCGGCAGTTCAAGGATGCAACAGGCACAACAAATGTTAATAATTTCTTCCATGTGGAGGAATTGCTTTAAAGTAAATCATTATTCCCTCTGTTTAAGCTCCTGCCCCCTAAACACAATGCTCCGTCGACTCTTCAGCCTTTGAGAAATACCATTGATTACATGGTATTTACCCCACAGAGGGCCAAAGGTCACAGGGTCATCCTGTGCCTTAAAACCCAAATCCCAGGCCTATTGTCTGGTTAAGGGTGAGAAAGCAGGGGGCAATGACAGCCAACTTTAGGGCTTATTCTCTCATAAAGAAGCTCCTCTGCACTTATTACCAAAGCTTACTGGAAAACTCTATGACCGCAAATCCTTTTTGTTTGAAAAGTTAACAGAGCGCAGAGAGGCGAAATGCCACCACTAACACATACAAACGCTTCCTTGTCTCCAAAGGCGAGGAAGGGAATCTTTTTTTCATTTTTTTGTTTACACTTCAAGATTTTATTTGGTATTTTTATTTTCAGCAGCCGGTTGCGCAGAATAAAACCTGAAAACGACTGCTGAGCTGATGTCACGGCGTGTCAACCTGAGATCAAGAGTGAGATTCTTGTGACAGAATATTTTGTCATATCTCTTTTCTCAAGTTTGGGTATTGTTGGTGTCAGAAGGATCAGGATATACATCTGTGAGCGTCTGCGAGTGTGTCAGGGAGTAACGGTTTACCTCCGCCGAGAAGCTGGGGATGTGTAAACTTTCAGAACAGACTGAAAGAAAGACAACGAAAACAAAAAGTACGCACGCCGCATTGAAACAGGTGTTTACAATATATGATGGTTATTAAAGAGTGAGTAGAGGGAGGATAATTAAAGCAACTTTGAAGTGTCTACAAGGTGGATAATATGCTGTTCAGTTGGTTAAGGGCTCTGCTCTGCCTGCAGCTATATGGAAACCGAAGCGCATAGGAACAGAAATCACTCCCCCTGCTGGCTGCTGGTTATACTACGAGAGCAACTGGTTTAACAGGATGAGAGCTTTTCATATGGCAGGTCATGCAGGAGACGGCATTTTCTGCGCCTTAAAAGTCTTTAGCCATTTTTAGACAGATCATTATACGGGGCTGCGCTGCTGCACAGCGAACTGATATTAGTTAGCTATGACTCAGGCAGAAAGAGGAGCTGGTCAGATGGTGAAAGGATTTCCTGTTTGGTCAGCGGATCAGCGGAGTGGGGAGGGTGCAGAGGCGTTGAGAATGGAAGGTCTTTTGTGAACAACTAAAATATTGTGATCCGTGGGTGAGAAAGGGCCGTGGTCATTAGACGGCCGCATAAAGACAGGGATTGTAGGAGTTGCGTGAGGAGCCTATGACTAATGGGCTTGGTCAATGAGGGCCTGAACCTCATTGTGTGCCCTTTGTGCAGGAGTCCACGGACTAAAGCCTCTGAACAGGTGCAGTTCATTCCACTGGATCGCCTCCCTGTAGGATTGCTAAGATCAGGGAATGTCTTTCAAGCCATCGCCTTGCTGTTAATGATTACAGATGATCAGTGCTAATGTTGTTTTTTGGGGGGTGGGGGGTTGGGGGTTGTGGATTTGGACATTTCACAAAGTTGCATCAAAAAAAAGTGAGGGGAGTTTTTTTTGTGTCTACGACAAACTGCAGTTTTGTGTGAAATGTTATGTGGAAGGGGAAAAAAGTGCTCCTTTGTTCAAGCAGACTGTGATTCATGGATTAGTAAACAATACCGGGTGAATGTTTTTGATTTATCCCTGAAAATGTGAATTTGCCTGATTTGTTTCTCTTTCTCTCTTCTTTGAACAGGCTTGTCTGTTAACTTGATTGAACCTAAAGCAAGTGTCTGACACTCTTCCCTCTTAGTATGAGTGTGCTGTATCCCTTTCCCTGCGTTAATTCCAATTTAATTGCCAGTTGCCTCAAGGCACTTCAATAACAGTAACAAATGATTTGATTTAGTGGACCTCATCAGACTGCATTTTAAATGCGACACAGCAACCCCACTTGAATTCCAATGAAGTGCTGGCACAGTCCTCTGTTTACTAATGATCCTCCGCTGGAGATGTCTGATTGAATCTGAGTCAGGAGCAATGGGACCTGCTAGCATTGTAAATGATCTGCAACCTGAGCAGACAGAGAAATAAGGACCTCATAATCTCACATTAAAGCCTCACTCTTCAGGACATGCACATTATGTCCAACGCCGCTGATTAACCAGTCCCTCAGTCTCGCCACACATACGAATTTGCATCGCTGAGAATGCCAGAATGGATTTGAGTGCTGGCTTACACAGCCTGTAGATCAAGTGTTGACTGTATGACAGCCAATGGATCTTCTTCACATAGCCATTTTGACTTAAACTACCCTGCCAGCGACTCCCTATCTGTATTCCTCTCCACACTCTGTGCAACAGGAAAGCAGCCCCAAAGAGATGCCAGGTCACACACAGGATTAAACTGGATTGTGTTTTTTCCTGCAGTCCTGCCTTTAATGGCTTGATATCACTACTTAACATTCTGCACGGAGCGCATAGTGTAGGCATCATTTAGGGTGGAGCTACTATCAGCTGCTCTTTGAGCACAGAGACAGAGGACTTCACAGGCTGGAGCTGACTCCTGATGGGGAATGAAGAGAATAATTACACATCTAACACACCAGGAAGAAGCCATTGATTGTGTGATTGGCATGCCGTGCATTGTGTGGGAAATTCTTAAAGAAAACAATGACTTTCATGGTCTGAAATAGAACGTATAAAGACTCGCAGCTGAAAGTGCCTCTGGGCTTTTAGGGGAGTTAGTTTAGGTAGAGGCACTTGCTCTTTGAAAGAAGCTTTTCCCTCAGAGGACTCACACAAAGTTGAAGTGACCCAGTTTCCCCACTTAAGGCCCTGTCTGTGTACGGTACTGAAATAACTGTGCGTCTGTGTCTTGTGCGTTCTCCAGGGACTGACATGGCGGTGTTCTGTCTGCTGTGTGCAAAGCGCTTCCAGACCCAGAAGGCCCTGCAGCAGCACATGGAGGTCCATGCAGGCATGCACAGCTACATCTGTAGCCACTGCGAGCGCCCCTTCCCGAGCCACACGACTCTCAAAAGACACTTGCGCTCGCACACGGGTAAGACACGGATCGTTTTGCACCGCGGCTGTGATCTACAGTGTCACCTCCTGTCAGGAGACGCGAACGTGTCAGCGTCGAACGCATGCATATGCTGAAGCTGAGACAAAGACGGGCTGTATTTATTTTTGTATATGGGTTAATTTCCCCAGGTTATTGGCTTTAAGGTTTCACTCAATTTGCATGCATCCTCTCCCACCCTGCTCATCCCCTCTCTATAAGATGATTCACCTCTCCGATGACAGCACTGTACCGTTATGGCCGGTGCATATTTTGGGCAATTTCATCCTGTTTATATTTTGGGTTCTTAGACAGCCTTTGGGCCTGTGCAATTCACGGCTGTCAGTTCTAGTGTGGTTCACCCAAAATGATAGAGGAAACCCAAATAAATATTGAAGGAAAAGCAAATGGAAATGACTTGTCTGTGTGTTCTACCGAGGGTGAGTCTTAGTGCCGCAGGAGACGGAGAGATATTTACTGAAAAGATGTCCCCCTTTCTTCTTTTACCTTAAATAACACTTCCAGCTGTCAGGATGGCTTGATGTCTAGACAGGAGAAATACATAATTGATGTGAAGAGACAGAAGTGAAGGGAGTTTTGGCCATGGCAGCGTATCTTGTTTGTATGCCATTCTGCTTGGAAGTAACATTTTGTAAATGTCATCTGCTCCACAGTGGGGTGGGGGATTGGGGAGAATCGGCCTGTAATGAGGAGAGCAATGTATCCTCTGACTTGGCTGTTGCTGTGGACACTGAGATAATGAGGCACATAGGTCATTGGAGATGAGTCAAACCCTCAGCCTAGGAGAGAAATAGATTAACTACAGTATAGAGAACAGAGCAGCACATGCCTGGAGGACTTTTATTAGCTATTAGCAGACAGCCAAGAGGAGTGTCCTCATGTCATAACATTAGCGACGTCTGAAAGCACATTATTTCCCTGCTTGATATGCATGTTGTGGGAAAAAAGGCCTGTGTGACTATTTGACCTATGCGGCTACATATGCGTCGTGCCATGTCGTGCCAAGGAGGAAGTCAGCCTTTAATGTTTCTCACGATAATGGGCTGCGTTGGTGTCGCGGCCACTGTTGTGACACGATTGTGCTTTCAGGCGATCACCCGTTTGAGTGTGAATTCTGCGGGAGCTGCTTCAGAGATGACGGCACGCTGAGGGGACATAAACGCATCCACACAGGAGAGAAGCCTTACGAGTGCAACGGCTGCGGCAAGAGGTTCAGCCTCAAACACCAGCTGGAGACACATTACCGGGTACACACAGGTAAGCAGTCCCACTCAGTGAGACGGGGTCCTAAACAGTCAATTTAACAGCATCACTTCAAGGAAAGCTAAAAAGTCTGGAAAATCAAAAATTTGGAATTTGGTTAAAAATATTTTAGATCTTAAAGTCTTTTTTTCTACTATCCAGAGGCCTCATTTATGGCAACAAAAGTTTAGAATTCTTGATTTTTAAAAAATTGGTATCTGAATTAAAAAAGGCATTTCAATGATGTGGATTCGTTGAGGTTTGAGCCTTCCTAAATAAGCTTTAATAACTTGAAAATAAATCACTATTTGTGGTCATATTTTCGATGTTTTTCCATTTTTTTAATTGCAAAAAATCCCCAAAACCAACAGTTGTCAGCTATTATAATCCCACTGACATGACTGTATGATTACACATACAGAAGGCACACAGTTTGATCCCGTGCCACATACATCATCCCCCTGCTGTCAGTAATAACTGCACGTGTATTTTATCGTGCCCCCTATAAACTCAGTATTTACACATGAGTGATGTTTCTTAAATCTAGACTGCCACGCTATTATCGGAAATTCTTTATTCCAAAAATAAATACCGTAAGTAACTGTATATATTTTTGGGGACTCAGCCTCGGTGGGAGTGAGTGCCACAGACAGAGAAGAAGTCAGAAAATAGACTAATGCATTTCAGCTCGTGGTCTGATCAGGTGACTGCTGTCAAAAACGGGGAAATAAAAATGCTACAACTCCTTAAAATAAACACATATATATAGATTTATATCCATCTTCTGTATCTACTGAATCTGGGGTCTGGAGCTCATCTAGGATGACATTGGACGAAAGGCAGAATAAACCCTGGAGAGGCTGTCAGTCCGTCAGATGGGTAACACACAGACAGACTATGTCACCCACACATGTATTCATGCCTAAAGCCAGTTCAGAGTCAGCAAATAACTCAACAAACATGTGTTTGGATTGTGGGAGGAAAGCAGGACAGACATTCAGGCACAAGGTGAACATGCAAACTCCACACATAAGGACCACTGCTCACAATCAAATCTGCTCATCTTTGTTCCGTACGAACCACCGCAACCAAAGCTGTTCAGGTATCATGACTTCAAAACTACAAACCACAAAGATTAGATAATATCACTGTGAGGATTAACAGGTAAATCCAAAAGGCCTTGAAAGCAATCGTCTCACATCAGAAGACAAATACACAATTGTGTGGTAGACTGAATGAGAAAACGTACCAACTGCAATTGTCTATATTATATATTTCTCTTTCGAAAATCTGCTACTTGAGGTGAAAATGAAGTGCAAGAATTTTAGTCTCAATATGAAGGTTTGGCAGCCCTCTGTTTGCTGGGTTTGGTATTAAAGCTGAAGAAGAAACTTTGGAAAGTGTGAATTGAACATCAAGAAATACATCCATACAGAGCAAGCAACTGCTGCACTTTTTTCATAATTTCAAAAGATCATCATCACATCTACAGTTTTACTTGGTTCTAAAATGTGTGTTTAAAAAAAAATCATTGCTGCGTTTAATCTCCATCTACCTCGTTTTTATGATCACAATTTATTTGGAGAAAATTACCACAAGTTATGCATGCTGGGAAAATAAAGCACTCGGAGAGTTTCCATCACAATCATTGTCCCCCGTCACAAATCCAATCGTGTTGTAACAGCTGTCACTGGGAGGACGCCGGCACCGTTTGGGGAAATTCAGCATTTTAGGGAATCCCCTCTTGCTAGAAATGTACCAAAAGTATGAGCTGAGGGCCCAGCCTGGACAGTAAGAGCTTCTAATCTGGATCAAACTATGCATCCTGTGTGTCACTTAGAAAAGAATGAAGACATATCTGCTTTAATTGTTTTGCCACTACTTTACAACAAACCAAACTAATCTCAAACTGGGCCTTCTGTGGCCCCTGAACTGCGATACATTTGACACCACTGCCTTTAAATCCTTCAATGTGTCCCTATTAGCTCAGTCCTTGAGCTCGAGCGAACAGCTTGGCGTTCTTTGGTACAGTGAACTGAAACAGAGGTGAGCCCGGTCTCACCTGACTACAGGTCTACAAGGTTAATGCTGTATCGTTGAATTTTTTAGGTGAGAAGCCATTTGAGTGTAAGCTGTGTCACCAGCGATCTAGAGACTACTCGGCGATGATCAAGCACCTGCGCACTCACAACGGAGCGTCTCCGTACCAGTGCACCATCTGCCAGGACTTCTGCCCCAGCCTGGCCGCCATGCAGAAGCACATGAAGGGCCACAAACCCGAGGACGTGCCCGCCGACTGGAGGATAGAAAAGACTTACCTGTATGTTTGTTATGTCTGAGCAGGACTTGGACACCCCTCCCTACTCCCACACACTGTCTGACATACGAACACACACACACACACACACACACACACACACACACACACACACACACACACACACACACACACACACACGAATAGAAAGCTGGTGATCCTCGTGTTGCTGACTTTTATGCTGGAAGGTTTTTGTTTCTGTGAAGGTTTGGAAAAAAAAGTTTGAACTCTTTTATGATGAACTGAAAAGTGTATTGTAGAAAGTTGTTATTCTGGAAGATACCAGAGTTTTTTACGCGACAACGAAGACGTGCGAGCGTGAATATAAATGTGTGTAAGCATTTGGGCTGCAACTAATGATTAGTTTCATTACTTTTACACTGAATAATGTCTGAAAGTAGTCACATTTTAGCGACAAGATGTATACAGTCCAATCCAAAGAGATTCAGTTTGCAATTATAGAAAACTCTTTTGAGAAAACAGCGGATATGCGTTTGTTGTTTTTTTCCCTGATAATGACAAAAAAAATTAAATTCTTGACAGGTTCCTGATGACTGTTTTCGCCCTGGTGCACACAAAGATACAGACACACACTCTTCCTCTTCCACGCACACAGTTTTGATAATAACTGTATGTCTAATGAATCCACTGTGGTTTGAATCGATGCCACACCGGCTGTGACTGCTGACCTGTATGTGTAGCAGGAGCTTTTTGACTGACTGCTGAACCACCAGGCAACCCGAGTCGTCTTCTATGATTGTGCAGTAGATGTTGAAAATAATTCCACGAAGGTTTGATTGGCTGAACTTTTGCAACATTTTCTCTTCTAATTTCCCATGACTTCTTTGTTTTTCTTTCCTCCTGCTGTTGGAAATCTTTTTGGGATTTTTTTTTTTTTTGGAGTTGTTTATTTTCTGCATGTTTTACTTGAATGGCTGCCACGTTTTGACCTCATAAGCTTGATCTCTTTAATTGCCTTGTCTTTCTTGCAGTGGGTGTTATTGTTTCGAGGTAGCTGGCTCACAATTTGAGTTTGTCTCGTAATAGTTTTGTTTTTTTTTGCTATTTATATGTTGTTTATTTGTTACCAAATATCTGCTGGTTTTCATCACACCACCCGTGTCCCTCGGGATGATTTGTAGTAGAGCGAGCTCTACCTCTCCTCACTTGTCAACATTTGTTTTCAATCCGCTGCAAATATTATTCACCCATCAGTAGTTTTAATTTTTCTAACAAAACACCGGATAAATTACATGGTCAACAGTGTGTAAAAAAAAAAAAAAAAGCCTCAATATGGCTTTAATGTGTAGTTTTTTATCATCAGCTATATATAGATGTCTTCTAAAGATCACTGAATCAGAATTTTCTAGGTGAAAATAAAGAAAAACGTGGAAAAGAAGTTGTTTTTTTAATAAAACATGTCAAGAAAATTGTGACATTGAATTACTATGAGCAGGTTATTGTCAGTCGTAGTGTAGCTGTAACGTACAAACTGTCATGGTATGTTATTCCCTTATGTGAGCCTAACACAGGCCTTATAGATTTAAACATGTTGTATTTTTGTATTACAGTAATCTGCTATCTGTTTACATTTGGTATGATTTGAGAAACATCTTAATGTGTGTGTTTTCTAAGTCTCTGATTTGATTAAGATCCCTCCCTTGTGCCTCTTTTATAAGTAGAGCATTGATGTGCTTGAGTACATGGGTCTGTGCTATTGGTAGTTGTTTCTGGGTGTTTGTTTATTGTTACTTAATTAAAGATAGACTGCCATGTAGATCCACTTTGTCTGAACATTGCAACTGGAAGCAACATACTGTGATAGTGGCTGATACTCTGATGCAAGTTCCAAGCAATTTTCTTGATGTAAAAAAGTACACGCTTGTCTCAAATTGTTCCCTTCAAAGTGACAATGGACTGAGATCTTTGGACGAAAAATCATGTGTATAGCAAATCTTGGCGTCTGTGGGCATTAGCGATGCCTTCTTAAGTAGCCAACAACACTCAGTGCCATGAAAACACACATTCACTGTATCTATTCTACATGAACATGCACTATAAATGGATTTCCTCGGTGGACCAAAAGAAATAGAGCACTTTTGTTTGAAAAGGGGTTTTTTCTTTGATCTTTCTATGTTGTGATAATGCAGCTGTCTTTTATTTGATGTGTCCTAGAAGGATGTGATTAGCATTGTTTAGAATATGTCAATGTCTGTCTACCTCAGGGCCAGATCAAAGCTCGACCTGGTGTCCAATCAGGGTTGTTCTTCTTGCCATGTGTGCAGTAAAATCCCTCTTCATTACAGCTTTGTAACACAGTGTGTGAAAGTGTTTTTCTCAGTGTGGATTAAGGCACAACTCTGTATGCGTCAGTGTTCAGTGGCATGGTTAAAAAAAGAATAAAACAATTTACTATTTTATGCATTCCGTCTCTTTCGCCTGCTGTTTCTGCCGTCTGAAACGCCGTCTGGCGGCAGGTCCACGTCCGTTTGATCTGACGCACCTTCACATCCTTCCGATGTGTGATCTGAATTTTGTTTCAATGGACTGAGGCTCGACGCAGCGCACTATAAAAGGTGTTCAACAAAAATGATTACATAAACTGCCATTGTCAGCACTGTCTGGGGATGGACATGTACAACGAATTACGTCAGAGCTGAAATGTGGAACAGTATCCATGTTCTCTTATACGCTCAATTACCCAATCATATGTGAATAATTCATACCAGCAGCAACATGGCATTTATTTTAATTACTTCTGACATTAAAATTAAAAGCCAATTATCAGGAAAAAAAGAGGAGCAAATTAAAGTTTTTACCTGACTTTTGCAGAGCTGCTACATCATTCATTCACCTTAAGTGAAAAATCATTCAACTGAGACGATTTTGCCTTTCTGCGGCTGGATATTTGTATCTTTGCTGTCTCACATCAGATCCCGAATGACTTTTATTCTATTACAGGTTTTACTCATGTCAGAGTGAAATTAGTAGCTCATATTTGTTTTCCAGCTATTAGTCAAGCGGCGTATTAAGATATTTATGTTCTTAATCTTTTTTAATGATTAATTTGAGGTGCATTTAAATGTATTTACTATTTTATACTATGACAGCTTGTTCACATTCCTCTTATTGTAAATGACAACTGCTGCTGCTCTAATTTTATTCAATGATCATCTATCTCATGTGTCCTGATCATCACCCAATATCAATGCGACACAAACCATAGACAGAGACTTGGCGAAGGCACAAGTTGCCCTCATCTTCGTCAAACTGTCTTGTTCACACTTCAGACCTACAATCTGATTTTTGGCTTATCCTGATCAAATCTTGATTGATGAAGATCAAATTCCATGAAGTATCAACAACAATAAACCAAATTTCTGATGGAAACCACATACAAATGAAGTCCAATATTTCCATACGCGACTTCAGTGCAGAAAAGCCTGTCCACAGGATCAGGAGGGGCCCGTAGTGTCACTGCAGCGCAACAAACGACGACAAAGATCATATAAAACAAGCGACACATTACACCTCTGGTGTTGTACACGAGGCAATATCAGCAAGTGTCAGTCTCTTCTGTCACTTCGATCGCCTGGTGCAATGGAAGAGACCATTACTATTTCACCACTTGTTCTGATTTGTGTGCTGATTGAAGTAGAGTAAGATGCAATATAATACAAAATAGGCACAACTCGATGTGTGTGCCTCTTCCGCACGTACTACTGTTAAAAAAAAAAATCAAATACTCTCTGAAATAAAATAGCTTATTCTCCCTTCCTGACACATGATCGTGTGAACTCAAGAGACATTTTATGATAACATTATCATCATTTTCATAATTCTACATCTTTTACCTCATTTACATTAAGCTAATTTTAATCTTAAATGTTAGGTGTATTTTTGGAAAGCCAATTTTTCAGTTTAATTGTTTTAAAGCAAACTATTTTTGCTCATTAAATCCCATATCACATGCAACATGTGGTATTCAGTCTTGCAGCATTTTTCCAAACTGTCACTTGTATCTTTTGTTCCTATCATTAAAGAGGCAATTGTAGATGTCCCCCTGGGAAACACGCATCTCTGGGGAATCACTGTCACATGGTCGCTCCCGATCTGCAGCCTCGGACGTCCTCAATTCAACCTGAATATTTCCGTTTCAGAGCACTGCTACCGCCCTGCCCGTAAGCTACACAGAGACGATGCTGCTGAGCCCTCTCAACAGTTTACTGGCTCCTGCCACAAACCTTCACAGTCTCAAGCTGTTTATAGATTTTGCGTATCATCTGGGCTGCTTGCAAACAGCTGGAGTCTCTCCAGGCTCTGTGGTGACCTCTGATGGCGCTCTGCCAGAGCCACAGCTGGCCTGCATTGCATCCCAGATGTGAAAGGAGTCCGTGTATCAGGTTTGCTGTTACTCTCTGCTCAACACAGCCAAAGTGAGACCTCTTAATTACAAGGACTGGCAGCATTTACATTACGATACTTGACGTCAGATTTTTTTTCCCTCCCGTCTGCTCCCCTGATGGCTTCGGGATTTAACAGGTTATCTTGCCAGTGCAATGTTTTCCTTTTCAGTGTTCTCGTTTTCCTCCATCAAGCAGCCTCTGTGTGGGCTATGACTGCTTGTTTTTTCTTTCATATATATAACATCTATTTTACAGCTTACAGTGAGATTTATTTCAGCCTGCAGTCTTTACAGCTTCTCTGTAAAAAATAATCACACACTCTTATTTTCTGATGCAGAAAATAAAAATGTTCAAGATTGTGAATAATCAGTAACGTACTCACTCACTGACCAAGTGCCAGTTTGTTTATTTGGCGTCTTCAAAGCAGAGCTTGAAAAACAGGTGGTTCAAGACCACCTGAAGGATCGTCACAAGTCAGAGAAGGTTGCCATGGAAATGTTAAACTGAAACGATCTTCTCATAGTTGCACAAAATGTTATTGTTCGTTGTTTCGTTTATCTGGTAAAAACCAGGACAGTATGTTTATTTCTCTTTAAGAAAAACTAACTCAAGAGCAACTCCTGAGGGGGACACCAAAAGTTCATCCCATAATACTGCTGTAAGCGAGTGCTAAAAACACTCCCATTCCTTCTAGATAAACTGGTTAATGTACTAATAAATACCATGGTTTATAGCAAGTTCAAACACTTCACTGACCATTTATATAACAGCTTCATTAAGACAAGGGTCATGTGATTAAGAAACCTCTTAATCTTAACAACTCTATTGCAGGGCTCAAGACGGATATAACGTTAGGAATTATCCTGCATTAGTCAATAATTATTATGTATTCATCTATTATCATAATGAATGAATGTCCCGTCGGCTGCAATCAAGATTCAATCCCAGGTCCTCCAGCTTCAAGCATGAACTGAAACCAGATACATTCCACCAGGGATGGTAAAGTGTTGAAAACAAAAGAAATAGGTTTAAAAATATTTTTTCATTTAAATATTTCCAATATCAATCATGTTCAATAAAAGCAATGTTGTGTCAGTAGAAAAATGTGTATCGAACTAAACCCTCATTATATTACTCGGGATTGGTCAGATACTCGCTTGCTGAACAACAAAAAAACCTAAAAGGAAACAAAAAATTACAAAAAACACAATTAAACAACAGCAGGAGAGACAGAACCGAAATACGTTGCAATTTCTTTTACAATTTTAAGTAACAGACATTGTCTAAATGAGCTGAGGTTACACGATGGCACCAAATCCTGTCTCAGGATTGTGTGAAGATGTCAGAAAAAAATTGGATAAACTGTTGGTGAGCCAACAGAAACTGTCTCATTTTAAGAAAAACAAAAAGCAGTACAACCTGTTAATCCATTATGACCTGGAGCGACGCGCATGCAATCCTCCCTTGAGAGCCGAATACAGCGTGTATGCACAATGATGCCAACATTTTAAAGAGCTGACAGCAATAAAACGCATGCATGACCCACACACGAAGCACACAAGGGAAGAACTGGGATTTTGTTGCACCTAGATCATAATGGGGGATTCTCAAATATGCTGCAAAACATCCACAAAACAACAACAAAAGATGCCTCTGGTTGTTTATGCACAGGCCTTATTTGCCTAAAATCATATCCTTGTTCAGTCCTACAAAGTTCTGCTTCAGGTCTGTACTGCAGCCCCCTTCAGCTCTTGCCCATCATGGGGTCTCTCAGCCTGAAGTGCTTCGGTCTCCAGCTCCTCTGCTGGATCAAGATCAGGTGACTGACTGACTCAACTCGGAGCTTTTTACCCTGAAACAGCTTTCTGCCTGCGTTGCTCAAGTGTTTAGGGTTGTTTTCCAGCTGACAGTTGAAATGTCATCCAATGCGCTGTGATGCATTTAGCTGAATCCGAGCGCCCGGCGCACTTCTGTCCTGCTTCCATCTGCAGTGAAATCATCAATAAATGCCAGTGCAAGAGTTCCACTGGCAGCCAAACGTGTCCGAGCAATAACAAAACCAACCCGTCTGACAGATGAGCTTCATGTCATGAGCTGTTCTTTTTTTTATGCCACACTTTCCTCTCTCCATCATTCTGACAGGAGTAGATTTTTGTCCCTGAACACTGCCGGCTCCCTCTGCAACCTGCCTTTCTGTTTTTGACGCTGACCAGTGGTTCACATCTGGTGTCGTGTTCATGAAGTCCTCTCTTGACCGCCAACTGGAAACATGTACGTCTCCATCCTGGAGAGTATTCCTGACTTGCTGTGCAGTCATGAGGGATTTTTTTTCCTTCACTGTGTCAATATTTTTCCGGTCCACAACACTTTTGCTCCTCCATCACCCGGCTCATTTCCCATTTCCCACTTCTCCTGTGTACCTGTGCTTTTGGTGGGAGAACCTCACTGCCGACATGCACTGAAAAAAACTGATATGCACCTCTGACGTTTTGGCTTCATCATCTTCTCCATTTGCATCATGAGCTGTTTGGTTATATTCTGAATCACGATTAAAAATTTGGTATATTCATAGCAAATTGGAGCTCCTCTTGGACATGGGAGCAAATAAAGAAAGCTTTAACATCATGAGACCCCTGCAGGTGCATTGGAGCAAAGATAAGGGGGCTGTTTAGATTACACTAAATGGGCTGTTTCCAGTTTTAAAATAATCAGACTTTTCCAACATTTGTGTTTAGACAAAGCCTTTAATATTGTCAAAACAAGGGGTGATTTTCCTCACACCTTGTGATGGAGAACAATTTCTGCTTTATTTAAGGCTTCAGTTTCAAGTGTTGCGACTGCATTTAGCTTCTGGGATACGAGGGCAAATAAGGAACTTTATGACACTAAGAGGACTCTGAAATGTTGGAGCAATAATCAGCGGGCTGGCAAATTGGAAAGAAAACAAATGGATTACTCCGTAAAGACGTAATCTTTAGTTTTCTAACCTAAGTGGGAGACCTTTTTTTTTTTTATTATCTCAATTTACCAGTAGTAATCATTTCTAAATTAATTAACTGTTTTGTGGGCCAAAAACTCTGAGTTAGTCACACCTGAAAGCTTTATGATACATCCCGTTTTAAAAGTTGAACTCAAAACGAGGCAGATGGAAGCCGAGAGCCTCACTGGCCGATCCAACATTCTGCTGTGACGCATTTCTGGCTAACTTTATTATTTTCCAAGTCATGAAACTGACGTTAAGGTGCGAGTTTGACGAAGTAAAAAAAAAAAAAAAAAAAAGGAAGAAAGGAAAAAAAAGAAAAAAGACAATCACCTCCCTAACCTCCTCCACCTCCGACCAGAACCTCGTCTCCCGTCCGAGGCCACGCTCAGTGGAGGAGCAGATTGAGTGGGAGCCAGTGTTAATGTAATCTCCTCTGTTTAATTAGAGCAAGCGTGGTGGGCAGCTAAAGCAAAACCACATTACACACCATCTGGTGGGGAGCACGTCTGCTCTTACCCATCCTCACTATCATTAGCCTCTACAAGACAAGAGACAAACACATACATGACAGCTATTTATTCATCCTGCCACTTTCAATACAGACACAACTGCATACCATTTAGTGACTATGATGAGGCCACACTCGTGTTTGGACTTGTCACAGACGTATTGTCTAGTAATTACCATATGGTGCATGACAAATCATCCACATCAAAACAGTTATCCAACAACATGACAACAAAACCCACAAACTGTCCAACACATATATTCAATGAAACAATGCTGGCTGCTTCTCCTCCCCGTTTTCTCTCAACTGTGGCTGCAACACATTCAAGAGGCTGAAAGAGAATATATCAATACAACCCAGTAAACATGACACATTATCTCAGCTTGACTCTCAAATGAATGATTCTATTTAATGTGAGATCTTTTTAAGACACTCAGGAAAAAATAATTATGCTCATGCCTCAACTAAACTGCAAGGTTATGCTCAGCAGATCTCGGAGCTGGCCACAAGAGGGCAGTATGTTCCTACAGCTGAGTGGAGGAGCCGCGCAGCCGATTTAATGCCTGGCTGAAGGCAGAGCTTACTGACAGTCAGCAGAGCGGCAACTGAGGCACAAAGAACACCTGACAGTTTGTGTGCGAGTGTGGACATGTTTTTTCCGTACTGGAGGGGACGTGAGGGACTCATGTCAGAGTGGAAACAGGAACTGAGCCAAATGAATGAATTTCCAGGTGTAGTCGAGCTCTCAGGTCGGACTGGAGTTACCATAAAATATGCTGAAAGTTACAAATGTTGAGGAATTGTGTTGAAGAATTGTGTTTTTGTGCTATGACACTATTCATGAGCAAAACCGACATCCTAAGCTGTATTTCAGCAAGGTATAGTTCATTTCAGTTACTTCCAAAGACATAAAAAAGGATCAGTATTTCAGCAGACACGTGCTTTTAAAGGTCTGACAGCTCAGGTTGTTTAGCAGCTCCTCCTGCCTCATGTTACTTTTAAATGCTGGAGTACGTGTGAGTCTGCAGTCTAACTGTACTCACAACTGTACTCCCCCGGGGGGGTATGTATATATGCATGAATGTAAACACACACACACACACACACACACACA
>JAUESE010000020.1:17527594-17538078 GCA_032274725.1 Malacoctenus triangulatus
GTGTGTGTGTGTGTGTGTGTGTGTGTGTGTGTGTGTGTGTTTTACTGTTAAATAATAAACAGGAGAATGTGTGAGGTTCCTGGCTATGTGATTCATGGTCAGGTCAAAGTTCGCCTCTGAAGTGGTTTTTAGTTGAATAACAGAAGAAAAACAAGATTAATATTCAGCAGATGCCTTGTGTTGTCTACTGTTCACTCTTGAGAGATGCCCATTGACTGACATGAGAACATCAGGCATAATGATCTGTTTCTGTTGACTACATTAGCATAGATACTTGTGTTTCTCCTAATCATTTCCCACTCACAGAAGAGGCTCATTCATTACTGTTGACTGAGCGCTCGTCTCTGGAGGGATTTTCAATCAATCAGGTTCAGTGTTTTACAGGATCAGCCCTGAGAACTCCCTCTTGGAGATCCAGCTGGGGAAGCTGCCCACCTGGCTGCCAGTGTGTTATGAGAGGTGGAACTCCTCACTGGGAACGCTGGTCTGCAGACAACTGGGCTATCTGAGGTCTGTCACTCTTCATATTACACATGCCACTTAAAACAGATAAAGACCAGCACTGAGGCTGTGTTTTTTGGATTGTCTGTCTATCAATCTGTCATGATAACTCAAAAAGGTTGATGAATTTTAAGGACAGTTTTAAGATGCATGAGGGTTGGTATCAGGTACAGGTGATTCAGTTTAGGTGGTGAGCCGCTCATTTGGTGATTCAAATTGATGAACAACAACATTATGTGGCCTGTTGAAAGAGTTTGTGGCCTTTTAAGAGACTCCTTTGTGCAAGAGGCTGAAGCAGGAAAGGTTAACAGGCATCTTGGTGGAAGTTCGCACTCCGAATTGTTTCGAGTTTAACCGGCTTGTCAGGGTTATAAGCTTGGTTTATTTATGGTCAGTTAATACCTCAATTGCAATCTTCCTTCATACTTTATGAGTTTGAATTATCTCCTAACACACTCCCACTCATTTTGCATATGCTCTCTTATCAGACTGACCAAGCATAAAGGAGTGAATCTGACGGATATCGGTCCGAACTACTCTGATGGGTTTATACAAATTACCTCAGAACACAAGAGCAATCTGGAAAATATGTGGCAGTTCAGGTGAGACAATTTGTCTGAGGACATCACACTCATAATGACGTTGAGAAAATTGTGGCTACCAACACATTAATTATGCATCATTAGTTACCCAATTTATTTCCATTCAGGGGGAGCTGTATCACAGGGAAGGTTATCGCTTTGCAATGTTTTGGTAAGCACATTAAACTTTTAGATCGACTTTGCGACCCAACACAAACCCCGTGGCACTCGACTCATCCTCGGTCAAGGTTTCCTATCAGCAGAGCGGAGAATGATGGCATTCACAGTGTGCTTTCTGACAATTCCAACATCTCTCTGATGAATGGATCTCTGTGTAGAGTGCGGGACACGAGCAAAGCTGCCCAGGATAATCGGGGGAGTGGAGGCCACGCTGGGCAGGTGGCCCTGGCAGGTCAGCCTCTACTATAGCAACCGTCACACCTGCGGAGGCTCCATCATCACCAGTCAATGGGTAGTCACAGCTGCCCACTGTGTGCACAAGTAAGACCGCTGACCACATCAGCATTAAAGGTCAGAGGTCACTGCCGGCCGTGGGGGAGAATAAACAGTCATCAACAGCTGTCCCACACTGGACAAGAGACAACTCCCTCTTATCAGTGTCGGACTCATGTTTTCTTTTCTAAAATGTCAGCTACAGGCTGCCTCAGGTGTCCAGCTGGGTGGTCTATGCTGGCATTGTGACCCGCAGCTCCCCCAAAATGGCCCAGCACACAGGATACGCTGTGGAGAAGATCATTTACAACAAGAACTACAACCACAGGAGCCACGACAGTGACATCGCCCTGATGAAGCTGCGCACGCCGCTCATTTTCTCAGGTCTGTCTTTGAACAATTTGGACGACGCACAAAAGCAGAGATAGCAACACTCCGAAGGCACAGAAAAATGTCTTTTTTCGAAGTGATACTGCAGTAAAACGACACAACCTCACAATAGAGCTGGAGACAATGGAGGTAAAACGAAACAAGAGAAAAGTAAAGAAGCCATTAAGTGAAACTACACAAAAAACAGGGAATGCGACTTACAACATAAACAATATTCTCAAGATAAAATCACAATAAACTATGTACAAAATGCAAAGTCATGCAGGTTTCTCGCTTGATTTGACATGAAAATGTTTACTGAATGTAATAAGTTGTCGCTTCGACACGTTCAGAATACTTACTTATTAAACTGAAACCTAACAAACAAGCAATTTGGAAGAAACTGTATTTTGTAAGCTAATTGAACCAAAGAATATATTTTCAATTAGTCATTAAAAGAGAATATATTAAACAATTAACAATGGACAAAAATTAAGGAAAAACATGTTTCTTTTGCTCAGATAATCAAATTAAAGATTCACTTTGGAAACAAAAAAATGTGAATAAAACTTCAAATTGAACCAAACTTGCAGGTTGTCAGTCTTTATCGGAAGTCTAAAATTTTCTCTCCCTTTCACCAGATACCATCAGGCCCATCTGCTTGCCTCAGTACGACTATGATGTTCCAGGAGGCACACAGTGCTGGATCTCTGGGTGGGGCTACACACAGCCTGATGGCGGTGAGATACGACCACATGTCACTGAAATGAATTTCCTTTTGCCACAATCTAATTCGCACAAGGTGACCGAGTGCAGCAGCTGTACTGGTGGATCTTTGCTGGGAGTGAGTTTTTTTCCTCTTAGTTCATTCGCCAGACACACTAAAAGAGGCGCCGGTTCCTATAATAAGCACGAAGAAGTGTAACAGCTCCTGCATGTACAATGGAGAGATCACGACGCGCATGCTCTGCGCCGGATACACAGAGGGGAAAGTGGATGCATGTCAGGTAGGATGCACGCTTCGCAAACTACCTTGCAGAGGCGTTTTGAAAGACTCATCACCTCATGTGTGATTCAGTAACAGCTGTAGTGATCCGTGTGTGTGCCCACCTCCTCAGGGAGACAGCGGGGGTCCTCTGGTGTGCCAGGATGAAAACATTTGGAGGCTGGTCGGGGTCGTCAGCTGGGGGACTGGCTGTGCTGAGCCCAATCATCCCGGGGTTTACACCAAAGTGGCCGAATTTCTGGGCTGGATCTACGACATGATTGAAGTAAAAAAAAAAAAGAGTTATTTGAAGAAAGTTAAAGAGAAAATATGCCACAAAATGAGGAGTGTTATATCATGCTAAACTCCAAGAGTCAAGCTTTACATATCATTAACATTATGCCAGTATGTTTGAATGTAGTATGAAAATCCTTCACTCAGTGAGTGTAGACTGTGTCAATGAAATTTTCCACACAAACAATTAGAGATTTTGTTTGATTCAATAAAATTTCAGCCTCCATTTCATGAAAAATATTTGTATGGTTGAAGCATACATTTACTTTTCAGTTCTATTCTAAGCTTTTTTAAATACACTTGTACATTTAAAACACAATACATTGCAGTGAAAAGCCTTGAATGCAAAGTGGATTCAATCAGCTCCATCAAAACCTGCTGTTTATAGAAGGAACAATACAGAATTAGTATGATAATACTCCTAAAGTTCTCATTTGTATTTTGTATAACACCGTTTTTAATGTGATACCATTTGCTGATAATGACTCTCTTCAAATAACTTTCTGAACTTGGATTTTTTTCCCTTCTGATGAAGCTTTACTGCTACTTTTGTGATACTAAAAGATTACAACTTCTCACAGCGCTGCAGCGAGCCCCTGATTAATTTCTGCCATTATTGTGATTTTTAGCATCAGCAAGAGGAAGGAAGTGGAAACCGCAGAGTGCAGCATAATTAAAGTATCCACTGATTGCTAATAATGAATCTCTCTCTTTGCAGAATTACTGAGGAGGGCTCATGAAACACTGCAAGCAAACGGGGGGGGACGCTCCTGATGTAACTGTGTGAAACACTTGGACAATCATATGTTCATATTTTTACTTTAAATGTCTGTTGTAAGCTGTACACCTGAGAGACAGAGTGGAAGATAATAAAATACATTTTTACGTTGTGTTTTCCATGTAATAAATATAAATTAAGCCTCCTTAAAGCGCTGTCTTCCATGTGGTCATTGAGCCGCAGCTCTAAAATGATTTTTTAAACTTCATGTACACAGGAGCACTTATAACAACAGCAACATTGCAGTGCAAGCCCAAGTGAGTGCTTGGATCAAAATTCACGAGGAAATAAACAATAGTTTAAATAATTAAATTCCATTCAGCTCAGATTTATTTATACAGCGCAAGTTGCAACGCAGGCGTCTCAAGGCACCCAACGAAATCATAACAGTAGAAAAATCCCAGATGAGCAAAGCAAAGGCGACAGCCGAGAGGAATGGAAATGTGCCCAGAATGGTTAGAGATTAGGGAATAAGAAAGGATGAATGAAAATTAGAAAAAAAATTGAATGGAAAACAACCAATTACAACTATAATAAAATCAACGAATAACACAAAAACAAAGAAAACAAGAAAAAAATAAAATGAAATGAATAATGAATTCATTAAATAAAGCCCAAATTTGCACACTATTTAGGGAGGCTTGTTAAACCTGGAATGACTGCAAATATACATGGTTGATTTTTTTTCCTCATTGAAATCCCTTGTATAAAAAAGTGAGAAAAGGATGAGAAGAGAAAGTGGAATAAAACAGGATGAGCAGGGAAAGAGTTAATCTGCTTAATCTCTTGTATTCTGTTGACCACTGGGATTTATTTAAAAGCTACATTATCCTCTGGGCTTTTTAGGCTACTCACTGTAAAGCAGATCATGACTTTTCCTGAGGGAGTTTGCTTAAAAAACTCAAATAAAACACTTTGTCACACATTTCAATCAGGCTCCCTCAGCAGATTTAATTAAAATAGACCTGAAGTTAAGGGTTATGTGTGCTGCAACTCTGCTTCCTGCCGCCAGATGGCGTCTGGGAAAAATCTGTGGTTTCCATGTCAACAAATACACAAACTAGCCTCACCAGCGACTAAAACAACCTGTTTGTGATACTGTGTGTGTCGGTGTTGCATTTTAGTGTCTATTTTAATAGGCAATACATTGTGACGCCACAGAGAGGCGTTTATTTCACTTTTTTCGTGCAAACTTTGCCGTTTCTCACGGTTTTCCCGCACCGACAGCTTACAAACAAGCGTAAATTATCGAAGGCTTTTATTTTTAATCGTCGGTCACCTGAAGATGTCCTCCACAGGCGGCACCGACGAGCTTCGGCAGCAGGTCAACCAGCTGTGGTCCATGCTGGACGACCTGTGTGAAAGCGACCCCGCAGCCTACCGCACACTCATCCGGAGGCAGATGGAGGAAGGAGCCGAGTTTAGCGCCCCTCCCGAGCTCCGCTCCTGTCTGTGCACTGAAGTTACGGTGAGTCAGCGGCAGTGACAGCAGCCTAATAGCCACTAACGAGCACAACTGAACGGGAACGAGGGCACCGAGGAACCGTCCTTCTTCTTCTTCCACACACAAAAAGCGCGGGTGTAGCTCACTGAGGTGAACCCTTTTCCGGTCCCCACAGGTGTTCCAATTAACTCGATGACCTTCAACCTCATCCCTCGAATATAACTCCAAAAACTCCAAAAAAATAAAGAATTTTAAAAGAAACCTTGTTCATCATGTGAGGTTGTGATTGTGGCTCTTTTCTACTGAATTCTTTTAAGTTGCGTTTGAGCCTGAAGCACTCAAATCTGGCAACACTTCTAACAACATTTACTTGAAGAATCCGTTTTTTTGGGGGGTAAATCATGTGCATTTTTTAGATGAGGTAAAATTAATATGAACATGTATGTGCGTTTTGAAAAGGTTATAGTTTTTCTATAGTTGAATTTGCTTGAACTACTGCAGAGAGGATCAATGTGTTTCAAGGGGAGCCTTAGATTCAGTTACAGAAATATCTGAATTTGAAAACTATTTCAAATTAATTTTTAACATTCATTTTGAATTTTGGTTGGGTTTTTTTTGCACTTTTTTGTGAATACCTGCATGTTGGAGGCTGACACAATAGAAATCATCTAACAAACGTTCCTGTGCCATCATTTTCACCACTCATTATCATCACTCACCAGAAAACTAGCTTTAAATTGCTTGATTTTGAATATGTCAGCAAGTACTTTCCCACCAGGCTCTTAGAGCTGTGGATATTTGATGCATTGTAAAAACTTGCTTTTTTTTCAGAACGTTAAAAAAGGCTTTTTTTTTCACTGAAGGTCATTGTAAATCCTGTTCTTTTCAAATTACATTTTACCTAAATGGTGAGCTGATGATTCACTTCTTTTCTTTTTTAACCACTTTATCCTTGGTTGAATATGTAATCAATGGTAAGACTAATCAGATAAGTATTTCAGCACTGTGTTCAAATTAGAAAAGCACTCAACATGTTCTGGAAATGTTCTAATTATTCAAACCTTTGTCCATTTGAAGGTACAAAAGTTTTTTCTTTTATTTTTCAGATCAGTTTTATTGAGCAGCCTACATTTGTTCTTGACAGGAGCCAAAGCGAGGCTTGTTGTACGTCAATATATGCAGCTGGAAACGTGTGCCTGAACTTCAAGATCCCAGCAGGCCGATACCCGTGTGTGCAGGGAAACTGGAATCAGAAACAAATGAAAGTCAAGGTTTGTTGCTTTTTCAATCCATGTCACATGATGCAAATAAGAGAATTCATGGTCTTTGTCCGTTGCAGGTTGGTTTGCTGTGTTGGATGTGGCAATGAATCCAGCTGTGCTACAGGAAAGTGAAGGAGACACTATGAAGATGAACCGGCTCTATCAGCTGGCCCTGAGCTTTGCCCAGCGGCAGCATGGAATGAGGTTATCTCAGCAGTACACTGTCATCAAGCGCTCCCCAAAAAGTAGCCCAGATGAGCTGCGCTGCCGGCTCGGGTTTCAGAAGTGGCCCAGCAGCTCCAAACAACCTGACACTGGTAGAGGAATAAGTCCTTTTCCCTTATTACTCGCTACAAGCGATGTTGGACCTGTCTTCCCACTGAAGGTGTGTTGTCTCCCCCTCCTACCACCTCCTAATAATCCATGTTCTTTCTTTTTCCAGGTGGTCCGACGCCAGTTGCCCTCCTGCAGCAGCTGTCTGCTCTACGATCAGAGGAACAAGACTCAGCAGCCCATATTATCTGTAAACCCACAGAGTGCATAAAGAAGGACTTGATCCAGGTCATCTCCGCCACATCTGTGGAGCCTCAGAAGCCAGAGTATCAACTCGGGGTGAAGACGGATACCGCAGGAGTTCCTCACAGCGTGGAGCTGACCGTGGAGCTGCCGAAGGTTTCCTCCATGTCAGAGTGCCAGCTGAGTATATCCAAGGTTAGTGGCTCCACACTCCTCCGAACAGATATAATGAACCACTTTAGTATCAAGTGTGTGTCTGTGCGTAGCGGGATATCATAAAAAATACATAATTGGCGAGTGGTGAGTCTCACAGCACGCTGGGTGCTTTTTTTCTCTACAGGACGACGTCTTATTGGAAGTAGAAGATATTTACTATCTGCTCCTGGAGTTTCCAAAAACTGTCAATGAAGATTCCGCATCTGCTGTCTTTAATAAGAAGAAACGAAAGCTGGTGTTGACAGTGGAAATTCTGTGAACATTCAGTCTGCTGCAGAAACACGTGGAGAAGGAGTAAAACTGGACCTAAAAAAACACCTTACAGTCAAAAAAACCTGACAAAATTCTTTGGTGTTTTCCTGTGAGAGAGAGCCGAGCGAGCACATTGTACTATGAAGGAATTCCTGCTGTGCCTCAATTCTCCAGCTACCAAAAACAACAAAAACACCTCGTCCGCAAATTGATGCGTTTCAAAAAGAAAAAAATGTTTTTTGTCAAACAAATATGTAACATTGTCCCTTTGAGCTGTGTGGGCTGAACAGCAGCACTAAATTTCATTATTATCCAAATAAAAACAAACATAATTGACTTCAATAATAAACTGTGGATTTTTGTCATTAATGTGTGGGTGTGTAAGTGGAGGTGTGTAATGGCTGGGAGCTGCTGCAGCTGCACGGTGTCACGGCTGTACACGGAGGGAAATTATTGACAGGAAAATAATTCATGCAATAATTTATGTTTATTAAAACAACAAAATTGATGCAGAACAACAACATCACTATTTGGCAATTGGGAACGTGTGAAAAATGTCAGTAAACACTTTAATTTAGAGGATTTGCACACGATGTGCTGCAGCTTTTTACTGCAGCATTGCATACACAGACACACAGCGTGTTATTGAGTGTGAAGGGAACATTCTTTTATCATCCATAGCTTCAAGTATCACATTACTGACCAGTTGATGGTGGCCTCACATAATCATTTGAAAGCTGTGTGCAGTATCTCATATGCTTAAAAAAGCGAGGAAATCATGATAGTTATATGAAACATTCGTTTTTAAAACACGTTTTGGTGTAGAAGTATGTCAGCTCCATTGGTCCCAGTAGACAGCATAATAAGTATATGTTATGGCATCATGAGTATTTTCAGTGGATTCCTGATCCAGTGGGAAAAAAAAACTGAGGTTTGAAGTGGTGATCTCTGGTTTTGTCGGGGTCTACCTCCGCTCCCCGTGGTCCTCCTCCACCCACGCTACAATCTTCCCCTCCCAGCCCGGAACGACGGCTCCATCCTGAAACACCTGAACAGCAGACGCGGCGTATTTACATATCTGAGAGACTCGCATCTCGAACGTACAGTGCAAAGGTCGAAATGGAGAGTGAAAATGACTACTCTGTGTTATCAAATTCTCTGGAATGGAAATCAGTCACCCCACAGTGTTTTGAAGTGTGGAACAGCCACAGTTATTATTAGCATATCTTACACTATCACTGCTGTTTTACATTTGCCTGCCGAAGCTGATGTGGAAAAGAAGTGAGGGCTATAATTTCCCTCCCACGCCTACCTCCTCTTTCACTGTGCCAAACTCCGGGTCAAGGGCCTTGAAGTGGTATCTGAAACTGCCTTGTCTGTCTACAGCAGCCTTGAAGTCTCGCAGTGTCACCTCACCCAGCCTGCAAGCACACACTGTCAGTCATGATCTGTGCACACAAACTCCCACAGCAGCGTTAAGCTTTCCTCGAATCAACATTCAGCCAGCCTGGTCGCGTGTACAGCTCTGGACACGCTTTAATCTCGCTCTCACCCAAACAGATATTTGCAGGAAATAACGTGCACGATACAGTGAAAAAATCAACAGCAACGCTTCGGGTGCCATTTACTGGGGGAGGGTTGGGGTCTGATTGCCCCCTCCTCTGGTCTATGAAATGTTTTGATGTTTTTTTCCTTTCAGTGATTAAAGCTTTTTCATGCCAATTGACATGTTTTATTTTGTTGATGCTGGACTCTCCATGAAATTTTATGATATAAGATTTATCTGGCAAATCTTGTTTGTATCTACAGATGTTCAAAAACACTTTCAGAGGAGCGCCAGTTGGAGGCTTTTACTTTAAAATTGGACATCACTTTGCTATGGCATTACATAAAGCCTGCAAACATCTCTTTTCACACTTTGGGTTTTGCCTGACAGCTAATTCATTTTTAATTTGCCTTCATAACATAAACACTCAGTTATAAGACAAGCTTAGAAGAAATAAACATTATTTTTGAACTTCTTTCATTCCTTTTTCCAGGATTTCTATCTACAATATGAAGACATAAGTTATGCTGGGAAATCCACCAGCCCCACGCTGTCAGAAACATCCAGCCCTCTGTTTTCTTCACAAATTGCCTCCTGATGACACTGCATCACAAACCCACCCCCAAGTGTTTTTATTTTCACCTTTTTGGGATGTTAATCAGAAATGGAGTGAGCGAGCGATCGGTGAAGTAGAGCACTTTAGTGGAGACGACGGTGTCCAAACCCGGGCTGCTGTGCGAGTGCGCCATCTCTGGAAATAATTACAAAAAACAGCAAACGTTGTTTTTCCCAAACACTGCCAGTGGTGTTTTCCTCCTCCTCCAGCTGAATGGCACAATTCGATTTAGCAGCAGGAGTTAAGATGTTGCAGAGGATGACAAATCCTACCCGAAACAAAAAAGCATTGTGTTTGTCTCACTTGAGCTCGGTGGCCAGGAGTCACGGTCCGTCGAGTTGGCTCTGCGTCCCGGTGATTTGAATTCCTCCTAGAAGAAGAACCAATTACTTGTGGCAAACAGTCAGATACCATTTGTTGTTGAGTCATCAGTCATCAAGTGAGCGACACGCGACTACTTCTTAAATTTGCCCTGTGATGCAGAGTCTGTGCACGTACCCCTCTGTCCTGTCTGCGCTGGGCTTCCAGAGAGTGCAGGCGGTCCATGAGGCTGGACACGCCCTGCTCCAGGGTGTCCAGGGTGTGGTGCTGGGGGTCATGACCCGAAAAACTGTCCCTCAAACTACGAAGTGCTTCTCTGACGAGCTGAAGCTCTTCACCCTGTAAAAAAA
>JAUESE010000020.1:17555493-17574998 GCA_032274725.1 Malacoctenus triangulatus
CACACACACACACACACACACACACACACACACACACACACACACACACACACACACACACACACACACACACGTCATGGTTAATAAACATTTTGGCAAAGGTAAAAATTTGAAATTGTGATATTTTCAATTGCTGCTGCACCTTTTCTAATTAAGAGAGCATATTCATAAAAGTCCATTTGCTTTTGCTTCATTTCAAAATCTTAATGAAACGCCGACTGTCGCTTTTCAAACAGCCATTCCTGGGCACGGGCTGTGACTTTTTGGCTACTGGCGACAACGGCGAGTTCATCCAGATGGTTTAAACAGCAAATAATGGTGTTTGTCCTACAATTAACAGAGCTATCATCCAGTGTTTCAGCCATGCTTTTGGCATGCTTCCTTAAGCGGCGGCGCCAGCTTGGACGTCCACACTGGTCCTTTCTGGTCATGTCTCTGATGTTTGAATGTCAAGACAGGCTGGAACAGCGTTTCATCCTAATCCCCTGCTGCATCAGTAATTCCATAATAAATTAGTGTATCCGATGCGTCCGTGACATCCTGAATATGTGTTGTTGGGCGAATGTTAGATTTCTCCATTAGAGGGAAGGTGGGGGAGAGGGGAAACCTCCCCATGATGTCGGTGGGAGCGTTTAGCTGAAAGCACAACATGAGTAAAGCCTCCTGAAGTCCTACAAACGAAACACTCTAATCCTGGTTGGATTAAAAGGCAGAAACAAAACATGAGATTTTCTGTAATAATTACAACAGAAACACGTCTGAGAAAATATTAGGTAGGTTAAGTTCGTTAAAAGTGCCAATCAATCAACGCAGACAAGGCAATGTAACATTAGCGTTCAGAAGAAAGCTAATATCAATGCGATTAATTTATAAAGACTTTATTTCTGCCATCTTCCCAGAAAAAAGCTAAACCTTTTTTGTATTACTTTTGGCGTCAATTTGGAGGTTTTTAATTAGAGAAATGTTATTGTTCAGCTGAGAGCGGCACAGTTAGCTGAATGTAGCTAGTTTAAAGATGCCAGATGAATAGCTTGTTGCTAATCAACAGATCTTAGTTCCCGTCAACATATTTACTCTGAGAAGAGGCAGCTTTGGGATATAAAATATACATTTCTTGACTGCTATTAGCCGTAGCTTCTGCATGAAAAAGGACAATCGCTATTCTTCAGAAAGCATCTTTGCTTTAACTTCTTAGCTCCTGTAGTTTTATGGATATTATATATTTTAGGAGAATAAGATGATAAATCCAGCCTCTTTGGGGTCTGTGATTAAAGATATCTAAGTCTGTAAAACAGAAAACCGATTGAACACAATTTGGTGTTTTGGTATCGTACTTTAATGGACGAACTGACGGACAGCAGCAGGATAAACCTGATGTAGAGACGTGATTGTTGTAGATTATTAGTGTTCATAGATTTCATTCGACACAAATTTTGAGTTGGAAAAAATTCTATAATTTTGATTTGAAATATAACTGAATAACTGCTGGGGAGTCTGAAAAAACGTGCTAAATGTGCGTAAAATGTGGGTAAAGATGGTGCACAATTGTTTGGCAGCCATAATAGAAACATCTCTGAAAACTGGCAGAATCAAAGGATGGTCTCGTGGTTTACATGAATTTGTGGTTGGGAGCGTGTGCAGCCTTCTCTCTCTTGATAAAATAAAAGCCAGTGAAGCCTCAGCACAGCAGGAGCAGTTTGTTGAAAAGAGCAGTGGTGCTGCGGAGCAGACAGCCCGGTTTAGCATGGATAAGCTTTTAAAGTTCATACATACGAAGCCAGGCTCAGATTGGACTTCTTTAAACTCACATTAGTATGCATTAAACATATAATACGATTTTCTCAACTGAAAAAAATTACTTCCTCCCAAGTCGAGGCCATTTTTTTTTTCTCGGTTTGCATTTTTACACAGAAGTGCTGATGGAACACAACACAGTTAACTTCACCGCTGGTGTTCCCTGCTTTGGCTGTCCACGACAGTTTTAAGGACAGGGTGATGTCTCAGCTCGTCCCTGCCTAAGCAGATTCTGTGTTGAATACCAGTTAGCAGATAGGAGCAGACAGAAACGCTTCTCCTGCTGGGAGCAATGGTCCGGAGCGCACTTTCCGACTGTTAAGCATCAGTAATTAATGAGGAGGTGGACTCAGGTTGAAAAGTTTGTGCGCCGCGAACCGACAGCTGAACGTTTCCACCCCGAAGTTAAGTCGTCCTCTCACAGACGGGAAGGAAGAAACACCCCGACTGCGGGAAATTGTGAGCGTCCTGGATGATAAAAAAAAAAAAAAAAAAAGTATGAGGAGGAGAGATGAAAGGATGACCACGTTCCTCAACTCCAGCCCCTCCCGTTCCTGCGAATGCAAATCAGGGACTTGGGAGGATAGAAACCCCCAGCGTGACTTATCTTTCTGCTGCATGTTTTATCTCTCATGCTGTCCGTGTGGCTCGGTTTCATCTCAGCCTGAGCTAAGTAGCTGTAATCACAGGAAGAGGGTGTTTTCTGCAGCAGCAAACAAATATCCCTCCACCACTCCGAGCCGATCCTTCCCTGCTTCGAGAACACTTAACTTCTCACCACGCATGAAGGACTCGTGTTCAAAAATCAAAACACATTTTATGTAAATCACAGAGACTCACTTCAATGTGATCAATTGCCTCTCGTTGAGCCTTTATGAGTAATTCCCATGTATGTTATTTAACTCTTTTTCAGGAGCAATTACACAATCAACTTTTCTTTTTCTGCCCATTTGTAGCCGCTGAATTGATCATTCCTACAGACGAACTTCCTGCTTCACGTGTACGTTTCTTGATGAAATGTATGACCGTGCTGTGATGTTCATTTGCTCCATTTCAGAAATGTGCTTTAAATATTTCAAACCAGTGAATAAATCAAATGCCAATGGTTGCAATCACAGCCACTGGAGCTGAAAATAAATCATTTTTGCATTACACTGAATTCTTACTAACATGTTAATGCCAATATTTGTACTTGTACAGTGGGAAGAAGTAGCAGCTGTTAAAATGTAGTACATTTAGGTACTTTTTCGACCTCTGCTATAATGTAGGAACCCGTAAACTCTGATATTTTGGGTCGGTGTGACCTACGACAATGGAACAGATCACAGTCAGCGTTTTCACTGCATCAAATCGTGCGTCATGTTTCTGAACGACAGAACCCGAGTTCAACAGTGGAAAACATCAATTAAAGTGGATTTAATTGATGTTTCAGGACATTATCTGAAAATATGAATGGCTCAAAAAAAACAAAAAAAAAACAATTTGACAAAAATACAAGTATAGTTTTATACAAGCAACAAATATACTATCTCGCGCTGAAAAACAGCCACATATCGGCTCATCCTTCTGGCCTCTGGTTGTACAGGCAGTGCTGTTTCCAAGTAGTGATGTGACCTAATTTTCGTGACTTAAAATTAAACCTCTGAATAAAAAAGTTCCAGGATGCTCCAAGACATTTTTTTAAAGTATCCTATAATGAACAGATAATTAGGGCGCTCACAGAGCTTTGTCCCCCCCTTGTGGTAAGCATCACATCTTGCACCGGCGCGAGGAACAGCTGGCTGCATTTAAATTCAGCACCACGTCCACTTGTCATGTCCCTCGTCGTCCCACACCCCAGTCTGCTACCGTGGTCGCTGTGGAGCTTTCACAGAAGCCTTATAAATAGCACTCAGGAATCAAATATTTATCATCTGGAGCCGTGTGTGTCCCTCTCTCTCTCTCTCTTTGCAGCACACACATACACAAATACTCACACTTACACAGCGACTCCTGCAACACAGGAAGAAAAAGCCACAGCTACATTTAACCCACACAAAAAAATTTAATACCCTTCGTGAGGGAATAAATGGTCCAAACTTTGACATACTAAATAGGGAGAGGTGCGATGACACAGGTTTTTAATGTAAAAACTTGCATCCAACACCCAAATGCTTTGTAAAAAGTCATGTGACATATGACTTACTTACTTACATAGTTAGTACACATACACCAATGTTTTAATATACTTATATATGTCTTTTTGTTTGTTGTCTTTTATCTAGACCAGCCAGATACAGTACTGATTAATATACAGTCACATCTGGAACAATACCTATTTAACATCATACAGTCCCACCGACCGTCACAGAGGGAATCCATGGCAGCTCTCCGGGTCCGTCCTCGCTACGCTAACAATAGAAATCGGCATTTGTAAAATTCTGTTCTTTTTTTTTTTTTCTTTTAAATTATTGTTATTATTGTATAGACTGGTGGTGATACTTGTCCTTGTATCTCGTGTCTTCTGTGCAAAAGTTTTTTTTTTGTTGTTTTTTTTCGTTTGAAAGAACCCAAAAACATGATTGACATAACAGGATACCTGGCTGTTCACTTTACAGTTATGATGAAGTTTTTTTTTCTTCTTTTTGTTATATTTTTTTTTTTTGTAAGCAATTAAACAGTCACATCCAAACGCCACGCCCCCGACTTGGCATGTCACAGAAACAAGGTGGAAATCAAAGATCCAACGTAACGCGTCCCTCTATCCAGACAGGAGGCGATGAGAGAGAGGAAGGTTTATGACTACAGTGAGCAGCATCCTCCATTCGTACATTTTTTTTTCTTTTTTTTTTCCCGAGAATAAGGCACTGCTGCATAAAGAAAGGACATGGCCAACAAACCTCTCTGGGAGTATGACGGGGAGGCAGGATGAAAAAAGGGAGACTGTGTTCTTCTCCAGCAACTCACAGAAAGTTTGCATGTGTACGTACATGTGCTTGTTTTGATCGTTAAATGGCATGTCGACATTATCTCGTGTTTTTACATGTGGACGTCGTTGTGCGGCTGAGCCATTTTGTTTTTTTGGCTACACTACTTTCCTCACACTGTGCTCTCCAGCATCCACTCAGTGCTGCTGAACGTAACTCTCCTGTTGGCGAGCGGCGAGGACTCCACGTTGAGCTGGTTGGTGGATTTGTGCCACCTCGTCCTCGCTCTGCGTGGGTAACTATGACTCTGAAATATGGAGTAATCCCCGCCGTCGAAGGAGAATCTGTGCCTAGTTCGTGCCAGCTCGTTGGGGAGCAGCCCCATGTTGGCCAGGGCGCCCTTCTTGTCCTTGAGCCGGGGGGCCTCCTTGGTGCCGGCGTTGGGGCCGATGAGGCACAGGGACATGGTGGAGCCCGTCAGGCTGCTGTCCGTCTGCGTGTCCTCGGACGGGGGGCCGGAGCGCTGCGCGTCCAGGCTGGTCCTCCTCTTCAGCCGGTCGGCGCCCAGCGGAGGCAGCTCCACCTCCAGGATGGCGGTGGTCGCCGACGCCGCGTCCTCCTTCTTCTCGCCCTCCACCCTCAGCACCAGCGCCATGCACTCCTTGGGCGCCAGGGCGTCCGACGGGCGCCGGCCCTCGTCCGACGGCTGCTTGGAGGCGGAGCGCTGCAGCCGCTGCTGGCTGCCGTTGGTCTGCGAGTGCATGCTGGCGCTGACCTTGGTCTTGCCGTCCTCCGGGCTGCTGTAGGCCTTGTAGCGGATCATCAGGATGATGATAAACACCAGCACGGACGCCACAATTATCCCGCCGATAATGATGATCATGGTGCCTCCCAGGAACTGGCTGTGCATGAAGCGGCACTTGCTGACCTCGTTGGCCGTGTGGAACTGCACGCAGCCGACCACGCGTGTGGCCGTTAATGAAGTGATGCCGTCGTCGTACACCGCCAGCACGCAGAGGTCGTACTCTCGTCCCGCAGCCAGGTCGTTGATGAGGAAGTTCTTGCTGGTAGATGGGATCATTCTGAGGAGAGAGAGAGAGAGAGAGAAAGAGAGAGAGAGAGAGAGAGAGAGAGAAAGAGAGAGAGATGTGGCACGGTGGTGAAGATGCAGAAGATTAATTACGAGCATGGTATCGCCCACGTCCACCGATTTGCATGAGGGGCATTAAATCACACAAAGGTGTCAGCCCCTCACAACAAAAAGACAACAGGGACATCAACAGTGCAGCATTAAAAATCACTCTTTCTGCTAGACAAACTCGAAATGCACCACACTTCATTAATTCTGACTTATAAGACAATATGTTGCATCATAAAAAAAGCCGTGCGAAAGGCGCTCTATTGGGTTCGTGCATAAAAACCAGACACGAAGGTGATAAACAAGGTGGAGGAAGCTCACTCTCTCAAGATTATGCCACAACAGCTCCAGGCTGCCGGGCCAAGTGACGCATGACGTGCAGACAGTCCTGATGTGCGAGTACCTCAGGTGACAGTTGGTTTCGGCGACTGCGCGATTACGCGACTCTAAATATGCCGGAGAAAGGATATTGTCTCCAGGTCAGCATTGGTGCTAATATAATTAGAAGCTTGTTCCTTTTCCCTGAAGGGAGACTTTGATGGTTATCATTTGTAGGTAATAATGTACCACCTAAAGACAAAACAACACTCAGCGCCATGCTGAAACAGGATGGGAAAATTATACAGGAGAGCTACTCATTATATCTGAAAAAACTAAAAAAAAAAGGAAGTCAACCACTATTATTAACTCGCTCTATGAATACATAAATCCTGAAACACTGTTCAGCGTAATAGATACAGTTAATTTGTGTCACATATTGTGTGAAAAACATAAAAAAAATGTGATTTCCAACTTTATCCATGATTGTACGAAGGAGAAGCACAGTTTGTGAAAACAGTTATTGTGCGTAGCTGCGTTATTGTCACCAAGTTGTTGCAAACATTACTTAGTGGCCTCCAATGACAACAATGACATTGTACTTGTGAAAGTTCACTTCATGGGACCAAACAATGACAAACAGCAACAATGACGAGGAATGAAAAGCACAAGTGCAAAGTAACAAACAATGTTGATGGACTGAAAGACAGTTTTCACAAATCTCAACTTCATTTGCAGCTTAATTTACTACTTGGTAATGATCAGCGCTTGTATTTTACTTGTTCTTGACATAAAAAAAGAAGGAAAACTCTGGATCCTGAGTACCGTCGATGGTTTGGTTGCTTTCTGTGGGGAGTCTGCCTGTCTCGCATGTGTGCGAATGTGTTTCCTCCCGAAGGGTTAACAGGTGGTCCCACAGTGCTTGTAGGAGTGAACGCGTGTGTTCCTGTCTGTCTCACTTCAACCTGTGACGGACGGGCAGCCTGCTCGGGCTGCACCCGGCCTTTTGCTCGGTGTCAGCAGAGACGAGCTCCAGCCCTGTGAGCTCGAGATAAAGCAGGTGGAAGAGATGAACGGTCGAAACTGAGACGATGATAACATCATAATTTGACGCTAATGTGGGTCACTGTGCGGGATTTTCAATCTTACAGTTGAAGCTCAGTGTTAAGTGGTAATACTGATATTAATGTCGAAGAAAAACAGCACTATATCTCTTTTCAAGGTCCAGGTTGACCTTGGGCAGTGGGACCTCTCTTCCCCTTTATTTCATGGAGTATTACCACACTTTTACAATAAAAGCTGCGCATGCATTATCCAAGATTACACCGGTGAATTCTGCTTTTCCTTTTCTGGCCTCTCACCGTTCGCAGGGACACACAGATTAAAAGTGAAATCCCAAAACAAACACAAATATGTCCGGCAAAAGCATTCTTAATCCTCTTACGACCTCTCCAACGTGTCCTGCTGCTCTTTAATGACTTTATTTCGTGCTACTTCTAACTTGCAGTTCGGCAGTGATGTGAACACCTCTGGCACCGCTGCAACCAGACCCATCATCAAACGGCTCCGTCTAATCACACTCTGTGCAACAACCAATTATTGGCTGCAACACTAATGATACAAACAGTGATACATGCAGTGAAATCGTGGGTCCTCTTGCTATTGTTATTGTTGTCATATTATATTTTAATGATGCTGAAAACACCCTTTAGTCCTGCAGAGTGCGGGACTCTTATTGGACTCAGCTGTTTGCAGCTCTACCGTCCAGATAATGTGATATGTTGCACTTTCTCCAAAGACTTTTATCTATTTCCACATCTTGCCCGTGTTTGTTCTTTAGGTGCTTTTGCTTATTTTTCCACGTACTCGATTATTTTTGCGTCTTTGGGACATGCCGATCTGCCGATAATGGGACGTGGCGTCCCTTCAGCAGATGGCGACTCCAGATGTCTCACCTCTTCACAGGTCCCCGCCGTCCCACCCTCCTTTCCCACCATCCCGTCCCACCACTGCTCACCTGTACACCAGCGTGTCGTCGGCCGTGCTGTTGTACTGGATCTGGTACATCCTGATGCCGGGGATGTGGCGCTCGGACGGCCATCGGATCACCGCGGAGGACGAGGTGACCTCGCTGACCATCACCCTCCGGTCCTGCTTGTCGTAGCCCTTGGTGTCGTTGCCAGACTTGGAGGAGGTGGTGATGTCCGACAGGCCGGGGTCCTCCCGCATGTGGCCCGTGTTGTTGACGAACAGCGGCAGCGGGATCATGTTGATCTCCACGGCAGCCGTGGCGATGCCGGCGGCGTTGGACGCCACGCAGTTGAAGGCGCCGCTGTCCTTCAGCGTGGTGATGAGGATGTCCAGCGTGCCGTTGTCGTACAGGATGGTGCGTGAGTTGTTGTGCACCAGCTTGCCGTCGGGCGAGCGCCAGTGGATGTCGGGGTCCGGGTCGCCCACCGCCTTGCACTTCAGCGTGACTCCCTGGCCCTCCATGACGAAGGGCTTGGTGACCTGGTGCTTGGTGATGAGAGGAGGCTCGCAGATGAACTCCTCCTCCTGGATGGACCAGAAGTACTTGTCCATGAGGTGCTCCGGCGAGGCGCAGGTCTCCAGGTCGTCCTCGCGCGTCAGCCGGCGCAGCCACAGCAGCTCGCAGTTACAGTGCAGAGGGTTCCCGCCAAAACTCACCGCCAGGGTGGCCGGGCTGGAGCCCTTGGCGTCGGACAGGACCTGGGCGTGCTGGAACAGGCTGTCGGGCGGCAGCTTCTGCAGCCTGTTGGAGGTCATGTCCAGGCGGACCAGCTTGGTGAGCAGCGTGAACGTCCCCGCCTCGATGTGGTCGATCAGGTTGTGGTCCAGGGTGAGCGTGTTGATGTTGGTCATCCTGGCGATGGCTTCCCACGGCAGGCCGCGCAGGTTGTTGTTGGACAGGTCCAAGTCCTCGATGGTGGACACGAACTCGTCGAAGGAGGTGGCGGCCACCTGGTGGATCTGGTTGTTCCCCAGGATGAGGTGCCGCAGGTTGACCAGGCCTTTGAAGTGGTCGCTCTTGATCACGCTGAGGCGGTTGCCGTCCATGTGCAGCGCCCGCAGCGAGCGCAGGCCCACGAAGGCGTGGGGCGTGATCTGGCTGATGGTGTTGCGCGACAGCGTGAGGTGGACCAAGCTGGTCATGTTGAAGAAGTCTTTCTTGCGGATGATGGTGATGAAGTTGTCCGTGAGCCGGAGCTCCACCGTCTTGCGGTCGATGGTCGGGGGCACGAACAGCAGGCCCGTCTTGGCGCAGAGCAGGGTGAGGGTGGGGGAGAGGTGCTGGCAGATGCAGCGGCCGGGGCAGCTGTATCCTTTCACCAGAGCTGCACACAGCAGCACGCACAGAACCAGCCGCTCCATTGTTGATCAGCTTCCAGGTCCTGTGTGCGAGGCAGATAAAGGAAAATAGGAGAGACACTGTGTCAAAAAATAGAGGTCTTTGAATTAATAAATAGCCTCATAGCCTTTATGAGAGCCTGCTGCAAAAAACCCAGACTCTGAACAAGATTTCTGAGACTGCCAGCGAGGTATCAATCACAAAATGAAATGGAGCTTTTCTGAAATAATGGCACCTGGGATGATGAAAGCCTGCGCCAACGCCGTCAGAAGCCCATGTCTCTGCAGCCTTTTAATGGAAATAACAGAATGTTTTTATGCTTCCAGGGTGCTTCACCGCTGGACCATATAATTTCTTGAATGATCACAAGGTAGTTTTCCGACATCAGGTAAGCACGCCATGTACATTTCCCACCGTATGGCGAGGCTGCCGCGTTTGTCTGGCTTTGAATTCCACGTCGAGGTGGAGAATTAAGGGTAGAAAAGGGCGCTTGTCAACAGTGCTCACGGATTTTTTATAACCTTTTCATGGTGTGTGAACTCTGAAATGTACTGCAAAATTAGACAGAAACCTGTCATGTAAATCACCGCAAGAAAAAGCAAAGGTGGAAAAACAGGGAAAAACAGCAGGTTTCTTGTTTTGTCATCGCCCTTTTACATGGATGCTTTATCAGCCCATTCTTGGGTTTTGGAGGATATTCCGACTCTCTGATTCCCATTTAGAGGTATTGATTCCAGTCAGAGAGAACACGCCTGTGGTGACAGGGGTAAAAAGTGATCCTTGGCTGTAATAATGATCAGAGACCCCAACGGAACACAAGCAGCGACGCGCTGACGCCACGTTGCCAGTGGTTTTTACGCTCTCTGGCATCCATCTTGACTGCTAACGCCTTGAGCAGCACTGTTGACGACAGAGTCTGCTAATGCTGATTAAGCGAAGGGATGACATCTGACTTCTCTCTCCCAGGTTTTCGGGATTGACATCAGGGCCTCGACGCTCCGTCCAGCCCCACAGGGTGACACTTTCCTCCCTCGCCAGATCCAGCGTGTCAGTGAACGGCAGCGCCTCGTTTTTTAAGCGGGTCCAGCAAAATCATTTCAATTCGCGCTGGAAAAGCTGGCTGATATGAAACACGGCGACCGCTCGGTTTTTTTGTACCCTTTGCAGCGGTTTATCCAATTTGTTGTGACTAATTTTAGAGCCCTTTTATCCACATTCCACTAGGCTGAGGTGATGCTGACGTCCTTAACACCACTGATTTTGTCCAGCATTGTGCCCAAAGCAAAAGCGTCTGAAGCACACAGCACCAAAAGCCCTAAATTAAATTTGATTTGAAAAAAAAAATTAAAAAAAATAAAGCCCGCGGGTAAACTCATGGAATATTTCAAATGCCACTCGTCAGGTTTAATCAAAAAGTTTAGGTACATTTTTCTTCGCCATCTTCTCAGAGTTTACCTGATCCACATACTGTGCACAAAGACTGTTTTTAAAAACACTCAGGCTTGATCTGATGAGAGTTGTAAGACAAGTTAAAAATGGCGAGCGCCCCACTGTCGTTTCACATCAACCCCTCGGGTGAGAATTGCTGGGCGGAAGCCATAAATCCACAGTAGCTTTGCTTTTTTGTGCTCCCTCTCACAAACACACACGTGCTGATTGGTTACTGTCTGCCAGCACCTTGTTAACTATATAACACCACCATGCAATGGGGGCCCTTACGAAAATCTGAGTTTGTGTGATGTCAATATCTGAGGCGAAGTCGAACAGCTTCAAGCAGGAGCTCCAAACCCGGCGGGACGGTTTATCAAAGACTGTTGATCAGATTTACTGACGGCATCAACCCCCACTTTATATTTCACTTCAACACGCCATTAGGCTGGATTTAAGGGACTGACTGAACCTGATCCTCTGCTCGCTCTGTGTTTACACTTCCCTCACCTCCCTGTTCTGATTCTGTGGGCTTAACTTCCAATTCCAGGAGCGAGCCACCGAAACACAACTCAAGAGTTATTTTCTGTGATCACTCACATTTATACGGAGGTTAAACAAACTGAAAAAAAGGAAAACTCACTCTAGGTGGAGCACTGCAGTATTCATTATTTCGCACTGCAACTTTACTGTTTCCACCTTGTTTGAATCATTATCTTAATGTCTTTTGTTCGAGTAACTGAAAGAGATACACCGATACAGCTGTGCACATTGTACCTGCCGTGTAACCAATTCCTACATGACAGCTACTTAAACTAGTTGGGTGAATGACTTCATAGTGGTGACCTTGCTTGATTGGATTAGTATTCAGATGCTAACTAGGCCACAAAGCTCATGGTTTGCACTAGGGCCATCTGTGCCAGAGCATTTCCTGCCACACCGTCGAGGATACTCTATTGATCTCTCAGCATCTCAGGCAGGGTGGGGAGGTTGGGGGAAGGGGGTGTGGGGGGACTTTGTTGCCACGGCAACTCTGGAGCAGAATGTAGGTCTTTGAATTGCATTAGGATGATGCCCGAAATGCAAGGCTTCAATCTTAATGGGCGCTGAGAAGGTAAGAGTGGATGTGAACAGATGTTTGAATGGCCGAGGTAATTAAAAGAAAAGGGCAGCGCTGCCCCGCTTTTCTATTTTTGCTTTATTGCTTAATTTCGGCACCTTTTCACCCGATCGATACATAGATGGCAGGTTAGAGCACGGGGTGAACTCAACTATTGTTTTTCTGACACTTTAATGTCCCCTCAACAGCAATCTCCAACGAGGGATTACACTTTAACAACAGCAGGAACAGCGTGTTTTTACTTACTGTCACGTTCCAGAAGTAAATCATCTGAAATATTAATATAAATGAGGGAACAATTCATCCATGCATATACACAAGACACACACAAAAGCACATTTTAAAAATATATATGCATTAACTGTGAATGTGCATATGTATAAAGCAAAGAGGCCACTACTGGGAACATCATCTAAATGTAAAATGACTCAACACCGTATCCTGTTGTCATAATTGTAATAATTGGCCACCTGTCCAGCTTGTACCTGGCTTTTTGTACAGTGTTGTTGGAGATTGGTTCCAGCCTGTCTAATGTCCTGATCTGCCTGGATGAATTATTCAAGTATTAAAAAAAAAAAAGATGATTTTCCTTTTTAAAAGGCATTATTTTCAGGTCGTAGTGTGCTTTCCTGAAAATCATGCCCAATTACATGAAAATGATCATATAAAACACTGAATCCTGAGCCATTACCGTCATATGTCTGCAGATTTGTCCAATTTTCAAATCAAAGTGTCTTCATCCATATGGAGATACCCACTGTTCACTTTAGCTACAGACACGCACACACACACACATCATTCCATGCGTGTAAAAGCAGGCAGAGTGAATCGCCAACAACACACATCTTTGGACTGCAGGAGGAAACCGGAGTAATTCAGAGAAAATCAGCTTATGAAGGGAAAATGTGCAAATTCCACACAGAGAGACCCAGAGCCTGAATCCACCAAGGTCAGTTTCACTGTGGGCGACAATGGTCACCACGACATCAATGGTCACTACACTTTTCTAGTGAGATTCTCCCCTCAAGAGGAAGATTGGATAAAATATCAGAACTTCTATTCAGACTTAACTATCGATATAAATCTCACATTTCATTCGCAGATTTGTAAATTATTACAGCAATAAAACTGAATTCTGTTTTGGATTCTGTTGTCTGGTGTGTGTGTTTGTGTCACAGTTTCCACATACAAATGTACTGCCAAAAAAAAGGTGAAAAGTGTCACGGAGGAGGATACATGAAGACTGGGGGTAAACAAAGAAAAAAGAAGAAACCGAAACACAGTTGCAGCATTAATCAAGAGGTACAGAGCGAGGTGGAGCACCATGAATCAGAGCCATTGCAGCTGTCCACCGAAAATAACGCCCTGAACGGCGCTCTACTTGCACAATACAGCTCCAGAATACAGACGAGAAGGTGCCGAAGACTCGGTCCAGAGGTTATCAATGAAATCGAAGTCTCTGTGACGGCTCAGATAGCGTGAGGGATGTTGCATAACGCAAAGTGAAATGGACGGCGTCCAAGAAAACGACGCTCACTTGTTCTCCAGCAGGAAACTGCAGGATTAAACTTTGCTGAAGAAACTGAAAAACACGCAGAATGAATATTGAGAGCACATTCCTGTCAAATGAGACCAAGATAGATTCATTGGGCTGAGATGGGGTCTATCATTTGGGATAAATTGGGCCACAGTGAATGCATGGTGCTGTCAGTGGCACACGGAGGCGATGGGGTGATGATACGAGGCTGCACAAGTGCAAAAGGTGTTGGGAAGATGACATTTATAGATTTCTCCAAGAATGCCAGTGGATATGTCCAAAATCCTGGCTGATAAGGTGGCTCCTGTCGCCAGAAACTTTGTAAAATAAGGAATATTTCAGCATGAGAGCGCTCAAAGAAAAGACAACAGCGCCCACTATGACCTGTCCAAATATGTCACCTGAGCTGAATCCGACAAAACACCTTTGTGGATTCTGGACAATAAAAGTTAGAGCAACACAACGCCTGCAGCAGAGAGCTGAGGACAAATGATGCGTCTGAAGAATGACACAACATCTCTACAATTATGGACAACACTGGAACCTCCCATGCTGAGGAGGGTTTGGGCCTGTCATCAAAAATAAAGGTGAACACAAGAAGAGCTGAAAATTATTTATCGGACTGAATAATGAAAGATGCACCCGTCTCTGTTTTTGCTGTTGGTCCAGTAATTTTAGAGATCGGGAATCCACTGCTAGGTGAAGAAAGCACCCGATTATCAAAGTAATTTGCCTCCCAGTCACCATGAGGCGATGCAATATTGAATAAATTGATGTTTAGGAATTTAAAGAGGATTCACACCCTCTGAGCATTGGCAAGAGTGGACTCCAAACTCCAAATTATGCTGATATTTTCTATATTTGGATCCATACCAAGTCCCAAAATCCACAAAGCAGAAAACATCACGTCTGAGTGGCAGAAAAGCTTGCAGACGAGCAAAAAGCAGCCAGAGTCTGAAATCCAAACAGAAAAAAAACATGAAATATTTATTTCAAAAAGTATCCAGAGGAAGGTTGGCGCTCTTGTTAGTTACAAATCATATTCAACATACAAGTCTACTTTCTTCAACTTTAACTTGCATCCCTTTGTGAACCCTTTCATTACACATTTAAATGTAAAAATTAACTTTTAGATTTGATCATATATATCAGTGTCCAGGCTCCCTTTAAGTGATCATTTGGGAAATTTGGGAGTCAGAAAGGTTTTCTCTGAATACAAGTAAATAGGTGAAGAACTGCTGATGTTCTACATGTTGACAATGAGCTTCAATTACACACAATTGTACAAATTATGCTGGATTCTCCTTAACTTTGCCTCTGTGCTGGAGCTTGAAATGCACCAAAGAAATTGGGCAGAAAGCTCAGGATACATGTATGAAAGCCAAGTAATGCTCTCCATGAACACTAATGACTGATGACTCATCTGTATTAGTGGTGTTTCTGAGTGGGTGGAAAACACGAGAATAAATGAAAAAAAAAAAGAGTCAATTCTGTGTTAGAGGAGAAAAAAGAGAAAGAGCTGCTTTGTTGAGTGCGGCAGCGCTCATGCAGGAGAGACCTGCTCCCATCTCCGGGCGTTCCCGACTGTGGCGAGAGGAACAGGCGGCCGTGCTCCAGCATTGGGAGGTCAGACACCTCCTCCAGGAGGAGACGGAGACGGCTTTAATTTGTTCTATTCCAACATGATTGTGTAATCTTTTGGCACCAAAAGTAAGCAGTGCTCTTCTGCAAGTGCATATTTTGATGTATGAACATCTGCTGTAAGTATAGACTCTCTCAGAAGCAGGAACAGTCAAATGTCATCTGTTTTTATCCCTGTTAGTGAGAAGACTGGAAGACTGCTTGGGTTTGTTTATTCCTGATGTAAATCCACGTATTGTCGGATATCAGGGACAGTGGAAATGTCTTTTCCTCAACATAATGAGGGTGTCTGACAATAAAACTAACTCACCAACTGTTATAGTGGAATCTCAGTCCAAAAAGGACTATTTTGAGCAACGGTTGATGGCGACGCTACACAGTTTGGTCTTGAACGTGGCAACAGTTAATGTTCGAAACAGACCACTGGGGGAAAGATTACAGCTGCTGTTGGAGCTACAGTTTTGGGTGATGGTTGGTGTCAGAGCAACGCTGAGGAGTGACTGCCAGGAACATAAAGAAATGTCACACGAGAAGCAGTCGTATCAACGCTCTCTAATCAACAGCCGGTTAATCCAGGAAAACAGGCGGCTGGTTACAGCATCGCCCCTCAATCTGGTCTCATAGCAACTGGCGTTGATCAGCCTTGTCTGCTCATCAAAATGTGGTGTCTTCTACAGAAGGCTTTTAGTCCTGTCACCAACCAGATTTGAAGATGAAAATAGATAACATCAACCAATCAGGGATGATTGACAGTGAACACTTTTGTTTGCTTGTTTACTTTTGTTTGGAGTAAAGAGCTCTTTTTTATTCCGCTATGATTTAATTTATTAGAAACTGTGGGGGTGCAAACCAGGAACTACGGATTTCACATTGTCAAATATTGTAGTACATAAGTCAGCGTGAAGCTGTTGGTTTTGTATGCTCTTGACAGTATCATAAAAGCTGTTGGCAGTGGAGATTTTAGACAACAACAACAACATGTGACTGGCAGCTACCAGCGTTGGTGCGGAGACGTGGTCGCTGAGGCTGGTGGATGAAACAGAACAAAACAAGCCACAACACGTGTTGTATAGAATAATATTTTACATGCAAGTTAAAAAAGCCGGAATGAATCCCTTGATCAGTCCGATGTGGTTCTCAGAGACTTGTGTGCTCATTTAAAGTTGCCTTTCAGTAAACAACAAATCATATTTAGAAACAAAATCTAATTTTGCACATGGGCCGTACACGCGGGGATGTTAGACTGCACAGCCACCCAAGAACACAATACATGCAGAAACACAGCTGCTAATCCCCACACACATGCATCTATGTATTTACATACAGAAAAACAACACAAACAATGGAAAGCAGCAGTTAATGCACAAGAGGACAAAAAACAAAGAGGGGGAATAAATTAATGCTACATGTGCCACTTTCGGTGTGTTCTTTTTGGCTCAGACGTGTGCTGGGGGACACGTGAGCCCGCATGAAGAAAACACAAACTCTGCAGCTTCTTGAAAATTCCCTGGTGGTTTGTGCACTCACAGCGGTGAGCTGCTAACGCACAGAAGCAGGTGAAAAAACATTCAGCTGCTCATATGAAGCTGACTAAAAATAAAGATCTCAGCGAAGGTTATAAAAAATGCAGCGGAGAATCAGATGAAAGCTGATTGATGCCGTCTCATCCAACTTGTCCTATTGTGTTTAAATGTGTTGCTGCATTCCTAACACACACTCTCCAGGGTGAAACATGCGAAGATCACAGCACATCTTTGCTCGAACTCTTTTAACTCTCTCGTTAATCTTTGTGTGGTCAGTTTGCTTGGACTGCCTGGATTGTCTGGACGTGCATGTATCTACCAAGATATGTTAGAATAATTTAATACGAAAGAGAAAGGAAGAAACAGCACAGAATATCACATAAATCACAGCGCTGTCACATGACATAAGCGTTCACACGTGCGCACACACCCGAGTTTCACACAATTCAAACACAAGAATCAAGTGTTTTGACTTTAAATTTCATTCGCAAAGAAAATAATGCACACGAGTTTTAACCACGGTCATTAAACTGAGCAGGAAAGTGCAATTATCTGCCACTCAAGACGAGATATGGGGCTGCTCGATGTCCAAAAAATATCGGCAGCCGTAACATTTTGGAGAGAAGCTCGGCTGATGATATTTGGGGGGTTTGTGATGTTCACTGGCCTTTCCACATGAGGTAGCAGTACAGCTGGAAGTTTTCGGTCAGTCGATAAACCAACCTTTGCCTTTGCGCGTCACTAAAACAAATTTTGGACTCTGCAACCAAGCAAGCTATTTTGGTCCTCCTTTTTCCCTAAATCAGATCGGAGGATTGTGTGGCGCCACAAAACACATTCACCTTTGGAGTAAAAAGGACACGAGCTATAAACTTGCAATAAATTTGTGATAATTACCAACATTGCAAGCTTATGTTCCATCAATTAAGTTAAAGCACCACAATTAAAAGGGGATGGCAGTTCATTAATGATTTCACTGTTACTACAGAAAAACAAAAAAACACCAAACTCTTCTACAAATGAACTTACTAAAAGCTGAGATCAGGAAGTCAACATTAATAGTGACATCAAAAATTTTTTCAAAACATTAATTTATAACATTTGTTTGCACAAAGATTTGTGAAAAAAGCGAACCACAACAAAAACATGGAAAACCCTCATGTGGCTTCAGAGCAGCAGGTCACAGGCTTCTGAACTTGACACTTAACAAGTAATTAGACAAATTGTTTTTTAGGCTTTTTTTTCATCCTTTTTCCCCTGTTTATGGACCAAAATGAACAAATATTTCAGGCATTCAAATCATGCATAATCTGCTATAAATTCACCCTTCGGAGTAATTTTTACAAGTTTCACGGACAACTATAATGTCCTTTTTTAATATGTATATTCTAAGCAGCAGAGCATTCGTCAAACAAGAAAATAAACTTTCACTGACAGCTGGAGAATATAATTACTGCACAAGTTGTACAAATCACATTTTGAATGTGACATTGAAGTGAGGGTATATAAATGATGGTATGGTGTGTGTCCCTACCTTGGAAAAACATCTGCCCAGAAACACTGGATCGTAAGGACATTCTGTGGACGTGACTTTGTCAGGAAACCGTAAATGCCAATTAGACGGAGCTGGCAGTGAACTGCTCGCTGCCCTTGTGTGACTCTTGTCAGGATGCAGGCATAATTATTGACAGCTCGAGTTCATTGGAGTCAGCTCTCACTCCACCAGTGGACGCCTAAACCCGGGCCGCACAGCCCCGGGGATTTCTGGTCACATCTCATCAAGGGGGGAGGGTGGGGTGGGGGTGGTGTTGTGGGGGGTGTTGGGGGGTGTGGGTGGGGGGCGCTGTAGCAAAGCAGGAGGAACATTTACATATTATAATTATGTCTGTGTGCAAAGACAGTCTCCTCAATTACATCTCATTTAAAACTTTGAATGGAGAAGAAGTGAGAAGCAAAGAACGACTGCAGCTCCATAAACTTAATTGTGAGACTCTCCCAAAACAAGACAGGCAACATTAGGATCACACTGGCGGAGCACAGATACAATCATGCGTGTCACTTACTGATTGAAAACTTGCGTGATTGATTGTTGCACTTTCCTCGCTACCTGTTCTTTTTAATTTGAACGCCTCCCTTCACAGATATAATCAACCCTCGATTATGCTGCTGCATCTGCAGGAGCAAATTACTGCAATGCAAATAAATAAGCTAAAAAAAAAATTATCGGTGGGCTAACTTTCACCTGCAAAATGCTGATAAAGGAGGAGGACAGGTGGATTCACAAGTGATTAGTGATGAAATAAATAACAAGTGGAGGTGAAAGTCCTGTGACAGTTAATAGTTTCATCAGCAATCTTGTCTTTTTGAAGGGATCCATCGAACTGAGCTCGTCCACAGAACCAAGTAAACAAGACGATTTGGACAGACGCGAAAAGAGGACAAAATCACAGAAGATGTGCCGCCGAATCAGAAGGAAGCATGTTGTACTCGCCGCTTCTAATATCTATATTTAGATGTTTGTAATAATGAACGTAGTTTTGTTGTGGTTTTTTTTGTACCACTTCTTTTAAAAAGCCCATTCATCCTCCTGTGCGGCACTCTCTCGGTATTAAAATATCACAATGTTTGAAGAAATCAAAGCAGAAAATGCGATTTTTTTTGCTACCAACATCCAAAAGTTTCCAGATGAAGTGATTTTTTTGCCATTTCTCCTTCTCGGAGCCCACATGC
>JAUESE010000020.1:17584314-17597409 GCA_032274725.1 Malacoctenus triangulatus
TGAACAGGATGTCTCACCGACCACAAAATATGCAGAGTTATGCAGGGTGCATGACTGCTGTAGATGCCGCTTGTTAGGCGTGTGTGTGTGTGGGGGGGGGTGTTACACTGAAGGGAACAGCAGTTATGTTCAATTCAGTAACACAAGCTGGCTAATTAGCATTGCCCTGCCATTCCCTTTGAACCAGAGGAGGACAAGTGGGAGCCATCATATTTCTTTGTTCTCAGCATTGTGTGATTCCCCTCTGACCACTTTAACCACAGGGGCTCTGACCGCAGCGGGTCACAGGTGGGCCAATTGACCCCACCTCGCACGCAGCTCCTTACTGAACCCGCCCGGGGGGAATTACCAAGACCTTTACCTAAAAGCACGCCTTCAGCTGGAGTTGCTGGCAGCGCGCTGGATCAGATACGGAGCTTGGAAGTAGCGTGATGACATTTTCAGGATGCAAACCTATACCGGGAACAGCAGACAGATGCTGAGGGGATACAGGTACCGACTGCATGTCAGCTGAACACCATTATTCTCGGCTGACTGCTCTCTGAAGACACAGCACCGATCATTAACTCTATCCTCTCGTGTACCCTCCAGTTTTAATTAATAGTTTTATGCCATATTTTGTACAACTGAAACGTGAAACTATGTTCATGCACTGTTGCAACATTTTGTTGAGTATTTTATGGCCCATTTCAGGTTAGTTAGAGATGCACTCAATCAGTGTACGGGTCCTGATTGGACCAGTTTTGCACCACACACGGGTCACATGTTTCAAACTGTTTGGCAACGTTAGCTTGGTAAAAGGGCTGCGCGGTGGCGTGGTACGATTCCTCCTACTTCACAGTGTGAAGGTCCTTGGTTCAAACCCCGATGGGTCCTTTTTGTGTCCAAAATTTTACAGACAAGCAAAACCTTTGTGCAAAATGAAGAGCCTTCAAAGCAGAACCATTGAGCAGTTTCCATGTTCTGCTATTGACTGTACAAAAAAGGCTTTTCTTTGAAATATGCTATTTTGTTTTTGATAACCGTGGAGCGGGCTGAGCCTCAGGACCACCCTGGAGTCGCACACTCTATGAACAAAAGGTGTGTTACACTTCTGTCTCACACCGAAGAGAACCGAAGTTTCAACGCAGGCAGGATGCTTCTCAATGCGGAGTATGTTGTCCCAGAGTACGTGTGAGTTTGCCCCTCGCGGGCCGTCTTTCTCCCACAATCCAAAAACAAGCTTGTTTTAGGTTAATTAAGAGTGAGCGTGTGCGTGTTGCTGTCTGTCTGCTTTGTGTTGGCCCTGTGATGGACTGGGGACCTGTCCAGGTTGCATCCTGCCTTTTGGCGAGGAGTCAGCGAGGAACGGCTCCAGCTCGACCCCAAGTCGAATGCCGTGACCTCGAGTGGACGAAGCCCAAAAGAGAAGTTTGGTTTGGGATGCAAAAAGAGGCGCATTTCCAAGCTGACACAATTCTTTCGGCTCATTTCAATCTTCAAAGTTAGTTTTGTATCTTCTTTATAACACAGAAAAACAAACAAATATAATCACTTCAAAGAGCAGAGAGAGTGTTAAAAAAGTCTTTGTGATCTGGTCTTTCAAGCTAAACACAAGTGTATTACCTGAGCATAATGTTGAACACTATTTAGTTCTCTGAAGTAAGAGTCTGGCAGCAGCTGCTATACGTGGCAAAAAAAACCCAATCCTACCAGAGAAAATCCATTAGTTTTTTAAAAAAAAAAACTTTTTCCATCAGTTGAAGATCAGTCTCCTAAAACCTGTCATCTTTTATCGAGCATCAACTTTCCACGAGGCGGTGTTTTATGAAAGGCACGCGCATTGTGAATCCCAAGTATTTTCCTGGTTATTGTCATGCTAGCATTAGCATGGAAATCCTGACAACTCGCAGCGAGGCAGCTTCCCCACATCTAAGCCTTTGCGTTTTTTTTTCCCTCCTCCCCACTTCACTCCTGTGAACACATCAAACAAACGAGAAAACAATCTCAGGCCATGAAAGCAGCAACATGAAAACACTTTCTGCAATCCTATACATATAGGAGATTACTTCAATGTGCCACTGCTGCAATAATGTTATCTTTATGATCTGCTGAGGTATTTGGTAAGAGAAAAAGACATAATTTATGTAAAAATAAAATATATAATAGTAATTGAAGGAGCTACACAATATTTTCAGAGCTACTTTTGTATCTCTATATCTCTACAAACGCTGGTACTGCTTGTACACATGGTTTTTGAACCTCGCTGTTATATATTCACGGTGAACCTTTTCATTCCTCCTTGGCTGTGTAGAGTCTGACTTGTATGTTTTTTTTCTCATCGATGTTTAGATTGAGCCTATCTCAGGACAGACAAGACTTTGGTAGGAAATTCCCACTACGCCGCCCCCCCCCCCCCCTCCGCTCCCTGCCCTTGCATAGCCTCTTTCAAATATTCAACTCCTAAAGGACTGATTATTGTGTGTATCTATTGGTGGGTTTAGATGCACTTGAAAGTGAATTACTAACAATGATGATAATCGTATCAGTGTTTGTCTGAGCAAAAGTACAAACAAAGTAGGATAATAACACAAGAACACCCTCAGCATCCTTCGGGGCTGCACCGCCTGCAGTCAAACTGCAACTCACCAGATATCAAGCCCCGGTCTCCATCACAGGTTCCCTTTCGGCATCCTGATCAGCTGGCAGAAGGAGAGTCAGGGCGGAGAAGCAGGTGACTCCCACTGGCGTCGCAGGAAAACACCACCTAGAGGACAGGAAACGCTTTGTTACAGCCGAGGTGGGTTAGCAGACATCACCAAGAAACCCACCAGAGGAGTGGTCGTGATAACTCATTTTGGGTACTTCGAGACAATATCTTTGTGAAGGAGGCAACATTTCTCAACACACGAGAGAGGCAGTCATACATCTATAATCTCATTGACTGAGCTCACTCCTTCTTCCACTTGGCAGCTTTGGGTGCGATATGAACGCTGATCTGATTACCAAACAACAGGAAAGAGGCATGAGCAGCAGGAGAGGCACCAGAAAATACAGAGTTGAAGATACTATGACTATAAATGTGTGTCCTGTCATTAATATTTCACCGCATCATTGTAGCTAAAGGAGAACAAAGTGTAAAGGGGAGCACGATGAAAAATTCATCATATTTTGACACCGCTTTGGAATTTATCCGGGCAAAACGGCGAACCGGGGAATCTTCCTCCTTGTGATGTGATTTCAAGGCTGCAAAAAAAACACAAGGTGATTAATGCCTGCAAATAATTACTGCATGCTCCAACATGAGCATTTTGCCATGATGCGCACATATCCGACGAAGATAAACGAGCGTTCTGTAACTCACTTATGAAGCTATTTTTGCTGCAACATGTTTTCTTTTTTTGTTTCCATCTGCTTTTTTTTTTTTACCCCCCCCACAGGAAGGAGGTGGCTGCCAAGGTCACGGGCCTTCAGTTTCTCACTTGTCCCAAAAATTTAAAACAAGCTACATGACATGTCACAGCTCCGTTTGCAGTGCAGCGGCACGCAATCCAAGAGAGATTACCATATCGCTCGCATTCGTCTGCAGAGAGCCTTCATGCGAGAAAACAGAATTCTCCACTCAGGTTTTTTCCTCCGGCTTTACTGTACATCAATTTGTATTCAGAGAGGGACTCTTGGCTTGTCACCTTCAGCAATTCATCCAGCCAATGAAGTATTTATGACAAAGGCTTTTGCTTTTTGATACGTCATTTCAATCCTCGCCCTCACTGCAGTTCATCTCAGGCTGGCGTCAGCATTCTCAACTCAGACTTTCGAAAAAATGTAGTAGAAATGTAGTTTTTCTCTGACTTGTGGATCTTTCATCTCACAGGCCGATCATGTTGATGTCTCCTTGGGACGGAACGGTTGGTGTATTTGGACTGATCGTTTCGGTTCCGTACGGAGGTGGGCACTGGTCCACTTCTACAGGAACAAATAAGTAGCTAATTGGCTGATGTGTTTCTGTTGCGTCTGGTTTACCTGAAGCTCCAAGCAGCCTCAGGCTGGCTGTTGTCATGGACGAATCTAAATCTTGTTTGGATCACTACAATTCAGGATACACGACTTCCTCACTGTCGTCCTGGAGGCTGTCCCCTGACAGAGGAGCCGAAAGTTGTAACTTATTTTTTCTCTCCCGGAGACGACTTTCACCGGTGATTTTTCAGCTTTCTAATCATCGAATCATCACCTGGCCCAGCGTGAGAAGTCGGATGTCGGGACAAGCTGGCCTCAATTTATCGCCAGCACGGCTCCTTTTCTCTGTATCAAACGCTCCCCTCTCCTGCTCTGTTTTCCTCTCACAGCCACAGTGTTTTACCTCTGCCTCTTGCCTTTTTCTCTCTGGGCTTTAATATGAAGCAGAAAGACACACTCACGAAAAAATACAAACCTCTGTGCCAAGAAACTTAAGCCAAAGGATACACTCCATCAAGTCATTATCCATTGCTGTGATACCTTCCTATCTGTGTGAGACAAAGATAGCAGAGAGGGACACAGTCATCCTCCTGTGCTGCCAGCTTTGTGAATTCGAATACTCAATATGACGACTGGGGTGACCGACACTTCCCTTTTTACCTCGCCGCGGTTATTTTTTGTCATTCACTCACACAAGCTGAAAAAAGCAGCATCCAAAAAGAAAGACCAAAAAAAAAGACAAATTGAACCCCATAAGGCCACTCAGACTGAGAGAAACTTTTCTTTTTCCAAACAATCTAACCTTGACTTTCACCTTCATGACAGAAAACCCAACAAGAGAGGAGAAAAAACAATATAAAAACATGTATTTTGGTCACTTAAGGGGCTTGAAACACCTTGGTGGCAAATAGTGACAAATGTACCTAGCATGAATGTGTTTTCTGTCATACTACGAGTACAAGATCGGCTTGCGAGGAGAGTTTAAAACATGGAGGGTATTCCTCTATGAGACTCCTGAGACGTCTGAAACAAGCTTTCAGCTGAACAACAAATTTGTTGAGAGACTTTCTTGGAAAACTGCCGTCAGCGATCACGAAGAACAGATCAGAGTGATGCTGATTTGCTTACAGATTGGACAGATTTGTCATTTCATACTTATTACAGACACACTAGATTACAAATTATATATTTAGCAGACAATGTTTGAATTATCTACTCGATTGGCTTAACAAGAGCTTAGCTTCTTTCTCATATATCCGCTGTGCTAAAGCGATGCAAGTAAATCCCTGGAAGAAAAATAGGAGCTCCCGACGCATCGTCACATCAGACCTCGCTGACCATCTGACCAGAACGACCAAAAACAGAGCCTGAAAGCTTCAATCAATTACAGATTTGAGTGAATGCGTTCATATTGAAGATAGCTGCCTTTGTTTGTTCTCTGGCCTCCAGGTGTCAACAGAGCAAAAAGGCCACTGCTGAGATCTCTGGCAGGTAAACAAAGACCCTCAGCATTTATTGGGCAGCAGCACTATAGGGAAATGAATTCCACCATGGCCACGTGAAGGAGCTTTTTTTTCCTCATATTTATTAAAAGATTTAATCACTTTCAAATTGCCCGGATGGTGTAAAGGGTTTTTATTTTTTTTTTACTTGGAATTAAATTTTTCAGCAAGATTCTCCTTTCTCTCCCCCTGACTGCAGCGATCGCACAGCCCCAGATAAAGACGTGCAATAAAGCAGCTGTAACACGCTTATTAAAGGACACTCCCAATGTCATCATGACTCAGCAGAGGGCCGACGCAGCCACTCGCCCAGGAAGCAGCGATGCTGTTGGGAGGTGTAGAGTAGCCTGATGGCGTCCGTAACCGCGAGGTCGAGCTCATCCTCAGCAGATCCTCGAAACTGAATGCCATCGAACCATTTCTCTCCTTTCCCCCGGCTTCACGCTCATTTAGTGCTGGCGTCGGCACTTTGATTAATGACTTGATTTACGCACAGGATCATGTACACTATATGGCAAGGTATCAATCACTGCATCGTACGTATTCATGGATTTTCAACAGCTGCGTAGCCACAGACAGAGCCTAATTACATCTAACTAATAGGGGTGCATGAGCAGCAATGCCCCGAAACATTGAACATATTGAAAATATGTCACTGAGTGCAGACCTAATGTGTTTGAATACATCAGACGTATCCTGTTTGTTTGCTGGGTGCAGAAATCCTCGGAGTCAACCGGGGACAAAACCACAAAAGTGAGACGATTATTGAGGACGAGCAGCTGTTTTCGTCTGAGCCGTGTCCACTAATCTCAAACACCATCAGACTCTAATGAACGCTCCCATCCCAGCGGCCCGACTCGCACCACGCCGAGCTCTTCACTTCAAACAAGTCAAAATAGTTGCGGGGCGAAATTGCTTGTAGGAGCAGTTTGATTGAATAATTAGCTTTTTATTAGCTTCAACAAACCTTTGCCATCAGAGGTCACGGAAAGATGAATTGTGTGTACGTGAGTCCTTCCAATCCAATCAATACTCATGAATCCAGTGAAGCCCAAAGGCAAGGTTACAGAGGGAGGGCCAGGAACTGAAAGAGCTGGTTGGATCACCAAAAAATCCCATTCTCATTGATGATTATGTCAGTCTGGGTGATCCTCCTTCAGACGGGACTCAGTGTGGAGCGGTCGCTAAAGGAGGACGAATCTGTCAGTGGGACTTCATTGTTTTATGTCAGCACAGGTCAAGTGACAGCCTCAAAGCACTGCAGTCTGATTCCTCGTGCATCATTATCGGGCTCTCAAATCAAACTGTGGGTTGTTTCTGTGAGCATTGTAATTTAAATAAGAAAACACAATTTGACGACAATGAAGCCACAAATGTGACTCATAATTTGTTTCATCACTGACTTCTCTGATAATTACCATTTTCTGGTTAACTGTTCTTTTCTCTGCTTCACAGGACATGTTTTTCTATTTGTCCTGATTCCTCATGATAAAAATATCTCATTCAATCTTATTTATTTTTTTCAAGTTTTATGTCGGAGAATTTCAACACTTTATAAATGAGCACTTAGGCATCGGGCTTTTCTCCTCCTCGAATATTGTAACTGTGCTTAACTCAAGGCCGCCTGCTAGTACTTATCAGCATGTTGTAGCCATCATTGAATTGAGCGGGCGCGGTTGTCAAAAATCAATACTTATATGAAGCAATGATTGTGCTGTGTTATCAGTCATTTTCAAACTATTTACAGATATTTCCTCAGGAAGAGTTGAATCTGGGAGTGAAGAACACACAGCAAACATTTGGTTGCTTCCAGCTGTATCATGTTACATCCTAAACTACTGTATGTTATTATGTGAAGGAAAAGTTGGATTGATTTAAACTCTTTAAATAAACACTCCATCTTATCGAGCTGAACAAACGGCGAATGGACAGAAACATCTGAGAAACTTAAAAGGACTTTCAAGCAGTTAAGGAAAAAAGAACATATAAAACAAACTTTTTGCTATACAAGAAAATGGTTCATGCTTTCCGACAAAATATGAAAAAAACAGACCGTCAAGTGGCGGTACAAAGTTGCTAATTCTAGCTCATAGATTTTCTTCCACTGATATTAACACAACTGGGAGGTTTGAACTCACTGAGTGCTTCCCATTGTGTAACTTGGGGAGGAGCCTATGCATGTAATCGTAACAGTGGGTGGAGCCAATGCTTTTACTCGTGAGGTGAGGCGGAGCCAATGCAGTTAACCACAGGTCTCTGAGTGCTTCTATTTAGTGGAAATGATCAGCTCCAAGTGTCACAGAGGGCCGTCCAGAAAGAGCACATCTGTCAGGGATCAAACCTAAAGCCACATGAAATATAAATCTGCGCTTCAGACCACAAAGGCAGATCAGATAACATGATTGTGTTGAAAAGAGGTTATAATTTGTCTCTGAGAACTGTTTGGCTACGTTTGTGTGAGAATACTCGGGGGAACAAGTGGACATGTTTTTCGAGATATGATCTGCCAGAATCTTGTCCAACCTCATATTGGGTCAAAGCTTAGTAAACATCAAACATCCTAATATGATATTAATCCAAAGCAACTGGCAAGCGATGAATCATTAAGGCTATACAGCCGAGCCAATATAAATAATGAACTCCCTTTTTGCCTTTGAGGGTGGTTAAAATTTCATGGTACAAAATAAAAGACATCATCACGGGTACAACTCGTAATAATAGTTTTTTTTATTGGCAGCACTACAAATTTGGAATTGGAACCTAAAGGTAATGCTGGATCTTTTCAATAATTCTCCAGGCCAAATGAATTACTGTTAGCAAACTTCATCGTAAAGTGGAGTTTGCTCAGTTTTATAGAGATGTGTGCTTCCCAGGCAAATTTAAAAGCTGGCTGGATTTCTCTATTAGCAGCAGTTTAAGATTTCTTGTGTTCTCTGGCCTAATGTTCAGGGGGAACTCTACGGAAAACCAACTTACATGGTTAGGTTAATGAAATTTTCCAGGGGTTTCAAACTAATTTCACACCAACAAGACAGAATGTTATGAGGGCATGGAGTAAGAGGATTACCTTCCTGCATAATTCACAAAAGAAAATGGTATAATATGATGGAAAAATTATTTCAATAATGCTATTGATGTAAAATGTCATGCCATTATAATTCCTGATGCTACGATACTGTAAATCATGAGTGTAACTTCCACAGTGACAATGAAAAGCTGAAGCCAGCAATGCAGAATGATGATGAAGTTGCCCAAATATGTTGTTTTTCTTTGCTTCAATAGTTAAATAGCTCACCTCGTTAAACACAAGTGGGTCTGCACATAAAACAGAGAAACAAATTTGTTTGAACAATGTTTGTTATTAATGTTTATTTAACTCCTAACTTAACCCTTTCCCATCTTCCCACGAAGGTCCAGAACCTTAATTTGGGGTTTTGTTTCAGAGTCATCAGGCAGACAATCGCAATTACTGGAGAAAACATAATGAATAGTTTGGATCGTATCCCAAGCCATATGCACTGATTGTAAATATGATTAATGTAAAACGTGAAAAGGATTCGCACTGTTGGAGCAGCTCTTTTAATAGAAAGGCAACAAATCATTAACACAAGGCGCTTTGTTGGTATTTTTTCCCCACTTTTTTCTTTGTGTTGGACCTGCTTGGCTGACTATCCAAATCTAATATCTAACTAATCATAAATCAGCAAAACAGCGCTAATACGACACAGCTCACGTTAAAGAACGAGACAAATTTGTACCGTTGTTCATAAACAGCATCGGCCGGCACCACTGTGCACTTCTCATGCTATTAGCTGGCGCTATCATTTCAGTAATGGTGACACTTGGATCATTTTGTGCACCCGTAATAGGAAAAGACAGGTCTGATATACTAAACGAAGGTTTTACAACTACCCCTGCCCCATTGAGCTTTAACCTGAAAATGCAAATCAGCTTCATGCAAACCAAGTGATTTCATGGTTCACTGCCTGCTACATAAGCATATGGTCTGCAGACTCTGGGAAGTGCGTTATAAACCAGGGGAGATTCTTTCTTTAATCTGCGACCATTCATTTCGCAATCAGTTATATTTTTGTGCACTTGTACGCTGCAGCATCACATTTTGCCGCACTATACACAAGATCGTTTATAGACTCAAGGGGAATTTAAGCCACTTTTTCCACACGGCTATATTATGCCATCAGTATTTACAGTATGTGGAGAAGACATGGTCCTCTGTTCACAAATTCAAGCATGAAGATTACAAGGGCTTAGCACGACAAGTATTAGCATATCCTGTTACGTACAAGCCTCTAAGCGGGGTTACGAGAAAGTAATGGATCTGCCTGTAGCTGGCTGAAATTTTGTACAGTAATTGAATACCAAAGAAATTAAAAATCTGCCATAAAAAATAAAATATCGACACCTTTGCCGTGTAATCCCTTGCAGAGATCAGAGACTCTGAGGGTTTCTGAGCTAAAGATATGAAGGCTGGGGGGAATGAAGAAAAGCTTTTATCATTTTTATTACCCTCTCTCCCCCAATAAAATGGGAGGGCAAAGCCATTTTACAGAGCCCCAAGCACGAGCGTAATTTGCTAAATGAATGTGACAAGTTGTCTGTAAACAAGAGCTGGGACTAACTATGAATCATGCAAGCTCGCCAGATATTTTTCCTTATTTACCATCTGCAAATAAAGTCAGAGTTGTGCCCAAGTGCTGTCAGAGCTGTCACGTTGACAGGTTGTGGAGGTGGTGGTGGTGCAGCAGCTGCAGTCACCAACAAAACAGGTTAAAAAACAAGTGCTCTTCATTTCCTTCCCCTCGTGAAAACATCCTAATTCTCTCCAGGCTGGTAAACACTTGGGCTTCAGTAATGTGTGTTTCATTCTTGAATATATTTCCAACCTTAACAGGATTTGTCTGTCAAGACAAGAGTCAGGATGAGGAGACCAAAGCAGCGAGCTGTAAGATGATAAGATCGTCTTCAGTGTGTCAAAGCCTGAGCACAGGCAGCTTTCCTCAGAGGGCTTTAATTTCACTGATGGTGAATCACACAAATTCTAAATCTGTTTTTTCATTTGTCTCATTGGCTTCCTCATCTTAGCAATTAGTCCTACGATGGAGCACTGAAAGGAATCTGTGTAGAGGTTAAGACGTGCTTCAGCACAACATTTCATCCTTCATTTATGTCAACAATTACCAACAATTATTTTTACTTCAACTACGCAAGTCAAAAAACAAGGTCGGGATCTTGGGTCAGACCTGCAAAGTGTAAAAACTCCTGCTGTTTGTTAGTGAAGGTAGAGATCCCCAACAGCAGATCGCAGCGATGCTGGAACACAAGAGATTAGTAAAAGCAAACTACCTTGTTGCTGTCAAATTAGCTTTAGCATCATAGCAAATACGAAGAGGCAGAGTTTAAAATACATTTCCACACTTAAGGCCAGATGAACACTGTTCTCTGAAAGGGAGCAGGATTTTGCTGACATCAGTTTGGAGAGAAATGCTGTTGTTCAAAGGATTTTAGACTTTTTAAAAAAAAATTGTCAAAAAAAGAGCTTAGAACCAAGATTCTTCATTTCACTTCAGGTTGCAACAGCATTTAACAAAAAATTGATCAAAGTGCGTCCAATAACAGAGTAGCTCCCAATTTGGGTTGCAGAACTTCCTTATGGAGGCGTCAGGGATCACATGGGGAGCCAAAGGCTTTGCCTGTGCTGATGAGAGCAAAATGAGATTTGTACATGTTAAAGAAAACCACAGAAACACATTTTCTGGGAATTCAAAAAAACCTTAATAACTGTCCAGATTTTTGATTTTGAGGTCTGAACATGTGTAGTGAATTTGAGAGTGCTTCGTTCTACAGCCTTTCTTAGAGCCACAGTCAGCAGTTTGGAAACACTCAAACAAATGTACCATTATTTGTATTCTGATGTTTCTAGACAGTTTTCATGTTCAGCTGGTTTGGTGTGAAGATTTTCAAAAAAGCTGAAAAATCTTCATCTAAAGTTCAATCTGCCTGATTTTACTGGTCTGGGGTAAACGAGTTAACAGCTGACGGCACAAAGTTTCTGGCCTAAAATGAACTTGACACCGCTGACTCACACACAGACACAGGGGAGCCATTTCATATTGTGACTGAATCTCTCCTGATGACCCGAGATCCTCCTTCCTGTTACTTCCTGATTCTGCAGTAATACAACTCAGGGGAATTTTCCACTGTGGATTATTTTCATACAAAAGACAAGATGAATTTGAAAGAACTCATCTGGATTCACTTGGGAGCCAAAGAATAGCGTCAAACTTTGGGTGTGTCGTTAAATATAGATTTGAATTTTAGCCATTCAGGCAGAGTCACTGTCAGTCTGTTGATCCGTCACTTCCAGGTCCAGGCTGAATCTCAACAAGCACTGAATGGATTGCCAAGAATATTTGCGCTTCCTCCCCTCCAGCACACAACATGAATAGGAATTAAACTTTTGGTTTATGCCCAAATACTTAAAAAAAAAAAAATCAATGACACAATCACCAGACAGCACTCAACTGTGATTTATGTTGATCAATGCACGTTAGCATGCTGAACATTATAAGTGAGCATCACCAATACCTAACAAATAGTGAGTAAATCACAGCTAAGAAAGGAAACACCCTCACTGAGATGAAAACGCATTTTGATTGTGCCAATTTCTATTGAACTAATAAACAATGTGGCAGCAAGTGTTCCAGTGTTTGGCTTCACTGTGGGGTCTTCGAGCGTTGCCCCTCGCATGAATACATCAGTGCAGGTTTCTGCAGGCATCAAATGCAGCTTTGGATGATGGTTCAAGCTGATCAGGGTGCATAAGGTCCACGAATGATAAAGCTATCCTTCAAATTAACAACTCGCTCTTTCAATGCTGAGGTCTTTTTCTCCAAATAAGTCAACGTGCCGAGTCAAATATTACTTGTTCATGTTTCACAGGGTGACTCAGCCATGAAAAAAAATCCATCAAACAAGCAGACAGTATAATATGTGAGCTCTAAATGAATTTGATAAAATGAACATTGTTTACAAGGATGAAAGAGAAAAATTTTAAATGTTGCTGTTTACTGGGTTCATATAAAAGTTAGAGGCCTTTATTTCTGAAGAAAAACAATTTTAGGGCAAATAAAATCTGTGTTGCGTGGTTCCTCATGAATACATAAGCACGGACTCTTGCGTTGTTTAATAAATGACACAAACTTCAGATAAAACTCGTCTACAAAGCCTTTCTGAACATCTTCAAAGTGCCAATGGAAAAAAATCTCCCCAGTGCCTTAAAACAAATACCGAGGCGTAGATACCAGCAGCCGCCCCACATCAACTATTAATCATATCTGAAGCGATGTGCTTAAAAGTGGAATACGGAGAACACCTCAGCGCTCTCCGTGGTCCTGAACTACACAATCAAAAGCTGCTCAAGCTCCAAAACTGAATTTAACTGGGGGACAACTTTCATGTTCCTCACTGTTATCTCGTATTCTGTGTCGCCCAGAGTCTTTTTTACAACCAGTATTTCCAAATGAACAAGTCTCTTTCAAAATTATTACTGGAGCCACACGTCGAAGAGAGAGAGAGAGAGAGAGAGAGAGAGAGAGAGAGAGAGAGAGAGAGAGAGAGAGAGAGAGAGAGAGAGAGA
>JAUESE010000020.1:17597509-17607938 GCA_032274725.1 Malacoctenus triangulatus
GAGAGAGAGAGAGAGAGAGAGAGAGAGAGAGAGAGAGAGAGAGAGAGAGAGAGAGAGAGAGAGAGAGAGAGCACTGAGCATTTTATGTTCAATACAAAAAAAACTAAAGTAAACAAAACATTATCATTCCTGCCCTCATGTTAATGCTAATATGTTCTTCAAATCATGTTAAATAAAGCCCCTGTTTTCCATATTTAAAATGGTCACATCAAATCAGTGGGGCCCAATCTTACCACCTGGAGCTCCCCCTCCGTTTGCTAATCAAACTAAGCAGACCTCCAGACTCCGATTGAACAAAACATTCAGATGAGGCCAAATACCAGCAGACATGCCCACCCTTGAAAACTGCAGACAGACACGCCCCACCTTGTGATACCTAGCACCCCCGGAGGTCACGATAAACTCATCTAAATGGTAATTTTTAATCAAATTAAATAATAAAACAGCCATAAAGCTCTCCAACATGCCGGGTGTCGTGATTTTGCCGTGTTTGCCTCGGTCACCTCACAACAGGAAGGCTTGTGTCAGACGACGTATCGTTTTCTTTGTTCTTATTAGTTGTTTTTGTCTTTGTCGTTCCTCCATATTACCCATTTTAGACTTCTTTCTCTGTACTTGCAAAGTTCTAAAGTACTTTGTAAGAAAGTTTTTTGAAAAGACCTTGATAATTATGGTAATTTCTATTTCCGTCTGGAGTTTGCAAGTTTAGCTGCACAGACTTTCAGCAGGTGCCTCTTACAACCAAGAGATGAACAAGGGACGGGAGCGTTTCGCTGACTTGAAACTATGAACCGTGTGTATGTGGGTGAGTTTCTGACTTCCTGTCTGTGTGTTTACTGGGATTGACTTGTACTCCAAGCCTGGAAAGGACTGGTAGAACATTAGATCGATGGCTGGAAAATCTGTTTTGAAAAGGTGTTTTTTTTCTCCTCAAGAAATCAAGCAAATTTTTCCTGATTCTTCACGCTTTGATTTTTCAACCTGCCCAGCACTAATGAACGAAAACAGTTTTTGTCATGTATGTATACCACTATATACCACGGGATGTTTAGGCATACTGGAGTTTTCACATCAACAACAGCTCTTTCTTGTAAACGAGACATTGGTTCCTACTGGGACTATTTGTATGAATAAAAGTGTAATAACAGAAATAATATTTGTAGGTTAACTTATCTGAATGCGAACCTTTCCCAATGAGCAACATATTTGTTGAGCTGCTCTGGTTTACTTTGCTCTTTTGAATCTATTCACTTGGGCACTTTTATCTCTCTATGTATTATTGATATCCTTGGGAGATAATGTCATAACAAGGTCTTCGGGATCCATCGGGCTCGGATGGATGGCTGTTTTCTCGGGACTTTCTGTGACTCCTCTTGGTGCATTTAGCAGTTGTAAACATATGTATACTGCTGGCATGGCTGAGCTGGCCATCTATAATGGATATGGAGCCGTGTGGGGTGGAACAAGTCACCTCTGGTGAGATAGTGGGACTCGATGAAATGTTAAAACGTGTCCTCCTAAGCATGCGCTGCATTTCCATGAATAATATTCCGAGCTTAGTGTATGAAAATGTCAATCGCTCTCTCCAGCTTATAGGGATCTCTTAGTGGCACGAGGGGGAAAAAGATGTGGCTCTCTTTGGAGATCTTCTCCTTCACTTATTCAGTCTCCACTGCCTCCAACCTTCAAAATGCGCAGCGTGCAAGTGGTACATTACACCGGTTTAAAACATACTCATTCATCTCTATCTTCATTCCACACATGCACAGAGAGGATGAACAAGCGCGACACTGCAGGGCTCGAACCCGGGACCGTCGCGTTGTGAGGCAAGAGCGCTAAACCCAAAATTACCCAAAACAGCGTATCTGTATGAATAACGATAAACTGAGGAGTTCAGGTTTGGCTTTAAGGTGTATTTCATCCCTCAGATAGTTTTCCTTGAGCCGTCCTTGCCGCTGTTTGTGCTTGTTACTGCTCCAAATGGATCTTTTTTGATCTCAGTCGGACATTTGACACCGCGGACCAGGTCATCTTGCTTGAAAGCCTTGAAAAAAGGTTTATGTCACAGTTACTGCCCTTCAAACGGTTCACACCGTAACTTGCTGATAGATCATTTCCTGCCGCTGGAGGAAGTGCATCCACTCATCTGTATTTCACGTGTTGGTGTTTCCTGTGGTTTGATTTCAGCCTCCCTCTCTTTTTTTTTTTTTTTTAATCAGCCCCCAAAGAGCCTGAGTATTCAAAAATGGCTGCAATACGGCTCTGGCTGTAATTGAATTATTGAAAGGAAATGTTCCATCATGATAACCGGCAACAAATGCTCAATATCTCCTGGACCAGGAATAATCTATTAACTACTGCAAATGAAGGAAAATGAATTGTTTTCAGCCCCTGATGGCATCTTTTTATTCTTCGGGCCACACTGATTTTCTCTGTATTTCGGTCTCACACTCACACATACGCTCGGGAAAAACATTACAAACACAGTTCTCTCGGTGGGAACGACTTCCTGCCAGTGAAACCCATTGATTAAATGTTTGAAAATGAAGGAAAGAGGTTCAGATCCTGCCTATCATAACATGATACGGCTTGAATTAACCGTCAAACTTTACCTGCGAATTCAGCCTAATGATTGACTCCCGGCGACTAAACTTTGAGCGAATCAGTGATAACGAATCTGGGATTGCTGACTTCCACCCACTCGCCTCAATTAGTCTCATTCAACAAAAAGATCTGCAACCTGGAACTCCCTGCCAGATCTGAGCATCACATGCCAGTGAAGTTAGTTATTTTTTTTCTGAGATCAAACTGTGAGAACTGCTCTGTCTTGCCTCTGCCAGAGAAAGTGCTGCTAAAATATCATCTTTTCCAACCTTGAAAAACTCATCCAGGCTTTTATCTCATCTCATTTCTTACCTGCACAACTCTTCACAGTGGCTGTAAATCTGCAGTCAGGCCAACTCGAAGCCGCGATCAAACTATCTGTAATTTGGTGTTTTTTTTTTCATCCTGGAGATTTCTTACCTCTGTTGCTTGCGACCTTTTGCCTTAAATCCTCTCTGGCTATAAACCATCACCTGTCTGAAGATGGTACAACTAAAAGCAAATGCTGAGAGCCCAGGTGTGCTGTCAATAAACACTTTGCTTATTTTCTATGCTTCTTTTTTGATCATGTTTTCAATTATTTCCACCAATAAACTGTAACTGACTCTTTCTGACGACTTTATTGACTCACATCGATTCTCTTAATGATTTTGTGCAATCGCTTGTGAACCCTTTTTAAAAATTAATACTGGATACATCCTGGTGTGACAGTTTCTCAGTTTTAATTACAGTTGCTGCAAACAATCATTATTTCCACAATCAGTTAATTAGCCAATGAATTGTTGCAAAAGCTCCAAAATTACTTCGTCAATAACGTGCAAAAAAAAAAAAACTCACAAAATGCTTGTTAATGTTTAACAGATTTTAATTTTGGTTAAACACTGTCAAAATAGTAAAGTAAAGCCACGCAAAATTATCTTTTGTTGATAGATTTAAAGGCTTCAGTCAAATCTTGGCTGGAATCATCAATTCCTGAAGTTTGTAGATACAATTTGAATTCTGTTCGTCAAAAATTAAAGGGCTTGTTTTTATAGGTTCACAAAATTTCAGTATATTGTCAGTTTAGAAACAGCTGTTGGCAAAAAGTTTGGCGGCTCCATCCGACTCAGACACCAGGGATGTGCAGCGGCACGGTTCAGAAGTGATATTCCTCCTCTCGCTGGCAGATTCGACAACATTGATGAAGAAACCAGATTGTGCAGCGAGATCTGGGACAAGCGAGCCGAGTGTTTTTTATTTTTTTTCCCCAGTCCATAACACGGTGATTTCAAAGTGTCCGTTTTCCATGAAACGCTCAAACATCTCTGACATATTTCGGGTTTGGAGATGATCAGAAATGGGAATAATTATCTCTGAAACCTGATGATTCATTCGCTCATTTCTCATCTCTTACATGGTGATTATCTTCGTGAGTGATGCCGACAATGAAGGCTCGGAAATTGGATTCGGTTTGAGTTGGGTTTCATATTTTGGAACATTATGATTTAGGAAAGTACACACTGCACTGTCAGTCAGGCTAACTCAGTGCTTTGTGAGTCCGTGCTGTTCGTGTAAAGATAAATGCACAACACAGGACTAAAAGCCTCATTGTTCTAGAATATTTTTCAAATGGTACGCCTGCTCACAGAGTCTCATGATGCCCGACTGAGTGAAGAGTCATAAATTTGAGAATTTGGTGTGTGTGACTGTGAGGCAGAGGCCAGCAACGTCCTCTGACCAAAGGAGCAAAGTCACCAGCAAATGTTTCCGAGGAGAAATTAAAAAGTGCACCATGCAACGAGCCACTTCATGCTCGTCGTCACCTGCTGTAACAGTGTTCGCAATTAATTGCAGGTAACATGTTTGGTTCCTGAAGCTTCAGCACCCAAGTTTGCTTGCGCATATCCGATAAAAGGTCAGCTCGCTCCAATTTATTTGCCAAAAGGAGAGGACACGGGGGAACAAGCACAGGCTGGGAATTTAATCAGAGTGCGACCCCGACGCTGAGGCCTGGTTCTGCTCTGTAAGCAGCCTGCTGGGTAACGACATGCTCGCCCGAGTGCGGGCAACGGCGCATAACTAATGATCAATGACTGTGACGAGGAAGCTCCAGTCACAACACACGGACAAGTTTTTCTTGACCGGTGTTGAGTTAAGAGGTGGGAAACTCTCGGGCTGCGTGTGGGGACGACTTTAATTTTGTGCACCCCTGGAGCCAGGATGTACATTTTAGGAAGTTTTCAGAGTGTGGAAATGTAATATATGTCGTGTGAAGAGCTCCACTTGAGACCACAAATGTCAAACTTATCTTAGTTTAGGGGCCACATAAAGCACAATTCAATGTGAGACAGGCTGGATCAGTCAGAAGAGACATGATAGCCTTTAAATAACAACTTCTCTGAGTTTAACAAGGACAGAGACTATTGAGTTTCATCACTGGACGACGCGAGCTTCTCTCAATAAAACAGCGCAACTCCCTTGAGACAACCCAGGTGAAGCAGTTTTTTCACTTTCTCACCTAAGCGACTGCTCAACACACACGCGAGCACGACGCACACGTGCAAAGCTCTGAGAGATGTTCAGGAACATCAAGAGCACAAATAAGCGAAGCCAACGTGACGCAACAGAGGCAGGGAGAAGAAAGAGCTGGAGCTTTCAAACCTTCAGCGGGAGCATCTCATCTCTTAGCCTCACGTTCACCACGCAGCCTCCTACCGAGGAGGAGAAGGAAACAAAGGAACGGGCGAAACACCAGAAGCCTCACGCTGAGTCTGAGAGATCATCAGGAGACCGACAGTTAGCTCTTTTCATTAAATCATTCGCCACAATTCTCAGCTACGCTTGTGGTAGAAACGCTCACCCACAAGCGTGCGCTCGCGGTGGAGACGAGGGCATTTTTGTGCCTTTTTTGATCACGGTTGCCCATCCCTGTGTGGGTTTGTAAAGACAGTGTTCATCGAGTCAATTACCTTTTATGTCATTTTCCTTTCAGCAATAACTGCGGGATAATGTGCACTGATCATTCTGCTCAAAGAAAAATAAAAGGGGGCTATTTCTCACTTTGGATTCAGGAGAAAGAACATCGCAGCCAGACAGAATCAAAGAGGAAAGTGATTAGAGGAGGTATTGATCGATTTATTTGGGCAAACGTCTCTGTTGAAAGAGAGTGGACTTCACCTCAATTTGTGGCTGTAAGTCTCTAGATGATTGTGCGCACCCGGCGAACTACTAAACCGGCAGCAAACTTTAAAGCACTATTTCCCAGCATGCTCGCTGCCTTTTGATCAGCGCGAATACTTAGAGGCTGCGTCTGTCAAGTGTGGAGTTAATGACTGAATGACTAATGCTGCAACAAATTACATCTATAGAAGGAAGGACATTTAACATTTCATTACGGTTAATGTTCCCTCAGTGTTGCAGTTCTTCTTAAAGTGAGTGAATTCAAATGAAGACATTTATAAGAAGACGTGTTGTGTAGCTTGCATGTCATTTTATGAGGAACTGAACGCATTTTATAAAAGGCAGTCCAGGGTAACTTCAAGAGTCAGAATATCATCTTAATTCTAAGCTGCATCTTTAAAATTTGTTTTTTTTATTTGATTTAGCAACTTCAACTTGAGCTCTTACAAAGCACAACGATAAATCAAGAGATTAAATTCAGTGTAAATAAATAACCAAACACCTCAAGAATAAATTTGACATTTTTTAGTCTGTAAAATCTTTATAAAAGTGTAAAAACTGAAAAGTAATTGCACAAAATTCAGTATTTGAATCTACAAGAAAAAAGTCTGTTTAAGGGCTTTACTGATTATATATCTTTTTACAAAAACAAACAAAACTTTAAGACATATTATTCTCAAATAGGACCAACTGTGTCATCTCTTTCCACCAGGTATCATACAAACATCTATTTTCTACTCAATCATACATTTTTTGACTGATGTCCGATTCCCGTATTTAGTTTTGAGGAAAGAGGAAATAGCTACCAAATATGGTCACTTGCTTGATAAAGAGTGAGCGAGATCACGTGCAGTTTATTACTGTCACGTTCGGGTTTCAGTTTACTGCAGCTGGAAAATGCTAATTTAATCTTCAAAAACATCTTCACGTGAGGTTAAAATGTTTGCTTGATGCACGTTTCGGGGTATTGCACAGGATGTGTCAGGGTGACAATGAAAACAACAGTGTTAAATGTCCAAATCAACGCGGTCACGTCAGAAAAAAAGGAAAACCTTTGACTGCTGGTTGGAAATAAGCTGCTGCCTCCCGCCTAAAAGTCTGATGCTTGTTGACGCATCCATCCGCCCACCACCACCACCTCCTCCTGCAGACTTTAGTCGCTCTCTAACAATGTAACCTCGTCCCCCTCATCCCCCCCCTCCCCCCGCTGCCACTATAATTACAATAGCCTCTAGAGGGATTTGTAGCTTGAACGTAAACATATGTCTTTTTGAGTCACTCGCTGGAATAACTGATGCTGTCTTTCTTCTACCGAGGACAGTCTGGCTGGATTACATGCTTGCATTGTTTTCTCGTGAATCACTTGTGCGTGTGAAGACAATCTGCATGTGCACCGGGAACGGCCCAGACCGCACCGCTAATGACAGAAAAACCCAACTTCTATTTAAAGAGGTAATTACTGAATGAAAATATGTGTCCAAAGAAAACAACTCTTGGACGAACATAAATAAATGAAACCTGGAGTTAGAAATAATCTTCAGATCAATGCGTATAATGTGTAGAAATCCATGGACCAAAATAAACCACAACATGATGTAATTAGTTTTTGTTCTTTGTGTATAATCAGTTGAAACTGGGAATCATTGTGATTTCATTACCAAAGAGGGAAATGTATCTCTTCGCCTCTATGCAGTTGGCCTCCTGTAGTTCTCACAAAATTACTTGTAAACAAACACTTTTCATTGTTGTCGTTGATTCTGTTGCTCAGCAAAGGGACTCCTATTTTGCAGTTCAAGGTGAGAAACATGACTAAGAACGTTTCAGTGTTTTTCTCCGGTAAAATATGCGTCACATTCACCAACGTCGCCTTGATGCTTCTCACTGCAGGTGATTAATGTTGAGGCTCCAAACAGCAGCCAAAGATAACCTAACTATGAACAACACTGACAGAAAGTCTTGGAGGGAGGTAAAGAAAAAGGACTTCCACGTGGGCGCTCTCATTGACTGTGTTAACCTCTTTTTGGGGTTAATACATTTATATTTGCTGCTCCAGACACAAAGTGTTGTTGATGGGAGGGGAAGCATAAATGTATCCTTTCATTGCTGTTGAGTGTGGCTTTTAACTGGTTTATTGTTTATATATTATCATTATTATCAAGGTACAGGTTCCGTCTACTTTAGGATTTGAGACAGTGCTTCTATTGAGGAGAGTAAAAACACAAACCAATCGTTGGCTCAATAAAGATTAATGCTTATTTTCCAGTTTTGCTGCTGCCAAAGGTTCACCGTTTGACAGAAGGTGAGACTGAGGTGAGAAGAAACGATTTTGTTGTAAACTTGTTCTCGCTGCGAGAAGCCTCGATGAGTTTGGCCAGTTTTTTTTTGCAGGTCTGGGTCGATCGAGAAGACTTGGGCGCCTCGTTTGTTGGGTGGACGTGTGTGACGGGCGAGAGCGCTGGCAGCGGGGGCTAATCCGCTTCAGAACCAACTCCAACGTGGTTTCATTCAAATGTGAACACAACACAGGCCAGAAACGTCCAAACCAGGACAACACAGAAAGCGACATGCGTGGGAACCGGCGTCCCCTTGCAGCAGATTGCATAATGTGGGCCTCGCATGCATTTTATGAGTGATCATGAGCTTTCAGCTGGTAAAAAAAACCCACTACAATAATCCCTTAAAAGCACTTATTCCAGCACAAGTTATGACAGACCTGTCACATAACATTTGTCATAAAAATGTCTGATGCGCCGTCTGTTTCTGTCTTCCGGCCCAGAAACAACAGCGTGGAGTTAAAACGTTAAAAAGTGATTTTTTTTTTTTTACCCTCGTCTTTCTTGCCTTCGTTCGGACCAGAGAGTTTCCATCAGTGTGTTCGCCACAAATGTGGTCACAGCTTAAATCCCACACACTGCAGTTTTAGGGATTACAACTTGAGCTGTAAAATATGTCGGGAGTATCACAATCTGCAAGCCGGGCTGCGATTTTTCAAGAATTTATTGTCGAACGCCATTTTCCAATGTCATGAGCGTGCATCGGCAAAAAAATTGAGTGAGCCCTCAAACAGTATAGACGGAGCAGTCGTGGAGTGAGCGTTAAAACCAAAAGAAATGCTTCACAGAGAGCGCATTCAGCCGTCCTCCCTCTTCCTGGCAGTCACTCCAGCCCAGCTCACATCAGCATGAATGAAGGAACAGCAGTGAAGAAAAATGACATGCTGTGCTGTCTGGAAGGCGATGTCCTTCATGGGCTACAATACAGCAAATGGTGTTATTATCTATGACCACTGCATTCTGTTATTCCTCCCTCACCTCCTCGCTTGTTGTGCGAACAGCGCGATGGAAAAGGAGCCATATTTTACCTGGTTATTTACATACAGCCGTAATAATCCGCCATGTGCCTTCCCCCTTTACATTCATTTTGATATTTTACAGTATTTACGATTAGGGGGATTTGCCGCGCCGTTCCGGCGCAGGCGGGGAGTAATGAATAAATTAGGCATTAGAGTGAAGTCCTACTTGGAGGTCACATGTATTTCGCTGCCATTTTAAAAACAGGCCGATCACGGAGGAACACGGCAGGAGAGTCAGTCCAGTCAGACGCAAGTGAGTGGCTGTAAATGGGCGGCCATTGGGGAGCACCTGAATAATTTATAGCACCCCTTGTTGTGCTGCACAATCAGGGAGGGTGTTTTTTTTTTTCAAACAAAGGGAACATGATGTCAACGATGAATGTCTGCTCGGCTTTGTCTCCAGCTGTCATGTTTGCTGCACTGGATTTATTTCTTTTGATCTATCAGACTGTTGACATATAACTGTAAACGATGCAGCACAAAGCCTTTTGCAACAAAAACAAATAAATTAAACGACTGGAAAAAAAACAAAGCCTTCCTCAACGTATGCATCAGAGGACGTGATGGCCACCGTCCCTGTGTACCACGGGACAACACACCGCGCTCGTCTGCGGAGATGCCGGGACTCACTGACACAATTCTCCAGAGACTGTCGCAGCACGAACCTTTAAACCTGGCACTTCGGTTAGACATCACACAGCGAGGCTGCGTGTGTTTCTTTCCGACTGAGACTGAACTCATTTATTACCTCCTCTGCAGCGGCTGAAAGGAGAAATCACATGAGCCGGAGAGAGAAAAAAAAAAACAAAAGGAGAAAGAAGTACGTATTGTGCATCTCAGCTGCCACACCTTCCACTATGTATGGCGGCATATTCTGTTACTCTGCGGTTTTGATCTAACCTCGGATGGCTGCGAGCTCAAATTACGATCTGGCTCATCGCTGTTGAACAGCGAGATGCAAGAGCGAAGGAGACTGAGACAGTAACGGCACGATACGAGCTACCACCTGCAACCTTGAACTGTCTGCGCTGCTGTTGTGTCTGTCATATGCTACACAACAGAAAACATCTCAGGCATTTTCTGAGATTTTCTCGGTGTCTGAATGTTTTCTTGGTTGTTCTGTGAGCACAGTTCTATTCGTGGCTGCAGGTTTTGTTGCTGTGCAGGGTTTGCATGTTGTTCCTGTGCATGCATTGGCTTTTCTTTAGGTGATTAACCCTCCTACTGTGTTGGTGTTTCAGCAACAGCAATGCTTCTCCTGGATTATTTTGACCCGGTCCATGTTTAATCATCCAAAAGTTGTCAGAAACCAAA
>JAUESE010000020.1:17638046-17651424 GCA_032274725.1 Malacoctenus triangulatus
GAGAGAGAGAGAGAGAGAGAGAGAGAGAGAGAGAGAGAGAGAGAGAGAGAGAGAGAGAGAGAGAGAGAGAAGACTGGTACTTTCTAATTGTTGGGAGACAGAACGATGAAACGGCTTGCTAATGTCTTGTTGCATCACGAGGAATGTAAAAAAAGAGGAGTGAAAAGGGTTTTTGTTCCACCAAGGTCAATTGTTCCACGTCGATTTTATTATGGAGTGCAAAAGAACTCGATAATAAGCTTGCTTAATGGCTGCTTTTCAAAAGTTACTGTTTGGTACCACAATAAAAGCTTCAGACATATTGTATTTTAAACTCATGCAGGGTCTAAGCCCATTCTCACTCTTTTCCTAAAATAAATGACAACTGGACAAAGCTTGATGAGTGAGTGGAAGAGTTTGGTGTTAATGAATTCCAGCTGTGTTAAACCAAATCTATTATTTACTTCCTCAGACACATTAATTAACATTATCAGTTGCTCTTTACGTGACCGGAGGCATCTTGACCGGGACGATGGAAAACAAGGCGAAGCTATTTATCATTTGCTTGTCATCATTTCCATTCAGGTTGGAGCGAGGAATGTAATTATGTAACCTTAGCAATATTTTATCCGTTATGGGAATAACCAGCGGAATAAGACTCACCCTGCAGAGTTTGAAGCTAGATTTTAGATTGGTGTCACTGGAGTTAATCCCATTACGGGGGCAAATAGGAGCCCGGGTGAAAGAAGGGATATGTATACAGAGAAAATGGGATCAGTGCAGAGAGCCAGTCAACCAAGCTGTGGAGAGGTGAAATCAGAGTTTAATGGATTAGAGCCAGTCGAGCCACTATGATTACCCTGACCCCTCGTGCTGGAGAGCCGCCCCTCCTTCCCCACCTGGAAGCTGGAGAAAAACGCGTGTCAGTTCTCAATCGGAACCGAGTGAAGTTTTGAATCCGAGCCGTCATGTAATCGTGACCACCAGACAAGGCCCTTGGACACCCCGTGGATCCATCTGTGAAAGGCAGATGATGGGGGAGTTTGACTCGTACAACACACCACGCCGTGACTCACAGATGGGAGCCAGCTCAGGCAGGATTTGTCACCATAATGGGAACGTGTCTATATATGTGTGCTGCATGTGTGCGCATGTGCCGGTGTGTATACGAGTCTTGTGAGGGTGTCTGTGAGCACGTAAGTATATGTGTGGTGAGACTGTGGTGTTGACTTTCAGCGGAAAGGGGGTGGGAGGAGGAGAGGCGCTTTGACAAGTGTGTGATGCATGCTCCTGTGACGGCAGCAACGTTTAGACAGCGCAGCGCTGTCAGAGACTGATAACCCAGACAGGAAGAGTTTACCACGACCCCTGTCACTGGGCTTATCCACAGTTCAGCTAGGCCTTCAATTATAGCTGCCACAAACACCATTTCTTTAGATTCTGGAGCTTCGTTACAAAAGCGGATTCTCTGAGGTCAGGCGAGACTGAGGGAGACAGAATAGATATTTAGAGTGTCTGTTATTATCTGCTTTCTTTTGCAAACAAGTTTATCTAAAATGCTTTGCTTCAGAGAGATTTTTTTCCTTCAAAGAGGGACTGTGGTTAAAGCGGTGAAGGACACAACTCGAAGCTCCCGAGCGCTGTTGGACTTCAACCTGCAACCCGCTGCTGCACACGTCCAAACTCAGACTGAAACTCCAAAATCACTCCACCTATAGAACCTATGGAGGGCCAACAGCTGCCAGGCACGACGCTCACACACCTTTGGAAGCAATTCCGTGCACAGAGTCTTGTTCAAGGATATTTCGACGCATAGACCCAGCAAAATGGGAATTGGACCAACAACCTTGGGATTGGAGGACTGCTCACTCCACCAGCTGAGCCACGTTTGCAAAAACAAGACATTGATGGCTGCAGCTCAGGTTTCACAAAAACTGTTAGAGCATGTTTCACATTTTTTGAACAATTCAACAGCTAACTTTTCAAAACAAGAGGTCCTAATTAACTGAGATTGGCCAATGCTTTTATCAACAAACCCTTAAGTTAGGATTTTACTTTTCCACTCAATTTTTTCTTTTTTTGATGGCTGTTTTTTTGCAGTTCTGTGTCTTTGCTGCACTGAGACAAAGGAGGAGGTGAAGCAAACAATGAAATATTAAATATTGGAAGTTGAATCTAGTACTTGCTCACACAGCCAAAATCGTGTTCAGACTCATGAGAGTTGTACTAGTGACAATGAACCACAGTCGGTGCCCGTTAGAATGAACTAAAACAGCCTGAATTTGGGTTTAATTGAAAGCAAACCTGTTATGGCAGCAGTTCAGTGTCTCCAAATTCCTCTGCTGCACAAAACATAGTTTTTGGTTTGTTTGCTCCACAGTAACATTACGCTGTAACTTGCATGAATAAATCATCATTGGGTGATTATAACTCATTTTCTCTTTCAGTTGAGTATTTATGAGGTAAGATATGATACTGGACACAGATGGCCACATTGCCAAGTGCGGTTTAGTGTGAAAAGCTCCTGCCGCACCTTGACCGTTCATGCTAATTAGTGAGGCACAACAGGTCTAATCTGTCAATCTCATCCTTTATAATGCACATTTGCATATGAGTAGGAAGGATACTTTCTCTTCTTGTTCTCCAACTGCTTTAAATGTCCAATCCTCCGCGCTTTTCGAGCAGTGCCTGCGACATGAATGGTTTGAGGAGGTTTACTTCTGCATCTTTGTAAGTGACTTGGGGTCAGGTTCAGGTCATCTATTTACTCCCATCCAAGGAGACAGAGGCAGCGCGTCTCTTTATTGACCGACTCCTCCAGAGACGCCGTGCACTCGTAGTCAAGTAAAAGAACGCTTCAGTGCTCGCAGTCAGCTCAGACAGCCCTGCACGCCGCTCAGGGGGATAGTCAGGTGAAGCCTCTATATCTTTATGCTATCACTTTTATCACTACAAACAGCCACGGCTTGGTAAATAAAGCTTTTGTACACATAAATCTTTAATATGGTTGAAGTTTGCAGTGCAATCTGCTGCAGGTGACACATTGTAGCAGTTTGGGTCAAAAGACAAATTTTTCTTAGATGTAATCATCCGAAGATGTTTGCTTTATTTTGAGAAAAATGACAGTTGCCTAATGCAGCACAGGAAGACAAATCCAAGGCAAGATCTAACTCTAGGGACAAATCAACAAGAAAAGGATAACAGTAGCTCATCACCTTCAAAGATGCTCAGCACAGACCAACCTAAAAACCGTGTCTCATTCATGTACACGAACACACAAAAAAGAAGAAAATCATTCCGAAACAAATGCTTTTCTTAACTGCATCAGCAACAATAATGTGACTGGGAGAGAAAAAACAACATACACGATGTTCAATGTTTCACAAACGAACACAGAGGCTATGGAAATGGGTTTTCATGCTACCTGAAAAATTGGATACTTGTGTGCGGAAAGGCTGGAACTGCACGTGGTTTGCTTGGAAAGTGGATGTGATTGAACCAACCAAAACCTGCAGAAACAGCAGTCTGGCCCTTAAAATGCTCCATTACTCAATATCTGCTCCCATATGTGCAAGCCAGTGAGGGGATGCCTGAACATGCCTTTCGCAGCCTGACCTGAGTGTGACACTTAAAATAATTACATTTCACAGATGTCCATGAACGCTCCACGTTAACATGTGGGCTTTGAAGAAGGTGTTGGAAACTTGAAGGCGCTCACAGCGCTGCAGTGGAATTTCAAGGAGCGTCTTTACGTCCATTCAGCTGGTTTATGTTTACTGAGGGGCTTTCAAAAGGCAACACAGTTGGCTTCACTTGCAGCTGATCTGTCCCTACACACAAATACATCGAAATTGAATAAATTGCAATTGCACATGGGTATATCTTGTATTTGTACAAGAGTACTGCACTGAGGCAGCCTTTTTACCTTATACACAGATGGATTTGTTTACATTGCCACTCAATCTTCCGTAGACGCAGTTTTGACGTTGCCGACTGCTCTGCAGTAAGTGACAGTGAGTGTGGCTGTGTGGATACAGATGTGAAGCAATCCCACATTCCTGTGCATGCTGTGAAATGAGGCTCATAGCAACAACGAGCCAGTTTGAAATATTGAAAGCTTCTTGTGGTTCAGGAGAATGCGAACCTCAGGACTAACTGCTGAAGACCCTTTTATTTCCCTCCCTGGTACGATGGTACCGTAATTGAATTTGAACTGTTCTCCTGACAAAGAGAAAAAAGGTTAACACTCAGTAAAAGCAAACCCATGTGCTAATTACACGTGTGTCAGAGGATAACGTGTAACACAAAGGTTCTGCTTTGACCAGAACTCAGGTAGAAATATGATTCACTGTAACTGCAAAAGCACCCGTAGATACAAGAAATAAAGTGGTGTACAAAATCTAAAGACAGTTTCTCCCACTCTCACCGTGCAAGTTGACATTAGAAGTCAATGTAACAACTGTCACTCAAAGCGAAGCCTTTTGTTGTTTGGGAGGCGGCAAACTATAAACTTAGATCTGCGTTAAGTCTACAGGGGGCGTTTCAACCTTTAAAGGCTTTGAGTCACAAGTCAGGCTTCAACATGGTTACAAAGGTATAAATTCAAAGCTGCGAAGAAAAAGTGTCTCATCCAAAGACAAAGGAGTCGGATTGAGAACTTTTATTCTGAGTGTGCATTGCTGATCTATTATTAACACAATGAAACTGACTCTACCGAGTGTCACGCACCAAAGCATCATGGAATTGTCTTCATACAGATGTTCTCATGAATATTAATCTTATTATAATACAACGAGTCGTCCCTAAAAATAAAGCCGATCTGAGGTAAACTTTAAATGAATCTGGACACATGCTGGTGACAACAGAGATGTTTTCAACTAATTGTCACTATATTTAAAGCATGCGACGGATCATTAGGAGCCGAATCAATTCCACAGCGTCTCACATGTGGAGGAACCGTGACAACATGGCTTCCAAACGCTGTCAAGCGAATGCAAAATAATACTTTTTATTTTCACATAATGTGATGCAGTTGCAGTGAGGAACATCAGACTATCCAAATATCAATCAACATAAAACAATAAGCAAAATTATTTACCAAATACTTCTGGTGGTCAACAGCAGACACATCATGGCAAAAGCCACAACGCAACTTTGATCACAGAAGCTGCACCACAAATGCTAACAACCACAATGCAAACACACTGAGTGCTTTCTTTGGTGTGACAACTTTTGCATTTATGTTGTGTCTCATCAAGACTACTGTAGTCACATGAATGAAAGCTGATGATTAACGACATAGTTTCAAATCCACGTTTCAAATTGTTTCAGTTTTGCTGCCTGACTGAACTGAATGCGCTCTGGTGTTGGGCGGCCACATCAGGTCACTCAAGGGGGGAAAAAAGACGCTAATAAATGAAAATCTTAACTTCAGCTTCTGAAACATGAAGGCTGCATGCTGAGGACATCTCTCCAGGTTATTTCTGAATGTCTATGTCTGGAGAGCATGAAGGAAAGAATACACCCTAAAATTGGAAAACCCACATCATGTATTAAAGCAAAAAGCATCGGGTGAGATGAGTAAGTAAAGCAAAGCTCTGAAAACATGCTGTTGTCTGACCGGTGAGATGACCTGAACTGCATACTGAGTGAATTTTGTTGTTTTATTCACTCCACAGTGGGACTGCTCCGGCTGCTGCTGCGGGAACTTTTTGTGCCTGATAAATGACTGTGTAGTTTGAATGGACTCAATACTTAATAAATCTTAACCATTTCCTTGAAATCTGAACAGCTTCACCAGACCATAAACATATTTTCACCCGATGCCCTCCAAACGACTGGAGAATGGCCAGCTTAGAGTATATTGTGTGTTTTGTTTGATGACGGTAATGCTCGCCCCGAGGGCGCACATCCCCACCCACAACAATGCTGCACCGACATACGCAGGGGGAACGCCGTACTCCCTCCACACAACTTCACTGCGAGATGTGGCATAAAATATAAGCAATCTTTACGCTTATGGAAATAAATTAGGACACTTACAAAAACCTTGGCATTTCATTTTTTTTAAACTCCAACTGATGCCTCATTAAGTTTGAAAGAATGTCAATCTCAATCTATGCCCACAGAGCTGATCAAATGCGCATACGTGGCTTGGATATTCCACTTGTCAAATCCTCCGAGATTGACTTTCAGGCACGCTTTGAATTTATGTTCTCAGTCAACACAGTGACTCTCTGAAGGAAACTAAAAAAGGATGAAAGTTGGCATCCGTCTGCCACGGTATCAAGAATCTCCGCCGCACTCCAACGGCAGCGTCAAAAACTGCGCCGCGCGACGAGGAATGAAAAGCCCCCCCCCCACCCCCTCTTTGACGATTTCTTCAGCAGCTTTCCAGAGGAGCAACAGTATATGCAAACAATGGCAGAATCCATAAATGATACACCTTGTATGTCTGAGAAAAGAGTCGTGTGGGTGTAGCGCTAATGGAGCACTCCTCTGACAGCGAGCTCTTTCAGCTGTCTCTTGAAAGCAACCTGCATCTTTGTCAGAGGTGAATAAAGCAGCCGGTTTGGAAAAACATGGAGATTTTAGAAATTTTCATTCCGAGAATCCCTTCGCTTTGTTTTTTCATCGTTGCTTGCCTCACACACAATGCGGCCCCCTTCCCATAACCTTTAACTTTTACCTTAGAGTAATCTACATCCTTCAGTAGTCAAGGCTTAACTGCTTCCTGGTTATTATCCAATGACACGTTGGCCATCGCCCGTCTAAAAGCGCACGCTGTCACAGTCAGATGCTGCTTATTACAACGTAGTAAGTGACGCTTCACATTAGCTCAGTGACTGCAGACCCAGTGATCACTGTGTGCAGAAGGCAGTTAAAACAAGGTCTGTACGCCATGAGGGAAAATTAGCCTCTTAACCAACGCTAAATAGGTCTGTTTTGCACCCGGGAGAAGTCGTCCCGCTGTCCCGAGTCAAAATGCAAGAAGTGGAGTGTGTTGTGACATGTCGGCCCCCGACGCTGACAGAGAAGGACAGTTTTCCGACCAGAAAGAGACGAGCAGAAAAACAGCCCAATGGGAAAATTAGTCTGCATATTATTAAAAGAGCTCGGAGTTTAAAATTCGCTACATGCTTTTAATTAATGACAAAGAGGAAGCGGATGGAGGAGAATGGCAGGGAAAAGTGAGTACAGACAATCAACATAAATATCCTGCGACGGAGTCTGAAGGGAATGCAGCGGCAGCATTGGACTGTCAGCTCAGGGTCTGATTAATGACGCCTCGGAAGTCTGGAGGTGGTTTTATTCGCCGTCGTACAGCTCAACACTCTCGGCCGCAGGCGCCTCAAAAGTAGATTAATCCCCCACAAATTCTCTCATTATAAATCAAACAGGTGACATTATCTCCAGAAATATTGCTGCTTTGTCTACATCTCAGATAAACATTACCTTTAAACCGCATGTCTGACAAACCTAATTTGTGAATTTGCATGCCAATGCAAAGACGCAGAGTTCATAGATGTGCGAGCACGTGCATCGCGTTACCGCAGCGTACAAACACTGTGTTCTGCTTCAACTGTCAAAGAGAACCACTGTGTGAAAGTACCACTCTTTTGGTTTTACCGAAGCAAAAAAAACCAAAACATCTATAGTTTTCTCATCGATTTCTTGGGATGCAGTGACATGAAAGTAGGATGAGAACAAACCTGAGGGGGAGATCAAAATCCCTTTTTCCTTGAATTTTTGGGGAAGAAAAAAATCAGAATATAACAAGAGTAGGTGGAGGATATTGATTTACAGTAAACACAGTTATAGAGCAGAACATAACAGAAGAACTATAAAGACAAATAAAAGCTAGTCTAAAATAAATAAGGAAAAAAGGCACAATTTGGTATCTGGTGTAGAATTTAATCCTTTCTTTAGTCATTCTATGACTAAGAAAGGATTCAATTGAACACATTGTGAATCTCGTCATTAGGTGAAATACATTATTCTGTCTGCTGCCCTATTTAGGTTAACATCATTGCACCTTCCTTCAGTATAAACTCGTTTGGCCCTGAAGACATTTCTTCAGGTGGACGGAAATCGCAACAGCAGCAAAAACTACAAAGTTCCAACAGGGTTTGCACTTCACGTCTAATGATATTTGATATGAATTATAGTGTGCAAAACTATGCAACAGTTATCTGCTTGTTACACAGACAAAAATAACTCTTGGTCTGCAGGAATTTTACAGATTATCTGCAGAGCATCTTCCAAACACAGACAGAGTGTTGATTCAGGAAGTTAGTATTTCGTAGCCCCGCCCAAACAACTTTCAGCAACTCCGGATTTCAAAACAGGTTGAAAACCCTTATTATGGATTTGCCATCCCTTTCAAAGTAAAAGCCTATAACTAGCACACGTCAGCCAACACTTTTCATTGTCTATTGATCCCAACACTCCTTTCTGACGATATACTTTGATGTGAATCACATTAGGAAGACGTTGCTATCAGGGGTTAGACCAACAGCATGGATCGTGTGTTCAAGGCTTGACTCAAACTTTTCAGTGTGTGTGTGTTCCTTGTTAAACACACCCTGTTGTGTTGGTTTGGGCTGGTCTGCAAGGCTCAACTACAGATCACTGGAGTGGTAGATGAAATTTAAAAATCCTATGGAAATCTCTCACAGCTCCACTTCACACCCCCATCGTCAACCCCCCGGGTATGGAGGCATTTTATTGATGCACTTGGTCATTCTATTATCATTGGGTTGTCAAAGTAGTCAATAGCAGCATCCATGGAGTCATCATCCCAATGTACTGTGTTATATGTGACCGTTGCTCACACTGCACAAAAACAAAGATTAACGGAGGAATAGAATAAATAATAATAATGATGATGAAGCAAGTCATATGTTCAGCATTCAACAATGAGTCTACATTAGGTTCTTCAGCACAGGAAATATCTCAGCCAACATCTCGAGACAATGACAGGGTGATGGTGAATAAACTCCGGACCAGCGGGCGCATTTTTAATCTTCGGGCTGTTGTCTGTAATATCATATTTATGTCTGCTGAATGGAGCCGTAAAGGCCTCTAAACGACCTCTCTTGGAGCTATAGGCCTGCATCTATGAGAGGACATCTGCAATGGAGTTATTTGTTTTCCAGCTGCAGCTGTCCACGTTGATGCAAATGCTTTGTGACGTGAATCAAAAAGGCAGAAAAAAATGTGGTCATGACACACTGAAATGAAACCAAATGAATAAACAGCTCTATAAATGTATTCACGCATTTGAATCACGTTCTTTTTAAATGACTGGGGTTTTTTTTTCGCACCAATATCAATTTTCACGCTTCAGCTTTTGGCTTTAGTTAGTATGTCTGAACAATATTTTCCATCTTTCATGTCTTTCAAAAAGAAAAATTAAAGCGCGAGGAATATATATGAAAACACTTTGCTGAGCGCAGTTCACACTTACAAAACGTAGTTTAGCAGTTCGAAGTGAAAAATGCTCATATTTCTGCATTCTGCGCAGCACCTCTTCTAGGATATTAGGTATTCTGAGCAGATACAGATTGTAAAAAAAACCCTGCTGAGCTGTAAGCAGCAGTGAAAAGAGCTGACGTGCTGCCCACTCTGTGTCCACAGGTGTATGTTACATGTTGGTTGGAGATCTGAGAGCCGTATGAAGCTTCATCACACCACTTCACCTGTGCGCGGCTGTTTTTAGCTGGAGCGACGTGGATGGAGACTCAAAAGCGAGTGAGCGAGGGAGGGAGTGCGGGACGGAAGTGTGGTACACTGAAGTTCCAACTTCTGAGTGGGACAAGTAAAGCTGCTGGGCGAGAAACTTTCAAGTTATCCAAGAAGCAAATTCGATGCAGCTCATCACACCTGCATTTGCACATTGTCATGATTCGATATAGTACTTGGAGTGCATTCACAAGGATGGGAATTCTGAAAGGTGCCTGTTGGGAATTCCCGCTTTGAAGTGGGGAGCGTTTACCTCACGTCAAGAAAAAGCCAACAAATCAGTGTGTGAAAAAACGGGATGAACGAATGCTTTAAAGCTTTTAAAGTTAACACGATTTTCTGATTTCTATGCATACTTCCACTTCTAGTTCTTACAGAAGAGCAGCTGTTTTGTGGTTAGTAAACGACCAATGCTCGTCCATGGACAATATATTTTCAATAACATAATTCCTGGATGGATCATTAGGACTGGAAATTTGCCAACTAGGAACTTTCAAGTCTGAATCGCCACAAGCTACAGCTACACCTCTAGCTGGCCAATACCTGGCTCAGTTTTGAACGTGAAAGCATTAATTTTTAATCAATGTGTGGAGCTGCATTCCTTACGAGGTGGATCACTCTTGGAGTAAACCACAAAAACCTAATTTCTGTCTGTCAGAGGACACAGACTGTGGGGTCCCATCTTTGTATATTCATTACTCAGTCTTCTTTGTCACATTATCTTCAATTACCAAAAACTGTTTTTACACTTCTGGTAATAACAGAAACACACTGTGGGAATTTTTTCCCTTATTACTTTGGAACAGGCTCACTCACTTCCAGTCAGTGTGTTAGAGCTTTATGATGTGTTTAACTTGAATTGTGGTTTAATTCAGTCTCAGAGGGACCATGTTGCCAACTTACTTCAAGGTCCAAACGAGATCTCTTCACTGTGGTTTGAAAAAGTCCTCCGGGAAACACTGCAGTTGGTCTTCTGAACATACAAACAGTCAGTAAAACCATTCCCACTCATGCTTCTGCCACATGCCTGCAGACTATCTGAGGGTCGCCTCCGAGTTGAAGGCTCATGACGATTGTGCATTTTGCTAGAAAAACATTGCAGCAACAGATAACAACAAACTGCCTCTGACCACCCTGCCTACATGTTGACAGAATTGGTATCTTGGGAACATGATGTGAAATACCTCAAGTTCGTGTCTTGTTTTGGAAACTGTGGTTGGTACCCACCAATTACGCTGGTGGTGAAGAGTCATTTAGCTCATGATCTGTCATATATTGTTCCCAAACATCATATAGACGTTTTAATGGGATTAAATCTGTTGTTTTTATGGGAGGGATTTTCTAACTGCACTTCTTATTGTTTTCTCTGCAGCTCTGCTTTCTGGGAGATGTAATTGTCTCAACTCCACATGATGCTGGCATTGTTCTGAGGTGCCGTCACAATAAAGGCATCCCACTGTCTTGTAGCGATGGTTTCTTTTTTTTTTTTAAGAATCAAGTAGAGGAAAAGCTATGCTGGTTGATTTATGAACAAACATTAACTTACTGCAGCAAATGAAGAGAGCAGGAAACAGGAAACAATGCCATTGACAATATTTATGTGACAGAATGACTTTTATGGACGGTGCTGCCATGAATCAATAAATCTAACGGCCAAACAAAAAAAATCGTCTCAGCATCATATAAGTTGTTGTCAAAAATCTATAAAACCTTCCTGTCATTATACCATGAGCTGTAATGTCTTAAAAAAGCAAATGTACCAACAATTCTTTCTTTAATTGTTTATCACTGGGGTTTTTTCTATCTGGTATGGTGAGAAAAACAATTTGCAACATTCAAAACCAAGCGTGAATTTCTTAGCCAAGAAGTGAAAATGTTTTTTCATCACAATCAGTTAAGTACTGAAATAGAGTCTAACTGCTCAGGTTGCTTTCCTCAAAATTACAAAACTTTCGGATCTTATTTATTGTGAGCCAGATGCAAAACAAAACAAAAAACAGCAAACGGTGTTCTTCATGAAGAAAAACAATGAGTCTATAATCTTCCCTCTCGGTTAACAGTTTGTTCCATATGTTGGAGATTTTTCAGCTCATTTAACACCACATACCTCCATTTGCCATTCTTCATACAACATTTCACATCATGTCATCATGTTTGTTTGCTAGATTTTATGGAGCTGAACCCTTAAATTAACCATTCGTTCAGATAATTCTTTTGCTGCTCAAATGAGGAAACAGAATGAATACCAGTGGACTGAAATTTTTATGAAGGCTCATTAACAAAATTTTTTATGATCGTTAGGTTGTAAATGTTTCCTTTAGAGGTGAGAAGTAACTCCGGTCAGATCAGGATTATTTAGATAAATATGATCATGTTCTGAAAGTAAACACCTATGGATCTCTGCAGAGAGCCTGAAGTGTGTCAAAATGTGAAAATGAGGTGTTGGTTGCAAAATGTTCAAAGTGAAACACTGTCACTCTTCTAACAAGTGCAGCTCCTCCCTCTCGCCGACCCCTCCCTACAGCCTATTATAAGTATTGTGTCCCAGTTTGATCAGCGTTTGAACTTCCTCTACTCGTCCTCCAACATTTCTCCGTCTTTTGATGTGAGGTCCACTGATTAATTGAGTGTCCTATGTTTTCAGGGCCAAATGTTTTGTTGATGCCACGGAGACAAATTCAGATTATTATAGAACATGTGCAAACCCACGAGTATACAGCAGTCATGACTGCTGCAGACAATAGATAAAGACTTAACAGACCATTCAAATTAAAAGCAACAAACAAGCACAGGAAAAGTTGTTTGGTTTTATTTTGGTTTATGTAGTCCACTATTCATCACCAATAATAACTTACAATGTGGAAAGCATTAGGAAGTTGGGCTTTTAACCAAAAATCACTACTTGGTGTGAGACAAAGCATGTGTGGTGTGAGAGAAGGAGGGGCTGAGTGTTGCAATGTGCTTCACAGTCTGCGAGGGGGGTGAGGGTGCAGATTGGGGGTCCATCCTTCCACTTCGAAAACCCTCACTCTAAATTGTTCATTTATGTTGGACTAAATTATTGGTAAACAGTGGCCTAATTGCTTTGGTAAGCAAGAATCAATCTCTTTGTATTGTGCCTGATGCAATCAGTGACCCTGAAAACACACAGCGTCTGTATAAACGGTCAGCAATCACATGAGAATTTACCAGCCTGTTCACTGTGAATGTTTTCACTGATTTTTTGATAAATACTCAAGTAACAGGCTGAATAAATAAGGCAGGTACAATAGAGTTATATGTTGTTGTTTTTTTTAAATTATGTGTTAGAAAAATTGCGCCAGACGAAAACAGCCCGAATAATTGTGTTCGCAAAGTCCTCGAATCACAACAAACCTTTTCTTTCTTGTGACTGATTACAAAATCAAGCATTTTTAGTTTCATGATAAATTGTTTAATTGAAGATTCATTACCAAAAGAAAAAATTTTGAATTTATTTTTTAAATAGTTGGGAAGTGGAATTGTGAAACACCTGTGAAGACGGCACGGAAAACAACTCTGATGCTCTATAAATAAAGCTATTATCAAACTGTATTGATGTTTATGAGTTTCAAACTAATGGACACGCACACGCACACGCACACACACACACACACACACACACACACACACACAC
>JAUESE010000020.1:17651524-17669478 GCA_032274725.1 Malacoctenus triangulatus
CACACACACACACACACACACACACACACACACACACGCACCCCCCCGGTGGAGTTGCCAGTTATTTGTTCTAGCCTGTCCACAGCAGGAATGCTTGACAGGTGAGACGCTTGTATCAACAGATGAGTGATGGATGTTGCCTTTCTGGCAGTAACTGTTGCAGTCTTGATTGCGACTGGCTTCTCCGTTCATCATCTGCTCCCGAGGAAAAAAAAAAAAAAGGTAAGGCATTCGTGACATGATCCGCTCTCAAGCAGGAAGATTTAGTTTGACGGTGATGGGAGATGTTGCCCCACTTTCTGCTTAGTCCCCCTCGGGAACGGTCCTCACTCTTCCCTCCTCGCCTGGTTGAAAACAGAGAGTCAGGCACAGTGAAACAACTGCACTAAATACAGCCCTGCAGTTACCATAGAAACCAGCACTGGTGCATCCCTGACTAGTCCTACTGTATTTCATTTTGCACTTGACCCAGAAAAACACTAGGAGGTTGATGTTTAGTTTCCTCCCAGTCAAAAATTTTCGGAGTATAGGTGATATAACAGGAAGGAGCGCCGCGCTGCACCGAAAAAAAAATGAGGATTGAACAAACGCAATACGCCTTGAAAGAGGAGACAGAAGCGAGAGATGCTCGGGTGTGAAAAGGACGGAGAGGTGTAAATGTGCACGCAAGTGATGATGCCAAAGGCGCTTTGGGGAGAGTGGATTTACACTGACAGCAGAATCGAGCACCGCCACGAGGATGGCCATAGCTAAACTGAACTGGACAGCGCATGATCACATTTGAAATATATCACCTCGTACTCGCGCTGGCACCTTCCCTCAGATAAAGGACGATGCGACACAGATTTCTCTTTCCTCCCAAGGTGTGGTGGAGCAATGCTGTTCTTTAAGTTATATAATGCAAGGTGCTGCATTGCATCAAACAGCGACGTTCTGAAGACAAAACGACTCGACATGGAAATTCAGACGCTAATTTCATCAAGTTCCATGTGATCATTCAGCTGTTGACCAAATTAAAGCCTCTGAGGAGAAAGAGACGTCAGCTGTCGGTCGGCACAAGCCAAAGCTCAGTTCTTAATTAGAAACTCTGGGCGATATGGTCCTACAGCATAGGGCCCTTTAATGGACAGGCTCTCGCCAAGTTGAGACTTTCATACTGCGCTCCTTTGGGACTTTATTATAGTGCCCAAATAGGTCAGGAGCAAGCCATTATACAGTGACCAGGCAGCACATGATAAAGCTTCTGTATCATTACTAACCTCTTTAACGATCTCTACAAGTGTCCTTAATGTATACAACAAACACACGAGTCACACACACACACACGGACACACACACAATTATCTGCAGCCAGCAACATTATAATGACACAGAGCACTTAGACAAGCTCCACCATGAGATGAGAGGTTTGTGTAAACGCAACTGAGAAACATGATGCAACTACAGCCGCATGCAGGCTCTGGGCATCCTGAACATGCGCGACGGGTTCCCACGTCTGTCAAAGCGGCAAGTCACAACGGATCTGCAAAGTCCTCACACTTCAAAGGAATTACTGCTGCTATAATCCAATTTTGTGGCTTGTGGTTGGGTTATATTCTGCTTATACAGAAAGATGATATGAGTGAGGGCTTCTGGTGGCAGGAAAATACCCCAAAAAACTAACTTTTGCAGTCTGAAAAAATACATCAAATATATATGTAGAATCAGGGCAAAATATCACACGGGCAGTCAAAAAAAGAAAGGGTATCTCTGAAGATAATGGCTACAGTGGTTAACACTTTGAATACACTTTCTAGTGGAGCTCCAAAAAAAGCACTCGGCAACGCGGCCGATGCTTCCCTGAACCGGTGACGTGACTCGACCTGACCCAACCTGGTGAGATCTGACCCGACTCGATGACAACTCACCAAATCGATCGCTTCGCCCTCGAACCAGCACCGGCAAGCAGGTGAAATATCAGGAGGAAGGGTTGAGAATTGTAGTGTGGAGAGCTTTTAAAAGAAGGTCTCTACGAACCACAAATCCATAGTGCCACCGGACACTCGATCAGTGGGTCCACTTAACAACTCCAAATATTTCATTGTTATCTGATTCTAATTTTACTATCAGACACTGAGGTGAAGACATGAGTGATGATGCCACAGAAAGCAAGGTAAATTAATAACAAGTTGAAAATGACTGAAAAGGAACAAGTGTGCAAACATGACGAAAGTGCAGAATCGAAATGGTTACAAATAGTAACAAAGACCTCGGTTAAAATGTATGTTAAAGTCTGTGAATCATTTGACTTCTCACAATTAGTAAATTATAAATGCGTTGTCATAATTGTGACAATAATTTCAGTCCAAAAAAACAAAAGAGATGAAAATGATCATGTGTAATTGGATTATCACAACTGTTCCTTGTAAAATACAGTCGGTGTTCTGACTGACCAATTGCTTCATTTCTCCATTTATCTCTATAGACATGTTCCATTTTCTCTTGCCCTCTTTCTTTAGGAGGGGCAGAACAAAGGGCAGCTATACAAAAGCCCCCTTATAGCACATACATATTAAGTGGTCTCTGTGGTCGCTGCTTTGGGAGAAGACTCCTCATTCATTCCTCATGCTCTCTGGTGGGAGAAATAGATTCAAACCTTCAGTTTCTCCCCATCTTGTTACCATGCTTTCGTCTTTAAAGGGGGAGAAAATAGCTGTGATCATACACGCAACAGGCTTTCCTCACAGGTCGCTTGCACTCGCAGTCCATTTCACTTTTAAAAAAGGTCTACTCCTCTGTGATTGCAATAGCCAATCAGACATTCAGGGGCGTTAAGAGGCAGGCCAAACAAGCTCATGATTGCACAAATGCACTGGCAAATTGGGCTAATTTTCTTATTGTATTTTTTGCATTGAACAACAGTGCTCCATAATGACTGCCTGACACTGGGTAAGCACTGGGTTGCACACTGTTTTTGTTTTTAATGCTAATTCGAATGGCTGGCATATACGCCTCCACCACTGCTGGTCGGGGGGCCGAGCCCGTCCTCTGCAGTTAGAGCCTGACGGCATCATGTTACACTGCTGGAAATCTTCTATTGAGTGCGCGGCGTGGAGCACAAGGCAACTGCGGTCTGTCTAAGTGGTCCTTACGAGCATTGTTAAAAGGAAATGCACATGAGGCAGAGATGTTACTACGAAATGGGTGGTCACAGCGCAAGGGGGGTGGGTATCGACGTGGCAAGTTAAGTTTCGTGAACAATCAGAAACAAGCACGACCTGTCAAGTAAATGCCGCAGAAAACCTGAGCACAACAAAGGTCTTCGATAGTGCGTCAACAAGAAGAATGGAAACATGACTGCACTACAAATGGAGAGACGAGCTGTGGGAAAACGGTGTTTTATCTTCCACTGGAGAGACCACAGGAGAGGAAGGAGAAGACCACTCTCCCCCCACGAGCAAATCTTTTATCAGCACATTCTATAGTTCTGAACATCTGCATTAAATCATAGCGTATCCTCTTATTTCAAGTCCTGATTAGGTTGGAATCCTCCACCGATCACAGAATGAGAGATCAAACAAGATGATGATTAAATTAGGGTTGATATAACCTCTGTAATGGAAAGCCTTGATTGATGATTAATGATAATTGTAAGCCTCGATCAGTGAGTTAAAAGGAATTCAAATGAGACTCAAATTGACAGGGCGAACAATGCAGAGTTATATTTTATAGCTACACGGATAAATCCCTTTGAAATGACTTTGCAGAAATCCAATAAAAAGTAAAGGATTCCTCAGACTCACGTTAGGGAAAAGCTTCATTATTTGGAATCAATAATAATCAGGAACACCAACTCTGTTTCAGCAGAAAAAGAAGATGAGGATGTATTTTTCAATAAAACTGCTTTTTCTAATTTACTTACATGAAAAGCTACCAGCTTTGTCTCTTCTGATGATAAAAGAAATGTCTCAAAAATTCACTTAGTTTGCTCAGGAAGACAGAGCTCGTTATGAAGGTGCAGCGTTTCTGGTTTACCTTTGTCTTTATGGTTTTTCTCTTATTTTCCTGTTTTTTGTTACTATCAAAAAACACAAAGTGACCAAATGGATGTGTTATCGAATTCCAAAACGCTGCATATATCGTTTATTGGCAGTTGCTTTTATCTCCACATTTGCATGTTTCTGAAAATTTTGGAGCCAGTTGTGCTGACACTTGACTTAACTTTCAGCAACAAAAAGCTGACAATTAATTATTTCAAAGCCTCTCAGTAATGTGATAATCTGATGAAATATGAACATTTCGGTCTATAGAAACAATGTGAATATTTGTACATAACCTATAAATTTGGTCTGTTCTCCATGATTAATGGCTGACTGAAAGCAGCTTTTAGAATAAAGTGTGGTTGGTCATTTTTTTTGAGAATTCAACTCAAAATATTTTTGTCATTTACATTTTTCTTCCTAACGTGCGCATGTGTCTGCAGAAATTGTATGCAGGGTTAACAACCACTACTGAAGTGCAAGTTACCTCTGCTCTATGTTGTTCATAAACATCTGCTGAGACACACAGGCAAAGTATTCAACACTAGAATATTTCCTTCTAAATTAATGAAGCTCCAAAGTTGTCAACCAAATGAATCTAATAGTCAGAACAAGACCTGATTTAATCCATTTTATAGCCAATTTGGTAAAATCAAAACTCAAAATTACATCTGTGTTTTAGGGTTTTCTAATATAATCACTGCTTGATATTCAATTAGAACTTGAAAAAGAACAATTGAAAAAAGACGTATTCTATTCATACAATGGAGGAAATGTTGCTTTGTTTTTTTTATACATCTTATTAGTCTTATTGTGCAGCTCATAAACTAAGACTAAAACACCAAAAACTGACAACACACATACTGCAACTACAAAGCACACATTCATTTGTGTCTTTGGTGAACTCTGTTCACTGTTGGCTGCTTACGTAGAACATATGGACTCACAGCAGACATCATTAGCATGGGTGATTAACCAGCCAGGTTAAGCGTCTTGCACCAGAGGCCTCGAAAACTACCCGCCACTGAGATCAGGTTGACTACACTGCCTTTATGTTATCTGCAAAATCATCGGGGCAGCAGGAAAGCGACTCCGGTGTGGGTGACACATCATGCGTATTAGGTGACTGCGTTTGTGGTTACATGACTGAACGTGAGGAACAATGAGGACATGAGCCAGCATCACCGGGGTGCGCGAGGAGGGAGAACGTGTCACAACAGTGGGACTGATGGGAGCGGCGCTGATTGAAACACACCCAACTGGCATGCAAGTTTAATGAGCGCATGTTGGGAAAAAGTCATAGAGAGATTGGGGTGGTAGTAATGAGGTGACAGCCCCCAACCCATTAAAGCAACTTAAAGAAAATCAATTCTGAATCTGGAGTTCAAAGACATCTCAGTCAGTGGTTGACTGTGAGCCTCAGTCAGCCGGCACAGGGGATTGCTATATTTGCATTCTTCATTATAAGTCTCAGAAATGAAATGAAATGCACACACACGCACGCACGCACGCACGCGCGCGCACACACACACACACACGCACACACAAAATATGACAGATGATGATTTCTTCGAGTTACCACACAGTGTTTAGTAGATCATCTCTAGACTAATGATGTGTAATGAGCTATATTTCTAACTTGCCTCGCCCTAAGCTGCACCAGTGCCAAAGGAGCATATGTCCCATTTGCACTGTGAGATCCTCAAAGTCTTTAAACCTCTGAAGATGGCAGAGTGCACTCCATTTACGGGTGAGAGGTCAGATGTGCTGCTACAGTCCCGTCTCATTCTCCCAGGGCACAGTAACAGTTTGGCAGAGTAATTCTGGGCAGAGGAAAAGGAAGCTTTCACCATTAGATGGTGTTGTTCTTGAGCAATTCCTCGAGGGTCCATTGCTACCTTTTAAGTGCCACAAAAGGTTTTGAGGAAGGTAAAGTTCCAGGGGAAAGTGAACTTCAGACTTCGAGTTCGCTCCACTCGGCAAATCCCTTTCCGCCTGCCGGTCAATTGAGTCGTCGTTTTCAGCGAGAGAGGCGGCTCTGTCACACTGCTGTTGATGGAGAAGTGGCACAGTTATAAGCCTCATGCCTCTGAGCCATTGCATGACCAGTTCCCACTCTCCCATGTTGTTCACTCACTGATGCACTGCAAGAGAGCAGCAATGAATCCCCAAGTATCCAAACATCCGACCTGTTCTCAGAGACAGCAGGGGGATGAATATATTACGGCATGACGATTCATTAGCTGAATGTCAGCCACTAAGTGTGCTCTGACAGGGCCTTGCCTTTAAACCACAGTTCACTACATGAAAGAGGACCTTTAGTTAGACTTGAGTCATCCTGGAGATAATTTAATAACTTACCATAATAGCTCTCTGTATGTTGATAAGAAATTTTTCACTGAAACTTCATCTGGGAACCTTTGCCCTCTTTAAAGTGATTTTTTTCCCTCCTGTGATAGAGCCTCTTCATTTTCTAATCTGAATACGAGTCAGCGAGGGTTTATGAACAGCTGCCCTCTCATATTAGCTTGTTCAAGAATCTATAGGCACTACAGAGACCATCGCCTGGTCATCATGGAAGGTTTGAAGAAAATGTATTTTGGATGTTCAATTGGTATGTAATGTAATACAGAAAAGGAAATAAGTCAACCAAAAGCAGATGAGAAGGAAAAAAATTACATTCTGACAGTAAGGTTAATTGAAAATGCTATCTCAAGTCTTTATTAGTATGGATTCAGCCAAACTTATAACTAACTTCAGACTAACCTCGAATTATTTCATGAAATTGATAAATCGGGTTGTGCCATAAAAACGTAGATTGCAGTGTAAGTTTCAACCTAATTTTTTTGGTTTAGAGACTTTAAGGCTCGAAAAAAAACTGGCTGCCGATTTTCACACATTCAGTAAAAAAGCCTGTTTCTGCTGCGAGGATGACAGTGGATGTGTCATTTGTTGTGCTTCATTTTCTGTTACATCAAATTTGGAAGAGTTGCAGTCAAGAATTTTTAGGACAGGTTCAACAACATCAGTGTTTACTGACTCATTGTGATCAGGCTGTTATTTAAGCTCTGACTTACAGTTCTGATTTGGAGGGAATAAATATGTCACTCTTTTCTGGAGTTTTTCCCATTTCACACTGGCTCGAATTTGAAGCACAGAAGATTTGTTTTTTTTTCGAGAGTTTTGCTGTTGTGTCTTCAGTTCCCCTTTTTCCCCACGGGGGCTAGTTTGGTCCTAATGTTTTGTCACAGACCAGTGAGGATGCTTTTGGAGAGAAACTGCCAAAGAAGAAAGCTCAGGATGACGAAGTAATGAAAGGAAATTTGGACATGTACAATCTGAGTAAATCTACACAAACTCCCGCTGATGGAGATCATTAAGTACGATCAAAACTTCCCTCCGAAGTTACATGGTGAGTCTCCTCAGGCAATTATTCTGTCAGGAGCTGATTCCAGGCATTGCTTTTGTCTGAAATCCTCCCATTACCAGAGCTGTCTTTCCTCATATCAGCACAAACCAAATAAAACCGATATCTGTTTGAGTTGATTATAATAAAGGCGCTCATTTATTGTACGGACAGAGTTCAGCATGAGACCCGGTGAGTCTCGGCTCGCTCTCGCTGAGCTCTATTCACACAACAAGATAAGATGAAGGTTAAAAATAATAATGTTACAGCAATATCTTTATCTGTCATGCCCAGACAATTTCACTGCAAACAGCATAAAGCTTGAAATTTCCAGCAAAATCCCTTTGGCTATTTGGTGCAGCACCACGATATGGCCTCAGCACAGAGGAAGAAAGGCCTGAAATCTGTTTTTAATACTTAATTTTGAAGTCACTGCTGGTAAGTGATCTTCGCGCTCTCTGCATACTAATTTGCACAGATGTCGTCCTTGAGAAGCGTGCGATTAATAATGGATACAGTGTGACGATGTGCCAATGGCTGGGGCGAGCCGGAGAGCGCTGAACTGCATCGCTGGCTTTGAAAAACGTGCCTCCCCCCATCTCCATCCTTCAAATTCACCGTGTTTGAATTAGCCGAGACAACCAAGAGTTAAATTCTGTCACGTTAAATTGATCCTCTTCTGTGGTTCTGCAGCAACAGGATACAGGAAATCATCAGTGAAATCTGATCGCGTAGTCAGTGTAGCTGCATACCTGCATCACAACTCTCTGCAGCGAGCCGTTCTGAATCCACTTGTGTTGTGGAAGGAAAAAGGCTTCTGGATCAGCTGCACAGGAATACACGGACACAAATATTCTTACAAATGAACAGCGCTGTCTTGATTGTTTGGGGTATTAAACTGGCAAATTGTCAGCAGAAATACTGTGGATTAACAGCGGCAGAAGATTTTAAGTGTCGAGCGCAGCACTAAGGATTTCTCACTGTTACTGTCATTCTTTTGTAGCAGCGTTTATGAAATGAAACAGCTGTCAAATTAGTGGCCAAGGTGTGAAATTCAGCACAAACCCGCCTTTTTGATTCTTTTTGAGTCTGTCTGTTGCACATGTTTTCCAACTGATACTACATGGCTCAGCTCCCATTTTCAACACATGTAGGAAGGGAAAAAATAAAAAAGACTGCGAACAATTCTGGTTTGAGACACACTGAATCCGACATGCAGATTTTGCAAGACTGAGATGGGGTGTTCATTGGACTAAACATGTTTCATTACTTTACTACGTATTCATTTGCAGGAGGTGTTTCTCCATGGAGAACAGAAAGGAAGCAAGTTAGGCATCTAATATTAAACAAAGCTTATCTACGGTTTAAGAAATCAAACCGAGACATAATGTATCCTGGCTGAAGAAGACAAGAGACTTCTCCAGACACGCTGCACATTAAAAAGTTAGAGGTTTAATAACCAAAATGCATTAAGTGAACGGTGGTCGAGTCAGTTCTTTTGAGTCGAGTCCTTGTGATATGATCCACTGTGTGAGTCTGTCCCTTTCTATTTCCTTCAAATCCCATCCTGTGGCGTCATTAAGAGCAGGCTTGCAAGTTTTAGGTACCGTATGAACTCCTTCAGAATGGGCTAACAGATGGAGCTTCATTGTATATCTAAAAAAAGACACCTCTCAGGAAAGAAATCTTCGCCTGCGTTACAAAAGACCACATTTACTGGCACTTAACCGGTTGCTATATGGAGCACACTGTAGTGACATGCACCATTTGTGCCAATGGTGGTGAAGTCTTAATTCTCCAGTTTCCTTGAAATAAAAAAGTTTCTGACTTATTTTGTATTAAATAGGTGGTTGTAGACAAATTATCTTTGAAATTACAATAAAAATCCCAGATGTGACAGAGAGGGTCCGGGAGCCGTTTTAATAGAAATGAAGCTGCTGTACCTGCAGATCTGTGACAGTCTAGGTAACCATTAGAAACAGTCCTCTCAGCAGAGGACAAAGGCAGACCTGAAGGATGGGTCCTGCCAATGATTCCCCCTTGTGTGCAGGCTCTCTGGACGTGTTGATTTACTGACAAAAACAAGGTCTCCTTCAGTGTGAGTCAATGCTGGCGTGGAGCACACCACTCAAACAGGATATTTCACTCTTTACTAGCGCTCATCTCTCAAAGGTAATGGTTTAGAAAATCTGGACGTCTTTAAAAGGCAACAGGGACTACAAGGCCATTAAACATTTCTTGTCCCACTGACACGGCCGTCACAGCTTAGACGAGGGGACATGGGGGGGGTCACTAGCTTATTACGTTCTCATCAGAAGCACACTCCAAACGAAAGGAAATGCTTTCATAAACGTTTCCTCTCGTGACGGTTTGCCGCCTTCACCCCCACGCGGCAGGTTGATACCACGTCAATCCCAACAGCTGCTCCTAGCACAGTAATTTCTACGATTTACAGGCTGTGGTGCTCGGGTGTTGCCAGGTGCAGTGGGTGACAGCTCAGCCCCATTCGTAAGTGATTGCATTTCCAGTGGCACCCTGTACGTCTTCATCGCGGCAAAAAGCCAGTGGGACCTATTGAAGGTCCTGAAAATGTTGCCGTACTCCTGGAGAACATGTGGTCAATAGTTGGTGTACAAGACTTACCTCGCTAAGCCGGCTTATACTTTAGCTCATAGCACTTCTAAGCTTCTTAACCAGTAAGCTCAAACTGAGCTAATTATTCATAGACAACCTCCGTCTCAGGGAACACAGCCAGGAAAAAGCGCCTAAAACCATGAATGTTGCTCTGTAACATATGGAAACTGTTTAATTGCCTCCTTCAGAACCCTACAGAGACACATACTCTTGCTTTTTCCACTATTAAAAGTAAAGCCGCACTCCTCTTGTTTATTTTATTCTACAAGGTAGTCCCATTTTGTTGACCACAATTATTTGTTCCTGGCATGATTTGAAACACTCGAATGTGCATCACAGTCATGATATCTCCATAAATTAGTCAGCCGTGGTCGGGTTTTCTTTCATGTTTTGGGAGTCGAAGCAGCTTTTGTCCCCAAAGAATTAAAAGCTGACTCATACAGTTGATTGTCATTCATCTTGATATGGCTTTCCCATGTGCCTTTGTCATTTTAATTTAGCGACTTCAAAGTCCCAAGTCTCTTTCATTGTGCATTTTGGCAATGTTGCTCACTGTCACCCAAAAAAGGGAACATTGGAAGGAATGAAATTGGAAGGAACTCGACTGGGTAGACATTTAGGACTAATTTCCCATTTCCTGACTAATAGTAATAAATTTGTAGGTCACTGGGAATACAACTTCGTTAGATCAGTAGTGCGTCATGAAAGGCAATAATGTGTGTCGCTTATATTCCTATATTTACTCTAATGCCTTAAACCAGGAACATGTGACCTCCAACTCTGGAGTTTTTCTGTAACGGCTGCTAGAAATTACATGGAAATAAACACATTTGACACTGAGAGAGCAGACAAACTTGCAGTTCAAGGAGACAAATGACATTTTAATTTTATGTCAGCTGAATTATTCCATATATACTACTTTGTCAATATGAGCAAAACAAAAGAAAATTGTCCCCATTTGCTTTCAACTTTAATGATGCTTTTTTTTTTTATTTTTTTTACTCCGGTATCACATTCACACTGATTGCCTCTTTCGATCAAGTATCAAGAATATATGCATCAAGTATATGTATATCCTTTTTTCCGACTTTATACTCAATAGTGCACAAAAACCCCAACACTGACTCAATCCCATTTACTGTAGCTCTTTCATATCGACATTCTTCGGGTTCATTTGATCCACAGAGACAAAGGTAAACATAGAAAAATGCTCCCACACACAAACAAGCACATGCATGGAAATAAACCTAATCTATGCACTCTCTCGCACGCTTTTTTTTTTTCAGCTTCAGACAAATCCTGGGAACAGAATTGTCTGTTTTGGTTGTGAAGGCCACAGACCACTTGTTTATACAGAGAGATAGTTGATTGGAAAGATGTTCATCAGCTGAAATACATTTGGAGCGGAGCAGCAGCTGAAATTCCTTGTAAACAGAGATGTCACAGCAGCAAACCAGTGGCGGGCATTCCTCATTACATTTACATAGTAAATCCTGCTTGAGCTTCGTCTTTCTCTCTGGCACATCTCCATCGATTTTCCCATGTATGTAAACTGCTTGCTGAGGTGCTGCTTCACCTGCCACACTGACAACTTTATAACTTCACTCTGTCTATTAGCATATTACCTAAAAACTCATTTATGAAAGACAACTGGAGCACTTCCGAGGATCACTGTTGCGCAAAGTAAACATAATTGTCCATGTAAGATTCCACAGTAATCTGATCCAACACGATTACCAGGAAACGCCTCACAATGACAAACACATTACTGCAGAAATAATTACATATTTGAATAACAGTCAGCCGGTCTTATGCATAGGAGCTATAATGAACTTCACTTTTACTTGCATTGTGACAGCGTGGGCAGCAGGCAGCAGTGGAAGTCGCTGTGCATTAGGTGCTTTTTATAGACAAGATCTCAATCAGGCGGAAACAACATACCAGTGTGTATGACTATATGTATTGTTGCCGGGCAAAATAAATGTAAATGATATGTAAAATACTGAAGAGAAAAATCAACATCACATATCCGTGCAGCACGAACATGCATCACGCGAAATGTTTCTGTTTACTCCGGAAAGCAGCAGAAGGTAATAATGTATGAACTGACCTAAATTATGCATGACACCAAACAGCAAGACAAATATCATAGACAAAATTGAAACTTCTTGATCATTTCCAAATGATTTTGTCCTTCTGATCAGACGTGAACCAAGCAACGCTGTCCCCATCGTTTTGTTTTAGTGGCTCTGCAGAGACCGAGCAGCGGAGAAGGATAAGGCAGACATAAAAGTTAGATGCTTCATCCAACTTTAACATCAGCGCAAGAACGACAAAATAAAGATAGAGGCACGCCAGGAGAGATCGAGGCACTCCCGACGTTTAGATTTAGATCCGTCTCGTAACACCATAAGACTGCTCGCAGAGTTGCTCTGCAGCAGGACATTTACTGCAAACATCCAGCCAGAGTTATAAAGCACCATCTCCAGTGAGAGGAGCAACAAGGAGTCCTGCAGCAGATGGTTTGGGCCTCGCAGAGCTCTGATCTGAACATCGTGCAAACAGTGAGGCATTACACGAAAAGACAAGAGACACTAAGACTCCTTAAACCCACACAACCGTGACAAGCTGTCCAAAAGCAACCTTACCTGTGGAGCATCTTGAAAACGCCAGCGAGTGTAACACTGTTGTAAACAGCAGCTGCCTGTGATGTTGTTTCAGTCTTCGAAAAAAGATTATTGATTTGATTTATCTCTCAAAATAAAAACTGATAATCCTCCATTGACCTTTTTGTATCTACTTTATCCAAGTTAGACAAAGCGACAGAACCAAAGGACAGTTTTGGGGGGTTGTGAGGAGAAGCTGGATTACCAGTAGAAATCTCAAACAAACTGGGCAACTCCACACAGAAAGGTCCACACTTGGACCCCAGACTGGGTATTGGGGGATAACTCCACAGTGCCACCCTACATTTCTTGATATAAATACCAAATATAAAAAAAAAAAAACCAAAGCAATCCTTTTTCCCCGGAGCTTTTGCTATCGGGGCCTCCGGGCTTTAGGACGACCTGCCTGGGGAGATAAGAGTTGCAGAAACAGTGACTTCTAAATTACTTCTTAAGATGTACTTTTAAAAAGTTGCATTCAGGAAATGTCGGTGTTTTATTCAATCTCAATTATTTCTACTTTTGTTTCATTATTTAACTTGACCTTATCTGCAATCCTGTTAGCTTTAACTTGATTTTTTTCACTATCATGCTGACTGACCAATTGGTCCACACAGTTGTGGTCATTTTTTTTTGTCAGTTGTTACATTTGTGTTTAAAAAAAAAAGGTAAAAATTTGAGTTCTGGTTGCAGGTTCACTCCCTATAATGTCATGTTATACGGCTTAAACCTTTTTAAAGGGTATTACACATAAAATTACCTCAACAGTAATCTGCACAGGCTCAAACTCTACAACTAATCACAGCTACATTTTTAAGGGTAATAAAACAGAGGTTAAATGAGTACAATAAAATATTTAAAATGTCCTGCAAATCTTTAACACCGCATGGACCTATTCAAAATGGCAAAGAGTTATTCGGAGCTGGTGTTACTGAGCATACTATCTATCAAGTGAACTACCTTGTGAGAGGCTCTTCTCTGTCGCACAAAGTATTTCACCTGGAGCCAAGTCATTTGGAGTCTATTAAGTGTACTTGGACCAGATTTGTGCTGTAGGCTCATCAGCCATATGTTAGGCCACCGATTAGACTAGAGCCACGCTGAGAGTAACGCTGCCCCTCCAGTCAAACACGGGGGTGCATCTGTTTTGGATAAGGCTCGTTTTACTTTATCTTCACGTCTCTTTATGGCATATCTAATTAGAAGGGATGCTTGATTTAAAGTTTTGCCGCTTGCTCGCACAGCGCCTGCTCTGAAAGACGGCACCGAGCTTTCTTCTATCAGCCTCCATCAACATATTTTTAAATAAATCTCCACAGCTTTCAGTCACAGGTGAGGACGAGATGAAAGGAATCCGAGCATCTCGCTGAAAAGTTCTTTCATTTCATATTTTGTCAAACAAAAGTTTCACTTTCTTAAAGTTTCAAAGGTTGTTTTTTTTTTTCTCTCTGCTGAACACAACAGAAAAAAGGGAGGAAGAGAGAGAGAGAGAGAGAGAGAGAGAGAGAGAGAGAGAGGTAACAAAGTGTCCCCGCTGGACTCAAATGCAGCATATCACGATTACATGGCACACACTTTATCCAGCTGAGCCACCAGGATGCCCCCCACACACACACACACACACACACACAGAGGTGTGAGGGATGTTTGCAGCCATGGCAACGCAGCAAATAACACTGACGTGTGTTATCAACAAGCCTACAAAGAGAAGAAAACCCAAAAGAGCTTCAGCCACAGTGTCGCACGAGTGAACAGAAGTTAATGCCATTGTCAACGGAAGTGATTGGAGAGTCACAGGAAGGAAAAGCCACTCAAAGCTCCTTCTTTCAACGTTATTGCAATAAAAGCGCTTTTGTATTTTTTGTACTGAAACGCGACTCAAGCCGTTGTTTCTCTGAAGATGGTACAACTAAACTTTCCCTGTGACTTCAGTCCAGCAAAGCAAACATTAGCGTTGTCCTTTTTTGGGGGGTTTTAAATATCAAGCACTATTTCCCAGTGCAAGATTTCTAACAAATGTAACTTTTTGTCAGTAATGTTGTGAGGATCACAGGCAAAATTACAGAAGATTGTAAAATTACAGAGCGGATTTTACTGTCTCACTTGATGAAGTCTCTTCCTCAAAGCCACTCAAGTGACAGCCAGCTGCCGAGCTTCCTACTTACTCAGCCGTCTAATCTCAAAATTACTGACATGTCACAATTCAAAGACATTCGCTGCTGTAACGACGTTCATGAGGAATTCTTTAATTTCATCATTGAATTTGACATTAAAAAGACTGTAATCCATCTTCCGCGTGAACACGTTCTCCTCGTGCCTCCTCGTGACTGATCGAACTTCAAAAGCACAATGTCAGGCCATAATACAAACCTGCCAAAGTGATTGCAATGTTGGTACAGAAACACATGTAAATTGTAGTCCTGTTTCTTTACTCCTCCTTGAACAGCAGTGCTACAAAAACACTTGTGTTGTCTAAAAATGGGAAATTCCAGACACAATAGATGCGCTTAGCGTCTGAACGTCTTATCACAGTCACTCAATCGACTTCTCCTCCCTAACGTGGGGATCAGAGAGGTATCCATCTGCTATTACCCAGCTAATGCCATGCACTCTTTCAGTTAGAGGATTTCACAGACGTTATCTCCTTTTCATCCTGAGCTGGAGCTTTATTTCCTCTGAGACATGCAACAAGCACAATGCAGCACCCAGTCATCCTGTAAAACAACGTCTGAGACGAGGAGAAAGAGCATCTCACGTTTTCCTGTTTATCATACGAACATGCAACACACTTCCAAGCACATCATCTGTTTGTGTCTGGTGCAGGCGCTTTATCAGTCAACGTGAGGGGACGGAAGCCAAGAGGAGACAGGAACAATGCGTGTTGTTTGCTGACATTCGCTTCTGAACTCCTGAAAAATCAAAGTTGCTCACTGGTGAGGAGGACGAGTAATTACAGACACTGACAGCAAAATGCCCCTAAATTTACGTCACCTCGTCTCCGCACACTTGAGTCACTTCAGTTTGTGTTCATGAATAAGCTTTCTCCTGAATCTGTAAAAACCAAAGGGGGCACTTTTATAGGTCTCAGCAGCCACTTCTGAAGTTCTGTTGTAACTAATATTATGCTGAAGAAGAAACTCTGACAACGGGTGGCTAAATGAATACAGCTCTGCCATTAATAATGAGGAAAACAAGACCGCTTGAGCCGCCAAGAAACGTCTTCTTTCAAAAATCGACCACTCTGATCGTCAATCACTCACGTGAGGACTTTTTTTTAGGAAAATATACAAAACATTTGAACAGATTCTGAATCTCGAATGTTTTTGCTGTTTGGCAAATTGGACGATTTTGGATAGAAACAGTTTTGAGACTTCTTGTTGACTTTTTGTGATGATGTTTCAAATGTTTTCCTGTTGGTGGAAACTCTGGAAAGAATATTCCATCTCAGGACGTTTATATTGTGAAGCCACATTGTTGTGATAAAAGCTAAATGTGGTAAGTTTTTGTCCTGGATGGATCCCGAAATGTAGGTGTGCTGGAGCAGAACAACGCTGCAAACACGCCAGACTATAATCCTCCAGGACCTGTATTTAACACCACAGCAGAATGAGTTTTAACACCGACTTGATGAAATATGCAAAGCTCCCATTTAAAGATGCTCTGGATTTTTTTAATGAGATTACATTAAAGAGATGGTGGAAAATGGTGTAAGTGCTGACAGCTTTACGTTCAGGAACATTTTTCTGAAATTGTTTCCGCAATTTAGGACAGATTTCTCTCGTTATTTCGGATTGATGATTCTCCGCCCGGCTTTACGTCTGAGCGCCATTGCATCTCTAAAATGCTTCTTACACCCAGTTATGTTACCAACCTGTTTCCAAGCAACCGAATTGGTGGCAAAATCTTCTTCTCGCTGTCATTAGTACCGCTTACTTTTCCAGTCCATTGTAGCCCCTATGCCAGCTGTTTTACGACATGCTGCCATTGGGTTTTTTTGGTTTCAAGATAATGCGAAAACATTCTCTTTGAAACATCTGTTTTTAGTTATTTAAGAGGAAAATTGGGGTCTCAAGTAATAACAAATCAAGGCATGGTGTTTCTATTTACATTTTGTCCTGTCCTTCAAGGAACTGACGCGGTTGTTTCAAGAAAAAGATCTCGAAGTGAGGACATCTTCATGCTTTGTGCTTTAAATTCATAGAAAAAACGTTAAAAAGAGTTATGATAAGAAGCAAATATATACCAATCTTATTCCGGACAATTTGAGCATTTTTCTCATTTTAAAATAACATTACAAACTATCTACAACTATTGTTGGATTCAGCCTGATGTGACGATGATCTTCAACAAACTGAGACCTGATGGCAAAAAAATGTGCTCCGATTCAATCATAATTAATTCATCTCAGTTAAAGTATGAGCCTAATTAAGCAGTCAAATGTGCTGAAGTGTCATCATAATCTAGTAAAACCACTCCGTCTGAAGAATTAATCTTTTGGACTGGCAGCGCCTCTTTTGAAACACAGCGCCGTGAACATTGCAGACTGGTGAACCCGAGGTCAAGTACCAACGTCCTTACAGTATAACACATGTAAGTTATCTGCAGATTAACACGGAGCGCTGCCAACGTTGCATTCAGACATCTGGGATGAGGGTGGCAGTGTTAATGGATGTCCTACAGCACTAATCTTAGTCTGTCATAAATGAGGACCTTTTTTCAGGCAATAGACAGCGAGCCCACGGCTTACTGTCATCATCCGTCAAGATTCCCGATCGAGGAAGCATTTTGTCAAACTGATCCAATGAGCAAATCTCACTGACAAAGCCCACCATCAATAACCGCGAGCATGGACGGCCCCAAAATACCAAAAGCATGAAGTCATTGTCTTTTGGAAGATCATCAGTCTGTAACAAGATAATCACTTTACATTGATGGGATGGTTTGTTTGCTACAAAGAAGTATATTGATGACTGCATCAAGCCATAAAGCTTTCATATTGCCTCACGTCTCAGCGCCGCTCGTGAGAACATGATATACAGCTGACCTTCTTCTGGGCGCTGTTTTCTCTGACGCGCATTTGGTTGGCATGTCTCAATGCATCTTGACTGACAGGTGCGCTGAGGGCTGAGGCTGTTGTGCCAATGCCGCTCCCCGTCCGACGGTGAAGTTTGAGTTGGTGTAGCTTTTGTTATGCCAGATCACATCTCATGTAATCCAATGTGACCCGCC